>CAWUFW010001193.1:2710000-3076912 GCA_963921515.1 Calotriton arnoldi
CCAAGACCTATTCATATCTGCACAAATATTGACTTTCCCATATAACCAGTATTCCTTGTACATCTTCTATATGTGTATTAGTGTAACCAAACCTACGTTTGAACTTTCTTAAGATTTGAAGTTAATATATTGGTGGAAATTCTGTAAAGGCATGGGATTAACAGCCCCAAAAGTGATTGTCCCCTTTCACATCAGCTTACTTGGAACACAACGTTCTTTGGCCATTGTAACCTGGCAGGTAAAAACTGAAAAAGCTGCAGTTGAACAAATTTTAGATGTAACATTTTTTTTTTTTTTTAAATAACCTTCATTGATGTAAATTCTTTGTTTGTAAATTCTTTATTGTAGATCGAGAGAAAGAGCACAGTTCATCTCGCCCAAGCAGCCCACGTCCACAAAGAATTTCCCCGAATGGCTCCAGTAGTAGTTTTACATCCAGTAGCAGAAACTGTATTCAATCAAGTTCAGATGGGTTGTGCAAGGCTCCTGGCGAGATGGTGTATGTGTACGAAAATCCAAAAGATGGAGCTCGGAATATAAGAACTTCAGAGCGTGTGACACTGATAGTGGACAACACCAGATTTGTTGTAGACCCGTCTATTTTTACTGCACAGCCAAACACAATGTTGGGCAGGTTTGTAAAATTGTTCTGTTACTACATGTAGGGTATTCTTAATGCTCTGTCTGGCATTGGTTTCATTCTCACATAAATCTTTATTACTGTATTTCCACAATAAATATTGTCTTGTCCTATTCTTTGGAAGTTATTTTTCTGTCTTTACTTCTAATTTGCGTTTCCTCACTAGTTGCATTTCACACGTACCTTAGAACGAAACACATACTTTGTTTGAGGTTTGTTCATCTTTTCTGCTTGGTGTTACTTAGCAGATTTCTCCTATTAGATTACTGTCTTTGTGTAACATACAACTAATTTGTTTGAAAGTGATTTTGCTTAATGGCATGGAATTAATTGAATCGGATTTATTAATTTGGTGCCCATTATGCACATTCTGTATTTGGCTGTGTATGTGTTTTCTGCACAGCTCAGTGATGTAGGATAAAGAAATGTCCCACCGACCTTGTTACTAATACTCAAAACAATGTCTTTAATCTGAAAAGTATTGTGATGCATAATATACAACATTATCTTTGTGACCTGCAATACACATATGTTTTCTCTTCCCGATTGTGGATCCTATCGCAGCACTCACTGCTCTTGCTTTCCATCACAGATAGTTTATTCTTTTCTGAACTTTATATACTTTTGATTCTTTTCAGTACCATCCCAAGATCACAATAAATCTGTGTGTTGAAGTTTTATTTTAAAGAGGAGGTATTGTTTATCAGCCTCAGAAATTGTGTTGATTGAGGAAGGTGCTAGTTTCCTTTTGTTTCGTCTCATCTTACAAAAGAGGGCACATTTATATCTGCTTTAGCCTCCTCACTCAAAAGGAAAGAAGCATAATGAGACAATGGGAATATGTTAAGGGGACTGTTTTTGGGTGGAGGCTGATGCTTCAGCAGGACAGCAACTATTTAGTTAAATCTCCATCTATGCTTTCTGCTAAAGGATGACTGAGAAAGAGGAGTGGTTTCCTTATCAAGAATATGATGCAACTGCAAAGGCCCTATGCTAGGTTGCTTTTAGAAAATACTTTGGTAAATGTGTAAGGAGTTAGCTGAAGTTTAAAGATGTATTGTTTGAAATGCAGACCTTTTGTTCATTCCTCAGTCAACATAATGGCCTTATATGGTGTTCACTACCACAGTTGTATGCATAGTTTTAGTCTGCCAAGTAAGAGGTACTAACATTCTCTATTTTAAATGGTACTCATTTTATTGACCCCGGAAAAGTGAATGGCTGAGGGATTCGACCAGACTGCCATCCTGCTCCCTTCTTCAAAACCAGCAGCATCATTTACAAAGCCATCATGATCAACACTCAAGCTTATCTTGCAGATATGCTCTCCATCTCTGGTGGTTCTTGGCACACCAGCTGCCAGGCCCCCTTCAGACTGGACACTAAGAATTGTAAAAACAAACGAAAAAAACAGGGCAACAGGCCTTTGTATAATCTATACACCCAGAATCTAGAACAAACCTCTTTAAAATCATGACTGCTTCAATTTAGGAAGTTTGTAAAGACTCCTAAATCACAATGCAGTAACAATCAAGACCTCTCTCCTATCACTCACTCACTCACTGTATACTTTTCATTTGATCGTGTTCATCGCTCGGCTGCATTTTGGCTAGGTTTGTGCTTTAAAAATGCTACATATATATATATATAAACGCAGTGGTGAAAAATGTTGTGCTTGAATACAGACATGTTGTTTTTTTTTTGGGCCTTTGTAGCAATACAAATAGGATGTTCAATTTCACCTCAGTGACCTTCAAGTTTCCTGGGCATGTTGTTTACTATCATTTAGCTATACCAGAGGGCTCTGGGAGTAGCCTGTGTTCATCCTTGTGCTCTTTGGAGTGACAGGGGAGAAGTGTACGTAAGCTTGATAATAGAAGTTCCTTGGAGTCTCCACGCCCAACCACAAAATTCACTAGTCGGAATTGTACAGGAATTAAAGCAACCAACATACAATGGCGACCCCGAAAATAAAAGCAGCAGGTTGTACATAGACTTTAGTACAGGAACACAGATGTGGGACACCACATGGAAACGGTAGGGAGGAAAAATCATTAGAATAAAAATGAGGTCAAACAAACTTAAAATGTTAAAGTTTGGTACAGTTGGAAGGAGGGAATGAAAGCCCGCTCAGCGCTGATGGACTGGGATTGCAGTGGATTTAAAGGAGGGAGCTGGGGAGGACAAAAGGCACTAATTAAAATGTCAAACCAGTAGGAAAGTCGCCAGCAGTGGATGTATTAGGCAAACGTCATCTTCCTGTCCTCTGCCAGCAAATCGTTCTAGGGCTGTATTTACATCCTGTTGTGCCCCGCATGATCTGGAACCAGCAGAATTGTACAAGAGTGCTTAAGTTTCATGCATTTAAACAAAATGGGCAATTCATTTTACAGATTGCCTTTTAAGTCAACTTATGCTTATTAAGTGTACTTAATTGTGTCTTGGAAGGCCTGTATCGAACCTTCTAACTAATCATGCATCCTAGGATTGAGCACAATTTTGCTTGAAGATACTGCTGTGTTTCTGACTCCATGAGTGCCTTTGATACTGGTTTCCTTGGTCATCCGCTAGTAGTTCAACTAGCAGTTCTCAAATTCCACGGGCTCCTATGTCGTTTTAGCCACAGAGATTTGAAGGGGTTCCAAAGTGCTATTCTCCCTTAAAGGATATAAATTGTCAGAGATTGTGACTGGCACCAGTTTAGATATTGGGGTTCCCTTTGTGCAAAGAATGATCATATTCACCCACTTCTTGGCTATGTAGATGAAGGTCTTACACTAGGGTAAGACCTCTATGCCTTCCCAGCGTTTTGGCTAGTGTAGCTGTACGTAACCCCCTGAAACAACTCAGCGCACTAGTCTAGAAACCTTCCAGCTGTTTTTGTCAGGGTCTATTTGACAGTAGTGGCTGCATCCCTTTCCTCCCACCCGCCCCCTCAAAACCTTCCAGTATGAATATACTTGAGAATCTTCTCCTAGGAGGCAGATCTAAAAGAGTTAGGAATAAGTGAAATATACTTTAGTGTAGTGAGTTTGGTAGCTCTTGTCCATTAACATTACTAATTCTTCAAGCAGCTTTCCCACTATCTCCATGACCATGATCTTTGTATACTTGCTTAAAGTTGAGAAAATCGGTAACAAAGTGAAAGAAGCAGGAAGTTGGAGAGGTCGGGGCAACACTTGTAGCTTGGCTACGGCTTCTTGATTGTTTTTCACTATTATGGAACGTGCTTCCAGTTCTTTTGCCTAGCTGGAACCTGCATTCCACCTGTGTGTGGAAAGAGTGTCCGTCCATCCCACCCCACTCAATTGATAACTTCATACAGTATTGACTTTCTGGTTCAAGAAGGATTTGAGTGTGGGGTAGATGCCAGTCATCCAAACTTATTCTGTGTATTTCTTTAAATGTAAAATAGCATGACCATTTTAAATATGTAATTTACTCGCTGTTTAAAAATAAATTTGTAATGTTCTTACATTGATTATATTGTACAGGATGTTCGGATCAGGCAGAGAGCACAATTTCACACGTCCTAATGAAAAAGGAGAGTTTGAAGTGGCAGAAGGGATCGGCTCAACTGTGTTCCGTGCTATTCTGGTGAGTTTGTCTGCAAGTTGGCAAAGATTGTCACCAGATTTTTTTGACCTTTTACCAGACTAAACCACTATTTTTAAAGTATTTTTATTAGCATTTTCATATATAAAGTTGATTCGGCATTCGTATCAATATTGAAGATTTAATACTATCCAGTAAAATATGGTACTACCGAGCTACAAATAAGATAAAAATAATAGTGGTAAATTGACAGTATCAACAATAATCTTTAAAGTATCATCATCATATGACTTTATTTTCGATCATAAGATCTTAAAAAGCACAAAACACCTCATCAGAATAATAGAATAAAAGACATATCAGTCATAAAATACAGTATATGCAATAAAAATATAAAAACAATTCATACAATACATTTGGCACGCATAATCCAAAGTGCGTGCCAATATTTGGCCAGGCAAAATGCAGTGGTCCTGCTAGTATCCGTAGAGAGAATTCTCAACACACCAAGATGGTGACCTCGACCAACCAGTCTGCATAATGGAATAATCCACTTGCCCCTCAAGTTTTTATAATAGGGGCAGAAGAATAACAAGTGGACTATTGATTCTGCATTGGCTTTACAAGTTGGGCAGAGAGTATCCATGGAAACATTACGGCTCCATTTACTGCAAAACACTCTAGTTGGTAAAGTCTTATAACAAAACTGTATAAAAATTTTGCAAGCCAAGGGAGGAACGATTTCATCAATTGTTTTCTCATACC
The DNA here is from genome assembly GCA_963921515.1 of Calotriton arnoldi. Taxonomy (NCBI): domain Eukaryota; kingdom Metazoa; phylum Chordata; class Amphibia; order Caudata; family Salamandridae; genus Calotriton; species Calotriton arnoldi. Next base: position 2,714,961 of record CAWUFW010001193.1, read on the forward strand.
TTGCGGTGGGCTTAAAGTCTATAAAATCCCTAGACAAAGTGCCCACCACATTCAATGTTTCCTTCTCCATAGTTAATTGCCAATAGATCGATTTGGCCCTTGCCTTTGATTATATAGAGAGGCTTTCGGGATTAAACCAGTAGACCCCCAACCCTAGTCGCCGGAGTAGACCTCTCTGGGAATTGAACCAGGGGATCGAGGTTATCCGGGGATGGTACAAAAGGCCAATCACTGGTGCTTGATATGGAGCTAACTCTTCGACAGACCACAAACAATGCCTGAACATTTGCAGTTTATAGTCAAGCCTGTGAGCCAGTATTCTTTGGGCGAAGTCCAGACACAAGGGAATCAGGGGAGTTCTAAGGGGTAGGTTTAAAAGAGATTTTAAACTGTTTTCTACTACAGTAAGACAATTGGTATTCCCAGTTCCCCACAGTTCCGCCCCGTAGAGTGCCCCCCCCTCCAGCGATTTGACATTGTAGATTTCTAGGGCAGGGGCCACTTTACTAGACACCGTTTGTAGGAAGGTGGAATCTGACTGCATGGTTGCCCCCACTTTTTTCCTGGTGTTTTGCTGGTTTTCGACTTAGTCTGACTGGGATCCTGCTATTCAGGACCCCAGTCTATCTGCTTACTCCCTAAATTGGTTGTTCATGTACTTTAGGTACACTCCAGATTGGATTCTGGGGTACCCTTATAAGTCCCTAGTATATGGTATACTATGTACCCAGGGCATAGGTACCCCAGAGGTCTCCCAGGGGCTGCAGCATGTATTATGCCACCCCTGAGAGGCCATTCAAAATGACACAACAGGTCTGCTACTGCAGCCTGTGTAAGGTGGTGCATGCACCCCTTACTTAGATATAGGTTCCCTATATCTATCCTAATCACTGCACATATAAGCCTATCAGTCACCCCTATGGCAGGCCTTATCAATCCTGAAGGCAGGGTGTTGGGTTTTATGTGAGAGGGTGCCCATGCATGAGCAGAGCCCCTCTGCAGCCTTCGGAACCACTATTCCGGGGTTGTCTGTGATGCAGCCAACCATATACTCTTAAGTGCATTATAACCTCGCGGTAAATGCTAACTTTAAAACGGCTGCAAGGAATTATGTCGTGTTTGGTGTCAAACACCTTGGACTCATACCTCCACACCAGTAACTGGTGTGGGAGGTATGATTCCTCCCTCCTAGAGGGAGAAATATGACAGCACCGGTACACCCGGTACCAGCTTCACAGAGCCCTGGCATCACAAAATGGATGCTGCCAGCCACAGACACGAGTCTGCCCTCCTGCTGCTGGACGAAACTCCGGCAGGGGAGGCTGACAATAGGTTTCCTGTCTCAGGGAGGTGTGACCACCTCCCAGACGGGCTTTAGTGTATTGGGGCTGGGTGGGTGCACTTTCAGAGTGCTTTGATGTCTGCACAGGGGGCACATTTGGTGTCCTCGTGCATAGTCCAGCTCAAACCGGTTGCAGGGGCTATCAGCCCCTGCACTGGCGCGAAACTGGACAAAGGACATGGGAGTAGCCACCCCTTTGTCCTGACCCTCCCATAGGTGGGTCCCCAGAGTTTGTCCCACCCCTTCCTTGGGTATAAAGTAGGAACCCCTGGCTACAGGACTTCAGATTTTACCTGGACTAAACTCTGCTACAGAAACCAAGTAACCTTCGACGATCTACGCTTTGCTGGACGACTGAAGAATCTCCCTTGGAGTAAAGGAGTTACTCCCTGCAACGCAGGCACCTCAACGCATCTGACCGGTTTGCATCTACGCAGGTCCCGACGGACTCCGAAGATTTTGCAACACAGGAGGTGGGTGCCCAAGCTTCCCCGAGGCCGACTAGTGCTCTCAGCAAACCTGAGACCCGCAGCCCTCGTGGGGACCCTGCAACCCGAACCCCTGGACACCGTGCACATTTGCAGCAGCATATGCTTTTAGGCGATCCCTGAGGCTGTGCTTTGGGCTACTTGTAGTCCAAGCCCCGAGCAGTGTTTCCACCGAAGATTACTGGCCTACACTCCACGAGTGTTCCGTGGGCTGGTATTGTGTGATTCCTCTCGAGGTCCCTTCGCGATCCCTGGTCCGTTGACCTGTGGGTCACTGAGAAGGCAACTTTAACTTTCAGTGGGCTTACCTGGTTGCTCCAGACGTGCCCTGACTCTCCATCGCTTGGGGAGTCCCCAGGACCTTGCTGGTCCTCACAGAAGCATCATTACTCTGACCGCGTGGGTTACAGTTGCCAAGGCTTGTTGGTGTTCAATCCGGACACTGACCCTCCAGCGCTCGACATCCTTCGTGGGACAGCTCGAATCCGGACTGTGGTCGTCGCAGACGTCTTCTGGTCCCCGTGGCTGCATAGTCAAGCTTCACCTCTTCTCACCTGAAGCACCCGACATCGGTGGGCATTCGATTGCTCCGCTCCTGGTCACGTGAAGTGACCCAGACTTTGTCCCCTCTGCTTTCAGGTTCTTCAGATCTCCGATCCAGGCTTGGATCACACCGGACACTTTTCTTCCCCACGGCAGCAGTACTTTCTCGCATCACGCCATTGAAAACGACGAGTGTTTCCGACACCACTTGACCCCTATGCACCCGGCTCCTCTGGGATAGGTAACACGGGTACCTCGGTACTCTCAAGGGTGCTGGCCTTAGAACCTTCTATGTTTAGCTGGGTTTGCTTGAAGTCCTCTCCTAAGTGTCCTTAATCTTTAAAATTCCAACCTCGACTTTCCTATAGAGTTGTACGGAGCTCACGTCTGTGTTCCCACACTGCACCTGTCCTCCGTGGGTCCCCTGTGTCACTACCTTGGGTGGTTCCTTGGGTTCCCAGCGATTCTACGTGCTCTAGGCACTGTCTAGTCAAGTCGTGGTTCGTATACCACTTTCTTAGTATATGGTTTGGTCTCCCCCTGGAGCCCGCTGTGTATTGTGCTATTTACTGTCGTTCTAGTGATTTAATATTGTGTGTATTCTTTAATCTCATAAAGAGGTTAGTAGAGAGTGTTTAGTAATAAATACATATATTTTATATACACCTGGTGTGGTTCTCCTTTCATTTGGTCATTCAGGAGGTTATATACTGGTAAAACAAGCTGTTTTACATTCCTTCCAGACTTAGCCTGAAGGCTGCTCTCCACAGCTACCACTAGGATAGCTTTCTATAAAGGTTGTCTTTAACCTAATCATCAATAAGGGTCATTTGGACTGGTGCAAGATGCCCACTTTAATTAGTGGACAGCATTACCAGGCCAACTTCTCACACCGTTTTTTTCCTGAATTTTTAAGATCTGGGCAGTCTGCTGAATTAGCATCAAGTTTACTTTATCAATATGGGGTGCCCAATTTAAGTTGGATGTAAGACAGATACCCAAGTAATCGAAAGCCGATACTTGTTCCTGGATAGTGTCACCTGCAAACAAATGTCTTTTGGTCAATTTTACATTTCGTTTGGTAAAGACCATGTACTTGGTTTTGGCCTCATTTGGCTCCAAACCTCGCTTGTGGCGGAACCTTTAAAAAATCCTTAAGCAATTGTTGGAGATCTTGGTGGGATTTCGAAATTAATAGGGTGTCGTCGTCAAAAAGGAGTGATGGTACTCTTTTCTCTCCTATTTTGGGGGCATCACACCCGTCTCTACACAGAAAATCGACCACCCCATTTATGAAGAGTGAGAAAAGGGTAGGCGCGAGCCCACACCCCTGCCTCACACCTCGTTCGATTGGGAATTTCTCTGTTTGCTGGTTATTCGCACCCCATCTCACTTGAGCGGAGTTTGAGGTGTGCAACCTAATTAGGATTTCTAGGAGATTGTGAGGTATGCCTATCTCTTTCAGCACTCTCCAAAGAGTGGCACGGGGAACCAAATCGAACGCAGACCGAAGATCGACAAAGGCCACATATAATTTCCCGCCCTTGATAGTCACTTCCTTCCAATACAAACAGAGAAAGCGAAAAACCTGGTCAACCGTGCTAATATTCGCACGGAAGCCAGCTTGGAAGTCACTTAAAATACAAGACTCCAACATCCAGTCCTGAATTCTCGCCAGAACCTGTTTACAAAAGACTTTCTGGAGGGAGTCAATGAGACTTATGGGCCTATAGCTAGCTAGAACAGCTCTATCGCCCTTCTTGTAGGTGGTAGAATACCCATGCCCGATAAAATGGCGTCCGTTAGCATATTAATATACGAACCCCAGACAATTTGGATCCTCCCTGTACAGGTCATTTGGGATTCTGTCAGGGCTGGGAGCTCTGGCAGGGACACATGAGTGAATTGCAGCTTGAGTTTCTTCCAGGGAGAAAACCAGAGCATCTTCCGCTCCTAATGGGACAGCCCCCCCCCTTTCTATAGGGTCTTCTACCTCTGTTGCCCACTGCATACAAATTTTCAAAATGGGACACCCATTCTTCAGGCTGTACGGTAAACTCCAGTGTAGTCCTTTTACCATCAAGCCATTGGGCCGCCTTTTTCCAAAAGGTCCTAGCATCTCTAGCTGTTAAAGCCATATGTAACAAGGACCACAGGGAGTCTTCCCAGTCTTTCTTGGCTAGCTCTATTGCACACCTAAATCTTGCTCTGCAAGCCACTATCTCAGGGCGAACGTTGGATTTTGCTGCACGTACCAGGTCCCCCTTGGTTTTCCTGCATTCTTGGTTATACCATGCTACTTGGGTTTCGGGTCTCTGCTGAGGCTTACCTTTGTGCGTGTTATGCTCATTACACGAGTTGCCTAGCAGATCCCTGATCTCACTATACAGGAGTTCGTGTTTGGTACCCAATTCCCGAGATACTGCGTCTATGGGCTTTAGAGCCTGCTCTTCCACCACCGAGCGGACCTGGTCTTTAACCATCTCCAGAGCCCTAGAGTTTTCCTCCACCCAGTTCCTCTGATTATTTGAGATAGATAAATCACCCAAGTCGGGCCTACTCTTGATGGCTGGTTCAGGGTCGCCCTGAATAGTAAGGTTGAGGATGAGGGCGTTGTGATCACTAGCTATTCTTTTGGCTACTAGCATATCACAGACAGAAGGCCAGAGTTTGTTGGCTACCAAACAGTAGTCCATTCTGCTAGCATGGCCGGGCCGATTAAAAGTAAGTTCGCCCGTTAAGTCTGATTTGGCTCTCCCATTTGTTGCTCTCAGGTCATGCTGAAGGGTGAGGGCCAGCACCTGGCCTCCTCTCCTTGTCCATCTAACTGGAGGGAGATCAAGCTGTGGGATCTGCCACTTACAATCCCACTCCTCGGTCAGATCAGGTGGGGCAAAGGAGAATGGTTCAAATGTACAAATCTGAAAGAAACAGTTAGTTATAGATTCCTTACCTTAAAATTACCCCCAGGTGTCAGACTGGATCCGGAAAGTTTTTCGTCAGGAGTACCCCTGCGCGTCGGAAGGTGGCGTCGGTCGACTCCGCGTTCGTCGTCGTGGTCGCCGGGATGACGTCGCGGTAGCGCGCTGACGTCAGTTCGTTTTTTTTCTGCGCCAGCAAGCGCAGATCCGGAGAGATCGGTACCCCGAGTCCATTTTTGACGGAACTTTTTTCTCGACGTCGGTGTTGTTTAAGTCCATCGACTCCTGGTGCACGAGGGATGCCCGGCTTTAAGGCTTGCGGTTCCTGTAACCGACTCATGTCGGTGACTGATCCGTACCGCGTGTGCCTCTACTGCCTGAGCGCGACCACGGCCCCAAGTCGTGCTCCGACTGCCGGACCATGGCCCTGAAATCTTTGCAGGAGCGGTTCCGAAAGCTACTCGAGGCCCGGCAGTCTGCTCCGCGCCGCTCGAGGTCCCGGTCGCGGAGGAGGTCGAGGTACTGGTCGCGAAGCCAACACCATTCTTCGTCGACGTCTTCGCACTCGGGGTCAGGTAAGTCGAAGCACAAAAAGAAGTCGAAGAAGCATTGTCGCTCTTCGACTTCTCCCCGTCCATCGGCCGACGCGGCGAGGGTGGCGGGTAGTGCCACTCCCGCGGCTCCGCATGCGGAGCCTGCTGGGTCGACTTCGGGTTCCCACCCCCACCCCCCCTTTTCCGGGACCTGGTGCGACCCCTGCCCAGCTTCAGAGTTTCTACGAAGCGATGCATGCCATCTTTGGGCAGCCCGACTCTGCCGGCATGCCTTCGGGCCCGCGGACTCGGCTGGGGGCCCTGGGCCGTCGGCGGCTTCAGCCTCCGCACCGCAGGGTCCCCTTGGATCCAGGCCTGGATCCGGATCGGCGCCGGTCGACCTCGTTACGCCTCCCCCGGCGCCGATTCCACCGGCACCACGTCCGCCACCGGCGTCGGCTGTGTCCCCAGCCGACGTCGACCCCGGCCTCCACCTCAAGGTAGACACTGTGTTGGACCGGCGTCGCCCGACGCAGATGGGTACTTTTGTGCCCCTGTTCTACCCTGGCTCTTTGAGACCAGATTGGCAGCCAGAGGAGGGTGAGGAGGACTGGGAGGGGTCTGGAGACCCTTTGACAGACCAGATGGTGTATGAGCAGGACGGGAGAGAGGAACTGGGGGAAGCCAGTGGTTTGGATACCTCACCAGACCTTGGCATGTTGTCTCCTCCTACTGTGGCTAGGGAGGAGGGAGCGTCATATGCAGTGGTGTTGTGTAGGGCGGCCGAGGCTCTCTACCTCGAGCTTCCTACGGTGGCAGTCGGGACTAACCTCCTGACAGAGGTGCTTCAACCGGCAGCGAGCTCTTCGGAGCCCCTGCTGCCGTTTAATGAAGCCCTGACAGACCTCCTTTTGGGCACCTGGTCCAGGCCCAACACAGTGGCTCCTGTGGACAGGATGATTGCCCGACGCCACCGCCCGGCCCCACTTTCCTCTCCCAACACCCCACTCCTGAGAGCTTGGTAGTCCAAGCCTCAACGTCCAAGGGCGCATTCCCTACTGCTCCCCCGGGCAGGGAATCCCAAAAGCTGAATCATCTTGGGAAGATGTTTTCTTCCTCCAGCCTGGGATTGCGGTCGGTAAACACTGCATGTCTATTGGGATGTTACACCAACTCCGTGTGGGACCGGTTGCGCAAGTGCTGCCTCAGTGCCCGGAGGAGGCCCGGGCCGTGCTCTCTCGAGCGGTTGCTGAAGGGAGAGACGCAGCTAAGTTTACCATCCACTGTGGGCTGGATACCGCCGACGCACTTGGCAGGACGATTGCCACGTCAGTAGCCTTTCGACGCTACGCCGGGTTGCGTTCGACTGGCTTTTCCGGGGATGTCCAATCCACGCTTATGGACATGCCCTTTGATGGCCGTCGCCTTTTCGGCGACAAGGCATACAACGCGCTAGAGCGCTTTAAGGACTCTCGGGCTACGGCCAGGTCCTTGGGCTTCTCCACCACCCGCCCTGCGCAGTCTGCCTTTTGCCCCTTTCGTGGCTACGGAAGGGGTGCCCCGCTACGTTCCGCCCAGAGCCACAGGCCGGCGCAAGCTGTTCAGCCCCAGCGCGGCCAGGGACGTGGGAACCACCGCCGTGGTTCTGGGGGCCAGTGGGTGGGCCATTCCACCACAGCCCCCTCTGCAGCAGCCTCCAAACCCTCCTAGTCTGACCTTTTAGGGCCACCATACGCCAGTGGGCGGCAGGATCCGCCATCACCTCCCCCACTGGCGCACCATCACGTCGGACAGGTGGGTTTTGCAAATAGTCTGAAGGGGCTACTCCCTCCCCTTCGAGACTACCCCTCCAGCCATGCCACCTCAGTATCATGTCGGAGGATCATCTGGCCCTTCTCCAACAGCAAGTTTCGGCACTCTTGGCCAAGGGTGCCATCGAGCACGTTCCTGCCCCAGAAGTAGGTCGTGGTTGTTCTTCCCACTACTTTCTGGTGCCCAAGAAGGACAAAGGCCTGCGTCCTATCTTGGATCTCAGGAACGTCAACAGCTTCCTCCGGAAGGAGAACTTTAAGATGTTGACGCTCGCTCAGGTCTTGTCTGCCCTCGACCCTGGAGACTGGATGGTAGTGTTGGACTCGCAGGACGCTTACTTTCACATCCCCGTCCTGCCGGCCCACCGGCGTTACCTGCAGTTCACGGTAGGCCACGAGCACTTTCAGTTAACCGTGCTCCCCTGTGGCCTTACCAGCGTCCCTCGGGTGTTCACGAAAGTGATGGCGGTGGTCGCAGCTCATCTGCACAGATCAGGGATTCCAGTCTTCCCCTATCTCGACGACTGGCTGTTGAAGGCGGGCTCGCCCCAGGCTGTCGTCTCCCACCTCCAGACTACGGCAGACCTCCTGCATTCGCTGGGGTTCTCCATCAACGTGCCGAAGTCACACCTGACCCCCTCTCAGAAGCTCCTCTTCATCGGAGCGGTTCTGGACACGACGGAGTTTCGGGTCTATCCTCCCGAACAGAGAGTCCGGGATATTCGGGCTATGATTCCGATCTTTCAGCCTCTATCCTGGGTTTCGGTCCGGATGACCCTGAGGCTGCTGGGCCTCCTGCATCCTGCTGGTAGATCATGCCAGGTGGCATATGCGGGCTCTGCAGTGGGACCTGAAGTTCCAGTGGGCGCAGCATCAGGGGAATCTGTCCGATTGCATCCAGATCTCGGAGGGCACTGCACCCCAATTGCAGTGGTGGCTAACGAACCAGGATTGGGTCGACGGCAGATCCCTCTCCCTTCCTCAACCAGAGTTCACAGTGGTGACCGATGCATCATTTCTGGGATGGGGCGGCCACATGGGGGAGGCGGAGATCAGAGGCCTCTGGTCTCCGGCGGAGTCCGGGCTCCACATCAACCTTCTGGAGCTTCGGGCGATTTGTCTTGCACTCAAGGCATTCCTTCCCTCTGTCCGGGGCAGAGTAGTGCAGGTGTTCACGGACAACACCACTGCCATGTGGTACTGCAACAAACAAGGCGGGGTGGGGTCATGGACCCTATGTCAGGAGGCCCTCCGCCTCTAGACATGGCTGGAACATCAGGGCATTTCCCTGGTGGTTCAACACCTGGCAGGTTCCTTGAACGCCAGGGCGGACGAACTCAGCCGCAGGTGCATGATGGATCACGAATGGCGTCTTCACTCTGAGGTGGTGCAAGGTCTCTTTCAGCAGTGGGGAGAGCCTTGGCTAGATATATTCGCCACCGAAGAGAACGTGCAATGTCGGCAGGTCTGCGCGTTGGAATTGCCAAGGCGGCGCTCGCTAGGCGACGCTTTTCGTCGCAAGTGGAGTTGCGTTCTTCTATACGCCTTTCCGCCTATACCACTTCTGTCCAGAGTGCTGAAGAAGATCAAGCGCGACCGGGCCCCAGTCATTCTTGTGGCTCCGGATTGGGCACAAAGAGTCTGGTATCCCGAGCTGCTCAACATGTCCATCGATTCTCCGATCCGACTGCCTCTCCTGGAGGATCTTCTGTCGCAGCAGGGGACGGTCCTCCACCCGAACCTGCCCAGCCTCCACCTCCTTGCGTGGAGATTGAGCGGCAGCAGTTGACGTCATTTCACCTGCCTCCCGAAGTCTGTGATGTTATCTTGGCAGCCAGGCGTCCCTCCACTAAGACTGTATACGCCTGCCGATGGAACAAATTTGTGGCATGGTGCACAGCAGAGGCTGTGGATCCCCTTTCCGCCCCTCTTTCTGAGGTCCTCTTGTTTCTCCTTTCTTTTGCCCAGCAGGGCTCTGCTCTCGGCACTATCAAGGGCTACCTCTCGGCCATTTCAGCCTTTCTTAGGCTACCTGATCAGCCTTCTCTTTTCAAGTCCCCTGTTGTAAATAGATTTCTTAAGGGCATTACTCATCTTTTTCCTCCTGTTTCCTTCGTAATGCCCCAGTGGGACTTGAACTTGGTTCTTACCTATCTTGTGTGCTCCCTTTGAGCCACTACATAACTGTCCTCTCAGGCTTCTCACTTTGAAAACTGCCTTTCTGGTGGCCATCACCTCTGCTCGCAGGGTGAGTGAGCTCCAAGCACTTTCTTCCAAGCCTCCTTTTCTGCCTGTTCATCCGGACAAGGACGTCCTAAGAACTAGACCTTCCTTTCTTCCCAAGGTGGTTACTTCTTTCCACATTGGCCAAACCATCACTTTGCCCACCTTCTTTCCGCCTCCGCATCCTTCAAAAGAGGAAGAGAGGCTCCACCGTCTGGATCCAAAACGTGCGCTTTCCTTCTACTTGGATCGCACAAAACAATTCGGGGTGGACGACCAGCTCTTTGTTGGTTACGTGGGCGCTAAGAAATGTCAGGCCGTGCACAAACGGACCATCTCCAGGTGGGTCGTTCTGTGCATCAAGGCCTGCTATTCTTTGGCAAAGAAGGAGCCTCCAGTGGGACTGCGCGCCCATTCCAACAGGGCGACGGCAGCTACAACTGCTTTGGGACGTGGAGCCCCCCTAAATGACATCTGTCAGGCAGCTATGTGGGCATCGTTGCACACGTTCACCAAACACTACTGCCTGGACAGCCAAGTCCAGAGAGACAGCTTCTTTGGCCGTTCTGTTCTCCAGGACTTTCTGGTGTGAACTTAGTTCGCAGACCCACCTCCGGGGTTGGTATTGCTGGGGTATCTATTCTAAGGTAAGGAATCTATAACTGTTTCTATCAGATGAACAAGTTACTTACCTTCGGTAACGATATATCTGCAAGAAACAAAGGTTAGTTATAGATTCCTTACCGCCCCACCCATCCTCCCCGTTCTGCGAACTGACTTATAGGGTTAAGGACATCCTTTCAGGGCCCTAGTTTTGTGCACCAGTGGTCAGTGTCTTGCATGGCTCTGCGCTTCTGGCGTGGAAAGTCTTGTACAGAACTGACGTTGGCGCGCGAGGGCGGCGTCTATGTAGCTACCGCGACATCATCCCGGCGATCAAGACGCCGACGACTAACGCGGAGTCGTCCAACGCCACCTTCCGACGCACAGGGATACTGCTGACGAAAAACTTTCCGGATCCAGTCTGACGCCTGGGGGTAATTCTAAGGTAAGGAATCTATAACTAACCTATGTTTCTTACAGATATATTGTTACAGAGGGTAAGTAAGTTCTTTAAGTCACCAGCTTCCAAGGCTGGGATATTGTCGGGAAGTTCCGACAAAGCAAGGTCTAGAGTACGGATGGTGCTGGTTTCCTCAGAACACTGGTCAACTCGGTTATAAACATTAAAGATCCTGGTTGTCCAGCCACAATGGAGGGCCAGATCGATTACTAGAATGTCTTGGGAATCTACGTGGACCTGCCTAACTCTGGAGCCCAAAGCATTTTTGACCCAAATTACTGGGCCTCCTGAGGGCCTCCCCCGCTCTTTCCTGGTGGCATTTATGCCAAAGGAAGAGAACCCATTCCTGTGGGGGTAATATAGGCTCCAGGTTTTGAAATAAAACCACATCGTGTATGTCCACAAAGATAAACCAGTCTGGATCTGTTAACAATTTGGTGATTCCGGCCACATTCCAAACCGGGACTTTCAAAAGTCTGTGGGGAGTTATGATGTTACTACTGACAGTATTAGGAATACTAGAACCCTCCCCCGCCTCGCTCACAGATGAATTGGCTACCCCTTTCTGCCTTGATCCCTCGTAGGATTGCTTGTGGCTTTCCCCTGAGTTAAGAGCCAACCCTGTAAGAGAACAGGCCTCTAGCTGGTACGTAATGTCTTTATGCCAGAGATTCCCTAGAATAGCGTCTTGACTAGTCTCCAAGTAGCTGGGGTAGTCATTTCTGCCTTCCTGCACCACCAGGGTTTCTAGGGAGTCCCCTTTGCGAAACCCCTTAATGGGGAGTGTAGCTATTTGTTCAGGTGGTCTACATCTGATAGCAATTGAGGAGCTAACCATAGGGATTGTGCGTGAGTCAATTGACATAAGGCCATCTACTATAGCCAAATGGGAGAAGAGAACTAATCGCATCCTTTGACGTCCCCGGGAGTGATGACCTTTCAATAAACTTAATGTCATCTTTTATAATTGAATGACAGTTCTGGGTAGTCCTAAACCAGTAAATTACCTTATTCTTGAGGGAATCAGGATCTTCGTACCCCTTCTTTTCTAATTTGGGTACCTTAACTAGGTAAATTTCTGCTTTGCTCCCCAGCAGTCCGGTCTACTGTAGACACCATTCCTCATGATCCCCAGTCCAGATATTCCCCCTAAGCCATACACCGTGTCGCACACCTCAGACGATTGGCCCCTTCCCCTTACTCTGTTTGTCCCCCCCGCCCCCACCCCTACCCTGGTGTGGGTTCCTAAGTAATGCGGGGTAGTTGGTATAAATGGCTTGCGAAATACCATCACCAGTAAGGGTTTTTTTTTGGGAGATGGGCCGATGGACAGAGGCACTATAACTTACTCTAGTGTCATCTTCGGTAGAGCATGAGACAACCGCTCCCTTAGGTAGACTACTCGGGCTCTGCGCTAATCTCCACTTTGATGTTCTTGTCACATTTTACCTTTCCCTTTAGATTGACAACTGCTCGCCTCAGAGAGGGTACCTCCGCTTTCAGGGACTGAATGATTGTTCTTAAAACCTTTAGTTCATCAGCATAAACTTTACAACGATCTCCAATGCCAACAGACCCGCCTCCTGGGACCCCAATCTCCTCCACAGCAAGTACCTCAAATCTGTTATGGCATTCCACTTGAATAGCACGCACCTCAACTGGGCGTCCCTGCGGCTCACTGGGGAGTAAAGGGAGATCTAATTCGGGCTCTGGGACAGTAGGCCCACAGCTAGAGTCTTTTCCTTTATTTTTAGTAGAGTTCTTGAACATCTTGGGTATATGCTTGGCTTTTTTTTTTGCCTGGGGGCTACAGGAGAGAGGTCGAACGAGACCCTGCAATTGGAGACTGGGCTGGAGGGACTTCTATCTAAGGGGGGGGATTGTAACTCCCCTGTAAAAGCGATCTCGTGACACTTGGTAATTAAGGACTCTATCCTGTCCATAGCCTCATTACAAACAGCACCAGTACCCTTCTTATTGGGGCAGGACGTTCCCTGAGCCTTGTCGTGACCCTTTCTCTTTCCCATGGCTGGACAAGCCTATTACAAACCTTCCAACAGTAGACAGTAGAGCTAAATTCGGCAGGGAACCGGAAAAAATAAAAAAAATAGAAGTCTTATATTAGCAACCGGGGCGATTAAGCAGCTGGAGTCAGGACTCTGGGTTAGCAAAAAACTGCAGTTAAGAGTACGACTCTTTCCCCCCCACCGTCCAAACCACACAGTAAAGGGGAAACCCCTTTTTTGTTGTTAAAGTACCTGTTGTGACCAATAGTCTCTGTAAGGGACTCCGTAGTGGAGCACTGCTAAAGGAGAGAAACCGGTAAGTTTTGGGGAGCCCCAAGGCACCAAAAAGGCGAACCCTCCCTAGCTGACCAAAGCCAAGGGGTGTGGCACCACCCCACCTCTGCCTGGCACTGGCCCGGGCTTCGCCAAATCATAGAGCTACATGGTTATTGAAGTAGGTCCCAAACCTGGCCAAAACTAGAAGTAAGCTTACTGCGGGCGTCATACCTGTTAATCAAACTTAACAAAGGTGTAACCTAGTTTACAGTTTGTGCGTTCACATTGTACAGCTTTCATCTCTGACAAAGAAATTGTGTCAAACTACAGTAGACTATACTAAAACCGGCCACTATGGATGACCTGATTCCTGTGTCGAAACAACATGAGGTTGCCTAGTCCTGCAATGAAATCCTTAACGCATCAATTAAGGGGTTCTGGTGTCATCCTTTGCAGCCAATTTTAGGAGTATGATGGCTTAGTCCATTAGCTGTGAGGAACTGCCACTAGTCTCTGTTGCCTAGATGAAGCTATACTTTTATCCTCAACCCTCTCAGAAAGTTGCCTAATCCATTGTTGAAACTAGTGCCAGGTCAATGATTTTACACTTCAGCCTGTTCTTTTTACTCTTGACCGTGAAGCCTAAAGGGCAAATCTTGGGGTTATAGACTATTGTATTGCTTGTCAGATGTGTAATTAACTTAACAATCTCAAACCAATAAAGTGTCCGTGTTGAGCTTGAGCCAGTTGTCCCTCATCCAGGATGAGACGTTCTTTATACAGTTGTGAAAGTTGGTTTTTGCTGAGGTGGGGTCGGCTGAGAGCGATGGGACGGGCTGGGTGTCGTCGGCGTAGGAGATGTTGTTAATGTGGTGAGATTTGACAGTGTCCGCGAGTGGTGGTATGTAGATGTTGAAGAGGGTAGGTCTGAGGGATGAACCTTGTAGTTCGCCGCAGATGTTGTTTTGCCTGTGATGTGAAAGGGGCGAGTTGGACTTTCTGGGTGTGTCTCGTGAGGAAGTATGCCATCCATTTGAGAGCGTCGTCTGTGATGCAGATCTGTAGTTGGCAATTGATGGGAGTGTGGTGGGAGACCACGTTGAAGGCTGCGGATAGGTCTAGCAGGATCAGGGCAGCTGATTCTCCCCTGTCCATTAGGGTGTGAATGTCTTCTGTCGTAGTGATCAGGGCTGTGGTTGGATCTGAAGCGTGACTGTAAAAGATCAAGAAGGTTTTTTTTCTCCAGGTGTTCTGAGAGTTGGAGGTTGATGGCCTTCTCTAGGACAAATGATATCTTTGTCTATTTTGCCTCCCTAAAAGTTCCCCTGTGCCACTTTCCTTCTAAGAGACTGTGACTTGTGCCTTCAATGACCCATTCTTGCAGTCAAAGCCTCACTTGTGTGTAAAGCATGTGAAAGCAGCAGTGGAATCAAGGAACTAATTTCATATTTAAACAAAAGTAGTTGACTTGAGTAGTTTTGCATTTTTCCCTGATCTGCAACATGTAAAAAATAAAATACCAAAATGAATGAAAAAATGCAGAACACAGATTTTAGGCACACAGGATCCTTTAGTCACCAAAGACCTTTGGTGATCCTTTAGTCACCAAAGACCTATTTCCACTGAACTACACAGATACGAGGAAAATAACTCACTCTAGCCTACACCTTTCCTACACAGATTCTCCTACACAAACATACATTCACATCTGTGTGAACAACATGTGGCGAATCGGGCACAGCTGCACCTCTGAGCATGTTCTGAATCTGAAAGTCCCTGAAGAGAAGAATATTTCTTTATCATAGTTTATAAATGGAACGGCCTTCCAATCTAATCCACATCTGAGCATTATTAGCTCTGAACTTGTTGGTAATTGATCACTATTGTACATGACTTTTCACAAACCTATTTCCAAAAAGGAATAGCAAATTTTTCCTCAGTTTGGTTTAGCCCTTTGAAATAACATAAATGGTTCTATGGGAAAATAGTTACAGAAACAAGTTGCTTACACTTTTGTTTTTCATTAACTGTTATGTTTTAGAATTTAATCTATTGTATGCTTGTTTTTAATTTCAAAAGGATTACTACAAGACTGGAATAATCCGATGCCCAGATGGAATATCTATTCCTGAACTAAGAGAAGCATGTGACTATCTTTGTATCTCATTTGAATATAGCACTATCAAATGTAGAGATCTCAGTAAGTATGTTTGTTTTTAAAAACAAATTTTTAATTTATAGCTGCACTTCTAATACGCTAGCCTCATGCATTTCACAGTCATGAACAAAGGACAAATAGGAGTTAAAAGAAAATGTGAACTTTTTTCTGTGTTGTGCTATAGATTAGGTTGGGGCGTTTTACTGCTTTGGTTAAGTTTATACCTTGAGAGTTGTGGGCAGAATGTAGAAAAAAAAAGGCTCAAAATTGTTTTGTTTCAGGGTGGATTCGGTTTCTCAGAGGCACAACTGGGAGAGGTCCCTTTCCAAACTGCATTTAGGTTACAATCGAGATAATAATCATTCTTTACAGAAAGACTGGACTTATAAAATTTGGAAAACTGTGATTACAAAATGCAGTGGGACTTCTGGCCTTTGTTTTTAGGTTCCTTATACACCCTGGCATAACACTCCACTTGGATAACTACAGGAACCCTCAATCCCATTGTGTGCCTATGTCTCAGGAAATTTTAGCAACACAAAAAGATGGACGGAATGCTGAACATTGTCAAACATTCACCCCCAGTCACAGATCTGGGTTAAATCCATTGTTTCTATGTGCAAATCTGTCTTGACCCTGCTCCCCATGGCAACAGTCCAGCCCAAACTGCCAGGCCAGGTCCTCCTTGGACCGGAAAACAAGCATTCTTGGACCGGTTTCAGGGTATCACCCCTCATCAGCTAGGCTAGCTTGAATTCAGTGACATAGCGAGCACAGGACCAACGCTGGGCATACCGTTCCCACTTAGGGCGACTATAGCAACACGAAAAGATGATGGACGGAATGCTGAACATTGTCAAACATTCACTCCCTGTCACAGATCTGGGTTAAATCCATTTTTTTGTTGTTGCTCACCATGGCACCGCAGCTTGCATCCAGCCATATGCAAATCAGTCTCGACCCTGCTCCCAATGCGAACAGTCCAGCCTGAACTGCCATGCAGGTCATCCCTCTGCCTCCAAGTTGAGCAACAAAACTTTGGATTTACCCCAGATCTCTGTACTGGGGGTGAATGTTTGTCATTGTTCAGCGTTTCTTCCATCTTTTGCTGTTGCTTAATCGCCTTGTGTGGAAAGGGTATGCCCTGACGTGGGTTCCGTGCTCACTATGCCGTTGGATGCAAGCTAGCCTTGCTGATGAGGGGTGATACCCCGAAACAGGTCCCAGGATGCTTTTTTGGGTTAAGTCGGGGAACCCGCCAAGAATGCCCACTCACCATTCTTATTTGCTCTCAACATTGAACCCCTTGCAACAACCATCCGAGCTACATCAGAGATCCAGGGCATTTCCTTTGGGTCTGTAGAACATAAGATCTCTCTTTTTGCAGATGATGTGTTACTCTTACTCACTGAACCCTGAACCTCTTTAGCCGTTCTGCAAAGAGAATTCGCTATCTCTGAGACAATGGTGGAATATGGCGTGTGTACACATCTTTTCTTTTAAACCTGACCCTTCCCACACACGAAATGGAACAACTGGTGTCTATGACCCCTTTTCAATGGAAGAAGAAAGAAATAACCTATTTAGGCATCAATCTTACATCCGAATTTCCAACCTTTGTGGAGCCAACCTTCTCCCGTTCCTATGCCAACTTAAACTGGATCTCAAAAGATGGGCCCCCAAAAATCTTAGGGCATATTAATTCCATTAAAATGACCGCTCTGCCACGTGTTTTATACCTTTTCCAAGGCCTGCCCATAGTAGTGCCCCGAGAATTCTTCTCGAAACTCTGTTCTTTGGTCCTACGCTTCATCTGGCAAAACCGTTGAGCCAGACTCCCCTATAAACATCTGACTCCCAAAGGAGGCAGGAGGCCTCTCACTGCCAGACTTTCACTTCTATTTTAAAGCAGAACAGCTGAGGGTTATAGTAGAATGGTCCCAAAGAGAGACAAACATTGGCTCCATTTGGACAGGGCAGTGGTAGCTCGCTACATTTGGGATGTTCTTTGGAAGCCAAAAACTGATCGTCCACTGAATGCCTACTTGAGCACGCCTACACAAACAGACCTCGTGGTGTGGGACATGGTTGCCTGCTTGCCCGGCTGGACCTCTTTCCATTCCCCCATACACCCCTATTCATTTGAACTCTTTCATCCCAGCCTCTCTACCAGGTACTTTTGATTCCTGGAGGGAAGGAGGCTGTCTTTTCAACTCAGATCTTTCATGGATGGGATATTCTTACTTGTGAAAATTGTCAATGGGATTTCGGAGTACTATCATCCGAAAGATACTATTACACTCATTTGAAACACTGGGCTCTATAACCCGAGATTAGTCAAGCAGCCACCAGAGAACTTCCTTTTATTGAGAAATTAGTATCGCAAGCCGGAGGAACCAAGGGCCTAATCTCGTCCCTTTACTCGTATTTCCTCAAAACCGCCCCTTTGGCCACACCACGATATGTCCACTTCTGTACGACCATCCTTGGTGATCCCATATCTGAAAATCAATGGCAGAAAGTCTGGAAGGATATTCCCTGACACAATCACTCTCTGGGACTTAGAGAGGCCCACTATAAGGTTTCATTTGATTGGTGTCTCTATCCCGCTAAACTTAAAAACATATTTCCGAACACATCAAATCTCTGTTGGAGGGTTTGTGGTTTACTCTGTGATTTCATTCATATATGGTGGGACTGCCCGATCATACAACCATTCTGGGCAGAAATCTTAGCACAAATTAAAACGATATTAGGTTATCCCATTCCAGCTGCCCCACGTTTTGCCCAACTGGGATTACGCGACGACTCATTGAAACGTCAAACTGTAAGCGATCATGCCAATTTATGGCTCTGCTTAGAAGCTGCCAAAATGACCTTGGTGGCCGTCTTGGAAAAAACGACAACACCCTCTATTATCCAATGGAATACCTGGCTATGGCAAGCGTTAACTATGGAACGAATGGCAGTCCCACGGTTAGATTCTTGCAATAAGTTTGGATACAAATGGAAACCACTGGTTACTTTTCTTTCAGAAGACCTACCACTAACTGCCTGTCCAACCTGCACAAGAGCTTTAAACCTCTTTCAATTTTGCCCCTCCCGTTAGCTTGAGGAGCATTTTCAAAATTTCTTGGCCTTATCCAAAACTGCACAACCCAGCCGATACCTCTTTACCTGATGTATTAAATGACTCTCCTCTTCATTTGTCTTTCCGCATGGCTTATTGTTTTTGTTTGGCGGGGGAGTGGGTTCAGAGGGCACTGTACTTGTTTTTCAATTGACACTGTAAAATCAACTTATGTCACACTTTTTGAGCCGTGTCGTTAGCAACTGTATCCATCACTAGCACTTTGTTATGTAAAATGGCTTATCCCTAATGTACGCTGTCATTATATGTGCTTGGGAAGGGGGGCGTGGCCTGACTCCGATGGAGTGAGCAGTGTTGCTCCGAACTCCTCTCGGCCGGCCTATATCCAGCGCCATCCCGTCCCGGAAGACTGACCAGGGGCCCGGATCCTCTGCAATACTTTACCTCGCGACAGCTGAGATAAGGCGTGGTATCCTAGGACCGTGAAGCCCATATTACGAGTGAAAACGGATGGCAGCCGTAGGCTTGAGAACCAAGGTGGCGGCTCCTCGCCCAGACAGTGCCAGGTCGTTACGGCGATAGTGGGAGTGGTGTGACCGCGATGGATGACAAGACAGAGCAGGCTACCCCCCCAGACTAGCCCTGAACTGCTGCTGTGATTAGGGATACTGGAGCCCCTGTCTTGAGGTACCTGGAAACCCTTGCAGAGGCCGGCGGTGGCCTTCAGAGAAAGCAGCCGCCAGTGAAGCAGCGACCTTAGAGCCTGGGGGCTACACCAGCATATTGATGCCGCGATACTGACCCCGGATGTGGCTGGACGGGACGATGAACTGGTGTTTTCCCCCCTCCCCTGACCCCCTAACCCCCTCCCCCCCCTGCCTGCAGACGACCTAGAGAGGAACCGGCAGCAGGAGGCCTTGTGAGACGGAACCGTGGTGAGTCTCAGCCCGCACACCGAGAGAAGATTCGGGGTGGAGGGAAGGTGCTCGCTCACAACCTATTGCTGCCGAGGGCGATACCTGCCAAGAAGTGCTGCCTGATTCTAGAGGCTCGGGTAGAGGCTTCCTCCCGCAAGAGGTGAGCGGACCTGACCCGAGGGCGCCCTGCAGAGTGGAGAGGTGGTGCACTCTGGGAGGCACGACGCAAGTTGCCTGAGAGCCCTAGGGGACCGCTGGACTTACTATGACTGCAATTTCCGTGCGGTGACTACAAGGCGGACTGCCTCCGGAGGCCACTAAAGCCCAGTGAAGTACTGTTTTCTTCCCCTCCTGTGCGAAGACACTTTGGCGCTGTCCTGAGAGAAGCGGAGAGTCAGCTAAGATGCGTGCTGCCTGTAGGGAGCCGAAGTGTGCTGTGTGGCCACCCTGGGGATACATTTCGCACTGAGTGGCAAACTAATTGCCAGGGACGATTGCAACTCGCGAATGTGATGAGAACCATGCCAATAAGACTGAATCGGAGGCGCTCTCTCCAACCTTGATGGACACAGCCGAGAATCCGCATGTACAGCGGAGGCGGTGAGTAAGCTGACTGTGGCTTTGACTGTGGCCTGCATGAGGAGGAGGCGCCCGGTGGCCGTGCCTGAGAATCCAATGCTGCCCCTTGTTCCTGGATGGAGAGCGAGCCTTGAGACTGGGAGATCCAGACCCTCTTGGTCTACGACCTTGACACTCCTTCATCCGCGGTCTTAAAAATCTTTTGGCCTTTTTTCGCCGTGCCTGCGCCTTAGGGGGAACGCCGATCCCTTGACTGGATCCTGCTGCTCCAGCGCCCCGGAGAAACGACAGGAGGCAGCCTGTGCCCTCCCCGGTACACAGTGGCGAGAACAGACCAGGGGCAGGACTGAATAGCATCCGGATACCCAGGATGCAGTAGAAGATGGGTAAATCCTCCCGCAGAAAGGAGCAGGACCTGGAGGAGACTAGTACCCTTACCGACTGGTGAGACGAATGCACCCCCGTCGATGGGAGCCACTGGTGACCCCACGCTGCAGGACATACTCCAAGCCATAACTGCCTCCTGCGAGGCGCTAGATTTTAAGATTGACGCTATTGGCACGGATTTGACCCTTCTATGACCATAAGCGCCTTGCAGAGAAAGTCCTCACAAATGAGCGATCTGGGAGAACTTCCTCCAGCTATGGAGACTATGTAGGAACAACTAAAAGCGGTGGAGGCTAAGGTTTGGACATTAGAGATCAGGGCGGAGGATGCTGAAAACTGATCCCTCCACAACAATATTTGAGTGGTGGGTCTTCCTGAGAAAGTTGAGGGCACCGACATGGTGGGTTATATGGAACATTGGCTGCGCACAGAATTGGCCCATGAAGGCCTCTCTGCGTTCTTTGCTCTGAAAAGAGCAAACCGAGTCCAGATGAGACACCATAGCCCGGCGCTCCCGTGAGACTGATTGTGGCGAGATTCCTCTATTATAAAGACCGTGACTGTATTTTAGCACAAGCACAAATGAGAGAGGAGCTCAGAGTTGACACTGTCACGGTGCAAATTTTCACGGACTTCTCTAGAGAGGTCCAAAGGCAGAGAGCATCGTACCAGGAATCTAAAAGGAAGTTGTGACAACTGAACTTCAAATATGCAATGCTGTTTCCGGTGAAGCTGCGACTGGTGACCACGGGAGGTGCTCAGTTATTTCACTCCCCGCAGGAGGTGTGGGACTGGCTGGTGGACCAGAGAGGATTGAAGACAGACACTGGTGACGGACAGTGGCGGCAACATCGACCTAGTTACCGTCGCAAGAAGTTGCGGCTGAGCTCAGCCACCCCTTCTCAGGCTGAGGCGCAGCTTGGACGACGAAAGGCGATGGAAGTCATGGCCCAGCTGAGTGGGAGAAAGGCGAACTTGGGGACACCAGGGCCGAGCCCTTTCACCCAAGAGTCTGATTTGGAACCTGAGTCTAATGCTTCAGAGGGCTCCCTCATGCAGCCTGGGGATGCCCAAAGAGACCCCGAGAACAGCGGATGACGTCATCTGAGACTCAATAAATTGGTAGCGGGGGGTGGGTGGGGCTTGTAACTTTAAATGCTGTATTGTTTCTCCTGAGGGGCACCTGCAACATACATGGGGAGTTCTATTATGAGTTGCTCCTTCACCACTACTCAAGCTGGATGGGGGGTTTGATTAGCTGGGGGACTCGTGAACCACCCCACTCTCACTACCGAGTGCCGTGGACGAACTTCCACAACTGTTGCTGATTTCTTTTACTGTTTGGATGGGTGGCGTTACTCTGCTCTTCCTGGGGTGGGGGAGTTTGGGTCCCCTTCCAGCTCGTAGACACAATGATGGACGCTGAAGGTAGATTTGAGGAGGTGTGCAGGCGACTGGGGGCTCCACGAAGTAGATGTTCGACTGGACATTTTTCTTTCTACCCCTAATATGCATGGTTTAGTGCCTGCAGTGGAGTACCTCTCCCGTACTATAACCGATCATAATCCTGTCCTACTACAGCTTCAATGGGCCCAACCCGGGCCCTTGATTCCCACGTTATGGCTAAAGCCGGGATCTTTGGAAGATCAGGTCTTCTGTGAGTCAATTAGGAACTAAATAACTCCCCCATCTGTTTTGGCTCTGCTACAATCTGAGTCGAGGTGCTTGCCCTATCTAAGGGTCTAAATATATTATGACTGGCCTGAAGTCTTAGAGTGAAATTTGGGGCGAGCTCTCCGGTCGATGAGAATGTCCGTTGCCTCTTGGTAGACCCTTCCACTCTCAGTGGCTGATAGGATTGCACTCCTTAAAAGGGTGGCGCTCCCTCAGCTTTTATATTATTTTGGCACACTTCCACTATGTTTATTTGGGGGTGGGGACGACGCAGAGTGTCACTGACAACGATACAGCGACCGGTGTCCGCAGGCGGACTAGCAGTCCCCGACTTTGAGTCCTATTATATAGCGGCCCAATTGCAGTGGCTGGTTAAGGGGATGGTACAGAGACTGAAGCCAGACGGAGCCCTAGACTTGCTCGTACCACCGTTACTTAATCTACTGCGAGTGTTCTTTGGAGTGGGAAGACCGATTGGGGGTGATTTGCGTAAATTCAAAGTACAGGCTAAAGTGCTGGCGCTGAGTGTTACAGAAAATGCAGGTTAGGATTCGCTATTCCCCTGAATTATATCTGGACATGCTGAGGGCAATCCCCCATGGAGCTAACTGGCGGGACCTGGATATCTGGGTTGAGCCTCGGGCGACGAAGATAGGAGATCTGAATAGGAACGCAGAGTTGCTCCCCTTTGAGGAATTCCGCGAGGAGTTTGACCTACCTCACGGACATTTCTTACTGCATAGAGCACTCACGACAACAATATGTAAACACTGGCGTTTAGGAACTACTGAACCCCCGTCACAACAGAGCTCCTATTATATGTCTCTCTGTGCAGGCACCGTAAAGGACGTGACTTGACTGTACAGAGCACTACATGCAGATCAGCAGCGCCCGTTGGAGAAATAACTTTCTCCGTGGGAAGCAGATTTGGACACCCCGATTACGGCAAAGGACAGGGACAACATTTCAGCCAGGGTACCCACTGTCTCCAGAAATGCACGCTTCAAGCTCCTTCATTAATTATGTCCTACATAGATCCTACCTGACCCCAGAGCGCATCAGCAGATACTTTCAGATAGCTGACGCGGCCTGTCCTCGCTGCGGTGAAGAGAGGGCACACATACTCCATATGTTTTGGGCCTGCCCGGAACTTCATTGGTTTTGGGAAGGCGTCTTACATGTGGTGGAGGAGGCTATCGAGAGAGAGCTCCCACATATCCCGGCCCACTGTTTATTAGGATGGTTCCCCCCACTCATCTAAGACTAAAGTCCCAAGCAAATTTCAAGACCTAGCGTTTGTCCTTGCTAAACTCGAGATAGCTAGGAATTGGAAGACACTGGCAGGGTTGGGGGGGGGGGGGGCCCAGACTGCATATATGGAGGAGGGAACTGCTGAAGTGGGCAGGATGTGAGGGGCGACTATTGCGAGAGAGGCTAGGAGGGGGATGGGGAACATAGGTGGCCCGAGCCTGGGAGGCCCTGGTGGAAGACTTGTCCAGTCCCGAACCCGACATGCCCGAGAGATCACCTGCAAAGGTCCCCATGAGTGTCCCCTGGGGCATGTACTCCCTTACTTACTAGGCCTGTCATGTAGACCTTTAAAAGACCACGGTGACAATAGATTTGTCCGACTGCCCCAGCCCTACCTGGGTATAATGGGGAACTGCTGCTTACACCATAAATTAAGCCTGCACATGCTTAACAGTCCTGACTCATAGGGGGGAGGTAGAGGAACAGTTTTCAGATTGATAAGATTGTATCATTGCAATGCCTTGACTCTACACATATACAGTAAATAGCTATAGAGTCGACCTGGCTACAACACTTGTAATGATATAATGCTGGATGTATAAAACCAATAAAATCTGTATACAAAAAAAAAATTATATGTGCTTGGGAAAAGTTCAATAAATGGAGTTTGACAAAAAAAAGCTATGTGTAGAATTTAAATTGGGTTTAAAAAAAATACTTATTTTTTTACAATTTTAGCTCTTGCCTACCAGACAGCACAATGATCGGTTAGCTGTTAGAAATGGGGGTCTCTAGTTGGCAACGGTTTGCACCTTTGTCCAAATAGGGACCCTTCCTTCTAGTCAGGATAAGGAGGATACACTATTGAAAAAACCCCTGCTCAACCCCTTGGTAGCTTGGCACGAGCAGTCAGGCTTATCTCCGAGGCAGTGTGTAAAGCATTTGCACATAACCAACAGTAATACAGTGAAGACACTACAAAAGGACACCACTTTTAGAAAAATAACCAATATTTATCTGTGCAAACAAGACCAAAATGATAAAAGACCAACATACAGTGATCAAAAATATGCACTTTGCAAGAATACTTTAAAATGCAGTTCCTTAAAGGCCGGTAGCTCCGTCCGGGGCTACCGCAGTGCTGAATACCGAATCCAACAGTTCCGGCCGACCGTGTCGGTGCGGGCCGGTCGTGGCAACTGTCTCGGTTGCGATGTGAAGCGTAGCGGTGCGGCATGCTGTGCTCTCATTCGCGGTGCAGGCAACTGCTGGGTGACTGTCGTCCAGTGGCGTCGGTGAGACTGGGGCTGCTGTGCGCAGTGAGGCGGTGCTGTTGACGGTCACGGTGCAAGCGACTGTACCGGATGATGGGAGCTGGCGTCGGCCGGCCCAGACAGCGGTGTGGGACGGGGCGGTGCGTCGTGTGACTTACGAGCGGTGCCCCAAAACCACAGAGTGGTCACAGGTGTCGGTCAGCAGGCAGCGTCGTTGTTGGTGAGACCAGGGCGGCGGAGTGAAGCGAGGCGGTGCGGAGTGCGGTTCCCACAGGTCGCGGGACAAGCAGCGGCGCCGGGGTCGTTGTCGGTGAGACCAGGGTTGTGGTGCGGAGTGTGGTGGTGCCTTCAGGACATGGAGCCAGCAGCGGTGCCGGTGACTGTGTTGGCTTCTTTCCCCCTCTGTGGCAACTGAAACCCACGGTTCCAGAGGCGGTACCCAGAGGTAAGTGAAGTCTTTGCTGTCCCTGAGATTTCGTGAACAGAAGGCAAGCTCTATTTCAAGCCTTTGGAGATACTCCGCAACAAGTGAAGAAAGTTCAGTCGAGTCCTTTCACTGCCCAAGGCAGAAGCAGCAACTGCAGGCCAACCCATCAAAGGGTCAGTACTCCTCCTGACAGTTCTTCAAGCTCTTCTTCTTGGCAGGTTCCTTGATCCAAGTGAGTTCTGTGGTCTGGGCCCCAATATTTATACTTTGTTTCTCTTTGTTCTTTTGGGCAGTGTGTGTCTGTGCTCAGTCCAAACCAGTTTGGTCCTCTCTGGCCCAGCTTCCCCGCAGGAGGTGGAAACAGCATTGTCCACGGCAGACCAGGCCCATTCAGGTGCAAGAACGTCTCCTCCCACTACTCTAAATGCAGCCCAGGTCTATTCAGCCCAGCCCTGACTCATCCAGGAAAGGCAGGACACCCCTCGACCCCCCCCCCCCTGCCAACACACCCCCACCCCACAGTGGGTGGGGGTAGAGAATGCACATCCCCAGCCCCTGTCACTCCAAAGCCAGACAGTCAATCCACAACACAGCAGAGGCGCACAGGATGGTTTACCAAGAAAATACCTACTTTCTAAAAGTGGTATTTTGAAATACAGAACATAAAAATCATCTTTACTAAAATATGCATTTCTGCATTCTGAGTTCAGGCTTACTAAACTCCATTTCTCTATCTTGTCCCAACGGGAAGATATACTCGCAAAATGTTAGAGTATTCCCCATTCTATCCTATGGGACAGATAGACTTTCAACAGTGAAAAACGAATTACACTGTAGTTCACTATAAGGATATGTCTTACACACCAGGACATGTCCTACCTTTCACATACACTGCACCCTGCCCATAGGGGTACCTTGGTCCTACCTTAAGGGTGACTCGCATGTATTAAAAGAGACGGTTAGGGCTTGTCGATTAGGTGCGCTTGCCAAGTCGACATGGCAGTAAAAACTGCGCGCAGACACTGCAGTGGCAGGTTTGAGAACCCTTTGCGAGGCTGCTTGTGTGGGTGGCACAATCGGTGCTGCAGGCCCACTAGCAGCATTTGATTTACAGCCCTGGCACTCTCAGTGCACTTTACTAGGGACTTACCAGTAAATTAAATATTCCAATCATGGAAACACCAATCCATAATACAATTTACAATAGGAGCACTTGCACTTTAACACTGAACAGCAGTGAGAGTGCGCAGAGACACTGAACCAGCAAAAACTAAGTTCAAATCGGTAGGTCCGAAAGCAAAAAGACAGGGGAAGCACGCCAAAGAGTCCAGGTCTACCATTAGCTTACTGTGTGGCTTACCATTGGGTGGCTTTAATGTCACTCGCTTGCTTATTGTTCGTTACCTGGCATGGACTTTATTTCCTTTTACATTGGTACTTAACCTGGATCAAAGCCTCACGGCGTGTTCATCAACTGCTTGCTTTTGAGGCTCTACTTTTTCTTTTTTGCTTAACTCTTCATGAAAATGCATTTTTATTCCAGTTGTCTCCCTCATGTATTTCTCTTCCCTCCCTGCGCCACGCTCTGTGTTGCTCTCCTTGACACGTGTGCTTCTCCCCCACACCCCTTTGTGTTGTGCTCGCCGTCATGTGCTTTCCTCTCCACTGACTCCTACCCTTGTCTTGAACGCTCTGTGTTGTGTTCTTCCTCGAGTAAAACTTTTTAGACTTCCGCTGACTCTCATCCTATGTTGATAGGTACGCTACACACATTTTTAACCTGCATTCTAAGGACAATCTGTCCTTTTGGGTTATGGACAATTGCTATGTCTGTTCTATTTTCAAGACCTCCGTAAGAAACAAGCATTTGCAATGCAATAGGTCTCGCATTTGCGAGATTTTGAGCTATTGGCATTGTAAATTACAATTATTTGTGTTTTGAAAACCTGCAATCAACGACAATAAGTACAAAGTGCACATAAATAAAAGACATTATTTACAATGCCAATAGGTCAAAGTGTCAAATGCGAGACCTTTTGCATTGCAAATGCTTGTTTGAATGTGGATATGAGCAAGGCTAATAGTAGAACTGGTAATGCCAGCCAGTAAACGATACATTAACTGAGCCAGCGCTGTGCATAATGATCACATGAGGCACTGTGAAGTGGTGCTGTGCGGCACTCCGCCCATAGCTGTCCGAAGCAGCAGAAGGAGCTGCGTGCTGTATTGGTGTGCCTTGGTTCCGGGCCTGCGTTTGGCAAAGTGAAAGTCACTCTGCGAGTTGCTTGAACGAATGTAAAAGTGGGCGCCGAGAGGAAACCTAAAGCATGGCCATTGTTGTGTGCGCCTGTGTTAATGTAAATAAACCATGTTTAGGGATTGAAACTGCAGTGTCTGTGTTCATAAGATGGATTCTGTAGCTCCTTTCTAGAGATGGGCAGGTGGACAGATTCCAGAAGAAAACTTGTTACATTAAGGAACCATCAGTAGTATGTGTCCAGGTACAATCAAATAAGAAAAAGTTAAGTTCTCAGCAGCACATAAAGGCCTGAAAGAATTTGGTAGAGCTTAATGAAAACATGGATTTGACCCACATTCGCCATTATTGCCTACCAATTTAGAATGCCGACTAAGGATCTCCAGGCCAGTGCTTCCTCAAACAAAAAAGGAGTACCGCAAACCATTTCCGAGGGCCTATCACTTACAACAGAATGCTTTTCCCCTCCACAGCGGACACAAAGACGATCTGCAATTGTTTTTACCAAAGAGTAATATGGCAATTAGTGGTTTAGAAAAGAAAATCCTACAAGTGAGCCCTTGTATATAAAACTCGAGACGTTTCAAAATATAACAAGCGAGTAACAGAGTTGGCTAGAAGAACATGTAGACATTCAGGGCCAGCTCCGGCTTGGGCATCGGATCTGTGAAATTCTGTGGATCAAGAGCTCAAAGGTCGGTGCATAGCCTTGAATTTAAGCGTGGCAGGAGGGGGCTGTGGGCGGCGGCCGCTATTGTTGACTGGGCGGTGGCCGCCAGTGTTGTCTGTACGCCCATATTGTAAAAGCGGGTGCTGTGCTGAAACCTAAAGAGCAGCTCCCGGGGGGCGGGAGGGGGCTATGGCGGCAGGCGCTATTGTTGAGTGCGCGCCTTGTTGTTAATTTAACTACAAAAACTATTTTTAGGTGCACAACAAGAGAAAGCTGCAAGTGTGCCATATTAAAGCAAAAAAAATATAAAAGCAGGCGCCGTGCTGCGTTACAGGAAGGCATGTCGTGGGTGGAATAGGAGAAATTATTCAAGAAAATAGTGCTCACAGGCTAAATAAAACATCATGAGTAACAACACAAGTAAAAGGTCCAGTCCTCATGGGAGGTTACAAATGTATACAAGGCGTTACTAAGGAGGGACTACTAAGCTTATTCATGAATCAAAAGCAACCATTTAGAAAGGACAGTAACAGCAGCCGATTAAAAAGATGGGCGGAAAATGGCCGGGGCTTCAAGCCCATATCTGAATACAGCATACCTCGCAGAGCAGCGCATGCGCTGCCCAGCCTTAATCTAAAAAAAGCTTTGTTGCAGAGAAGCAATAAACACAGCAACTGTGCACTTTAAGTCTGATGGCGGTAAAGCATGCAAGGCTTTTCTCCTAAGGACCTTAAAGGTCTGAGAAAAGCAATGTTTGGTGCACTATGTAATGTCCCAAATAAAACAAATATTTCCCTGAAAGACCTAAGGCTATCGGACATTGAGATAATGTTACAAGAAGAAGAGGCAGAGGGACTTCATTCAGCGTCAGTAGGCTTGGAAACTGGGGGCTTGATGGAAAAAGCACCGAAAGAACATGTACATGCCAGAAGAAGCATGCACACACAAAGCTGCATGATTGTAATGTGTCTCAGATAAAAAAATATCAGACTCAAACACCCAACCAGTCTTTAACTAACCATTAAGCATTGAATTCATTTTTGTTTAAATCCTTTTTATTGTTTTTCAAATAAATGTAAGCGCATTTTTTGTACATATGTGAATGATCACAGCCAGGCCGCAGCATGGGTGGATCAGGAGATGTCCGTCTGCGGATAATTAGTCGTTTGGCCAAGATTAGCCCCAGGTGAATAAATCGAGATGTAACTTTGTATTTCTTACCCCTGCACTACCTCCCTAAAATGCATACTTCCCATGTAAACGTGAGGACCCTTTCCTTGCAGTGTGACAAGCTACCCATTATGTCTTGGCCATAGTATTTTAGCCTGGGACAGGCCCATAGCATGTGCAGAACATCAGCGTTTGTCAGCTGACAACAGGAGCAAGTAGCATCGGTGTGTCTGAAATACCAGTTTATTTTCTACAGTAAGGGTAGGCTCTATGTGTAATATACAGTTGAATCAACCGGAATTTGGCATTCCGGGGGATAGTAACAGATCCCTCCAGCACAGCTTCCCAAATCTTTATCAATATAGGGACGGCCCAAGTTTGCCTCCCATTTACTACGTAAGGGCACTGGGGACAGCGCTGTATGCATGCACAGGGCTTCCGCCAGCCAGCGGATTAAGTGCTTGCTATGCTCTAAGATGTGTAGGTACTGTATGGTTAGGTGCGTGGGTAGTTTGTTGGTTATATCTCCCCAACTTTGTCTTAGTGCCCTATGAGGGAAGTGTAATAAGAACTGCCCCGGAAGGAGTCCGTCCTCTTCCACCAGGGTGCCATAAGGTAAGAGTGTATCGTCTCTGCAGAGATCGCCCACTGACTGGATTCCAGCGACATCCCATTCTGTTAGTTCTGCTCTGGTGGTGAATCTTTTACCACGTGGTGTGCCGAGTATCACTAGTGCTGGGGCATAGGGGTAAATCTGACATGTGATATAGAGGCTCTGCCTATAGCAGCGAAAGGCAAGCTGCAGTAATAAAGGCTGTGGCAGTGGGGGTCGAGCACAAGGGTGAAAGAGCTGCAATAAATCCGATTGGCTAAAGGCTGGTAGTAGCGTGGCTTTATCTGACGGCTGTGAAGCAGCGAACCATCGTGCCACCCATTACAGCTGTGCCGCTAGATTGCAAAGTTGGGCACTGCAAGGCCAACGTGATCTATCTGATGATATAACTTTGCTAGTGCTACACGACATCTAGAATTGTTTCAGATGAACTCCCGCATCACACCTTCAAATGATCGAAAAAATGATGCATTGACATGTAGGGGCAGGTTTGCGAAATAATACAGAAGATGGGTGAGTGCCACCATTTTTAACAATGCCACACGGCCAGTTACTGATAAAGGGGGCATTCTACAGAAAGCCATCTAGGCTCTCTGTGACGTGACCACTGGCCCCAGATTACCTTCAAAGAGGTCCAGTGAGGAATGGTAGACTTGCACACCCAAATAGCGAAATATGCTGGGTTGCCAGGTAAGCGTTATTGTGTCACTAGTAAGGCATGGATCAGGTATAGTGGAAATAAATGAGAAGGAGCAGGATTTATTCCAACTGACCCGCAGTCCAGAAAGAGCAGCGAACTGGCGAAGTGTGTGCACATTGGTTGCGGGGATAGTGGTGACATCTCTTAAATATATAAGCAGATCGTCTGCATATAAAGAGACAGCATGAGTACCGTCACCTAATGATATGCCCCATTCGCATTCCTCGAGGGCGAAGGTCAGCTGACAGAGGCGAGGGGAAAAAAGCAGTGGTGAAAGGGGACATCCCTGTCTGGTACCGCGCCCTATGTGAATAGGTTGGGATATGAGGGGCCCCATCTTCACCCTAGCCAGCGGTAGCGTGTATAGCAGCCGGACATACCTAATAAACCTGCAGTGAGTTAACACTGTCAGCAAGTAGGGCCACTTTAGCGAATCAAAAGCTTGTTCCAGGTCCAGCAGCCAGAGCAAGGCCAGGTAGCCAGGGCATATTTCCTTATTCGAAAAAAAACATTGCAGATTGAGGGAGGTGGTGCTGGTTGAGACAAACCCATTTATTTTGATCTGGGTGTATTCATGCTGGGGTCAGCAGGGGGAGCCTATCTGCTAGTACTTTTGACAGAATTTTATAATCCATGTTAAGGAGGGATAGTGGCCTATATGAACGTAGGGCTTCTGGGTCTCTGCCAGGCTTTGGCAACGAGATCAAGAGCGCTTCACGCGGGAGGCGAGAGGTTTCCAATGCCTCAGCAAATGGAGCTTGTAAGCGGGCCACCAGCAATGGGGCATAGGCCTTCTAGAACTCCGCAGGTAAGCTGCCTGGGACCATAGTTCTACCCGTCGCTAATGCGCGTATCGCTTCACGTATTTCGAAGGGGGCAATGGGCTTGTCTAGCTCCTGCCTTTGGTCCGGCATGAGCCTGGGCAGTGTCACAGCAGCTATAAAGGAGGTGATGTCCTCCGGAGCCGCAAGTCAGCGATATAAGGATGTGTAGTGATGGGTCAGTTCTTCGTGAATGTCTGAGTAGAGAAGAGAACCGGCAGTGGAGCGCAGTCCTCTTATGGGTCCGCTAGGGCAATCCTGATGGATCAGCCAGGCCAGAAGAGATCCCGATCTGTCTGCCACAGCATGAGTTTTGGCTGAGTGGGCTGCGTAATTGTGATAACGCAATCTCTCGAAGATTGTTGCACGCTGCCAGACGCATCTTCCTTGTAGGACTGTCCTCTGCAGCAGTTTCCAGACACAGCAATTTCGGCTCGCCGTGCGTCAGGTCAGTATCTAGTGCCTTGCGAATATTCCAGTGCAGGCCTAGGCATACTCCATGCAGTGTCACTTTAAAGGCTTCCCATTCCAGTGAGCGCGTTTCCATGGTTGCATTTTTAGCATCAAAATATCCTGTAATGGCTGCACTCACTGATGAGGGGAAAGAAGGGTCTGCCAATGCTGCTGGCTGTAGCTGCCAAGTGGGGATCGGGGGGATTAATGGGGGGGGAGTGTTTGACCGTGGTCCACGCGAATTGCACATATTGTGGGTTATGGTCCTAGTGAGTGCGGCCTAGATAATCGATGCACGTGGTGTGTTGTGCAAGCTCTGGTGTACCTACCAGCCTGTCTATTCTAACATGTAGAGTATGCGGTGCAGAGTAGAAGGGATATACCTTAGTTGTAGCATTGCGCATTCGCCAGATATCCATGAGCCCCCAGTTGTCTAGCCAGCCTGTAAGTGTTCTAGCAATTGATGAAGCAGTGGTTCGGGCAAGCGGGGGAAATGAGCGGTATAAATTGAAGTCAAGCACACTGTTAAAATCTCCACCCAACAGCCACGGTATTCCATTTCATCTCGATGAAACCCCAGAGAGAGTTTTGAGTTATGTTTGATTTGTGTTAGGGGCATGGAGGCTACCAATTAATATTTGCATACCATCCAGCCTACCCAAGACAAGGACATATCTGCCCACAGGGTCTATTTCGATCTCTGTAGCAAACGGGACTCCTGATCTGACCCACACCAGCGTCCCACGTGCATAGGAGGAGAAAACTGTGGTGAAAATCTGCCCACACCACAGACAGAGTTTAGTCCCCTCCGAGCGCGTCAAATTGGACTTCCCCATTTAGTTGCATATAGGGAAAGGAACTGTTGAGGCAGCGCCAGGGAGCTACATGTACGCATGCATGAGAGAAACTGACAGGGACTGCAGTGAAGTGAGATCGAGAGAGAGCCATATTTAGTGTGTAACCGTAAACTACAAAACGGGTCAATAAAAACCGAAACCTTGAATAACAGAAGAGCAGAACACCAACCGAGTTTCCGCCCAAACCAGGACTTAAGACACGTGTCGACTAACTAGTGTAATGGTACCAGGGGGGAGGAGGGAGCAGAGATGAGCGTCATGTGCATAAACCCCTCAGATATATAATCGGCATCTGGTGCCAGCATATCCGTTTAAGCTCAGTTGAACATGGTGTGCCAGGGGCAGGCAC
The DNA here is from genome assembly GCA_963921515.1 of Calotriton arnoldi. Lineage (NCBI taxonomy): Eukaryota > Metazoa > Chordata > Amphibia > Caudata > Salamandridae > Calotriton > Calotriton arnoldi. The sequence continues at coordinate 2,747,815 of CAWUFW010001193.1, forward strand.
AGGCCCGCAAGGCTGATACTGGGGGGAAAACATATTGATCATAAATATAACAATCCTGTCAGTAACTACAGTGGTTGTTTTACGTCGTTCATAGCCAGGGCGAGTAGAGACTGAATAGGATGGGGTTTTTTCAAATGATGTCATTGGATGTCTGCGGAGTCCTATCGGGGGGGGGGGGGGAGGCACAGAGTCCTGCTTGGAAGGCCAGATAGTGGTAGTGTTCTCGCTGGAAGAATGGAGAGATTCCGAATCTGGGCTGCAGTCCTGCACCATCTCCGCAAGTGTTCTAGTGTTTGGCGGCACTCTGTGATCATTTGTTCTAAGTCCAGCGCAGCCTTAGGGGCTGGGGCCTGTTGTGTTTTCTGGCGGCATCTACGGCGTCTCCTCCTCTCAGTTGCCACACCAGTGCTGGGTCATGACTAGTGAGCAGCATGGTGGCCATAGGACTCCAACCAGCATCATGCCACCTCCGGAGACTCAAAGAAGTGCGTGACCTAATCTGCAACCACACAAAGCCTTGTCGGGTAAATTAGCACATATTTTAGGGTTAATTCCCAGAGTCTGCGTTTTACAGCAATAAATGTGTTGCACTGGCGTTAGACTGCAGCTGTATAATCTGGAAAAAACATAACATGCGAATCCCCACCATCACATCAGAGAGCTTCTTGGTTTCGCGCAAAATAGCATCTCTGTCGCGGAAATGCAGCACCCTGAATACCATAGGTCTGCAATAAGAACCAGGTGGGGATCCGTGTTTTGGAACACAGTACACGCACGCGTTCAATGGTAAAGTATTGAGATAGAGCTTGTGGAGGCAATAGGTTGCATATCCAGCCCTCGACATATGCAGTAGTGTCTCGGCCCTCTGTTTCCTTCGGCAGCCCCACTATGCGAATATTGTTCCTCCTGGACCTTCCCTCAGCATCTTCAGCTCGCTGCTCCAATGTGCGCACGTGGTCGGTCAGCAACTTCAAGTAAGATTCCATGCTTCGGGTTGTAGACCCCCCATGATCCGCTTCGTCAAGTTAACCTTTTCCGCAAGCTTGCAATGATCACGTAGCAGCGGCAGGTCTGTGACAACGCTCTCAATCCTGTAATCTAGAGAGGCCCTGGAATGTTCTATGGCAGCCAGAAGAGCGTCTACCTTGCTTTCCATCACCTCAGAGAGGCCTGGAGTCCCAGGCCTCGAGGCATCTCCATCCGATGTGCTAGGATCCATAGTGCAACGCACAGTTGTGTTCTGATTTGCTGAGCATATTCGTCCCATGGCACTTTGAGCTGGCTTGTGGCTTAGCTGCTGTAGGTAGTGAGGCTCCGATAGATTTTATGGGACACAGCACCCCGCCTCCTGCTTGCTTTGTTTCAGTTCAACAAAAACAAGAGCAACCCATATGTCCATGTGAACTGGGTATAGCTAATCAGCCAATTTCCATTTGTTCACAAGGAACTCATTTCGATCAGAATTTTTAAAAATATTTTTAGCAAGGTATTACTGTCTTGCAGCGATTTAAGCGAAATTAGCATACAATGTAGTCAAAATGCTTTAAATTTATTATTTTCTTTTAAGTGATACTAAGTAATTGACTTCAAAGAACACATATGACTAGAGAGAAAACAGCTCCACAAAACAGTTCTTATGCAACTCACTACAGCCGAAGTAAGTGCTTTTTATTTTCAATTGTAGTTTAAGAAATTAGAAAAATATCATAAACTTATACTGTGTATTGACACTATTTACACAATCTTCTATGAAATTTCGTGACTTATGTGACCCCAGTGGAGTGACCATAACCAAAACAGTGAATATAGCTACAGTGACGATTCTTAAAAAGGGGAGTTGGTTATTGGAGTAGAAAGGATGTCCATAAAGGTTTCAGAGTAAATCCTAGGTACTAGAGTATGTTCTAGTGTTTCTTGGACTATCCTTTATCAATTGACGACGTTTCGACCCTCTATCATTATGGGGTCGCTTCAGGACGGAGATTCTGGGGACCTTGGCACTTCAGTTATGCCGGTGGTATAATTTAACATAGTTATCTAACATCAATATTGAGAATATGGTCCAGTCTGTGCGGTCTTCCCATGGATAGACTACCCTCCGTGGGCATGTTCCTTCCAGATAGAAGGGCTAATGACACCTTGCTTCTGTATTTGACTTAACGGTGTGGCAGATTGGTGGGGGTATTAGCATTAACCCAACACTTGGGATAACTGTGAATCCGGTATCTAATACACGGAGATGGTTGCACTGATGAAACATCCAGCAGCCGGGATGATGCTAGCTATGTCAGCAACTTCAAGGAAGATTCCATGCTTCGGGTTGTAGACCCTCCATTACCCGCTTTGTCAAGTTAACCTTGTCCGCAAGCTTGCAATGATCTGCACGTAGCAGCGTTGGGTCTGTGACAACACTATCAATCCTGGATTCTAGAGAGGCCCTGGAATGTTCTATGGCAGCCAGAAGAGCGTCTACCTTGCTTTCCATCACCTCAGAGAGGCCTGGAGTCCCAGGCCTCGAGGCATCTCCATCCGATGTGCTAGGATCCATCGTGCAACACACAGGTGTGTTCTGAATTGCTGAGCATATTCGTCCCATGGCACTTTGAGCTGGCTCGTAGCTTAGCTGCTGTAGATAGTGAGGCTCCGGTACGATTTTTATGGGACGCAGCACCCCGCCTCCTGCTTGCTTCGTTTCAGTAGCATGTTCCTGCTCCACCTCTCCCCAGCCCCCTTTCCTCCAGGCACCATGTACAGGGTGCGCAGCACTGGACATAAGATGGAGTGCCCGGGTATACGTGCAGTGGCTTATAAGATTAGGGTGGTGAAGAGCTGTAGCAATATCTTCCAGCCAGGTCTCTCTGCACATGTATCGAGCAGGGAGTACGGGGTCAACCCGACCTTCCTAGTTTTCAGTGTTCTAGGCCATTGCGCAGTATCGTGGGTAAGCAATGGGCCAACAGAAGCTGCACACCAAAAGGTGGTGATACCTTGGCAACTTAATGAGGGGTCAGGTTGAGTCTCTGCTAGGACCAGCCAGGCCCGTCCCTCGAGCCCCAGCCATGTGGCGCCCTGAGACTGAGCCCGATCCGAGCGCCAGCCAGCTACGCCACGCCATGGCCAATCTTAGTCCCAGAGTGAAATCACCAGACTCAGTATGAGAACAAGCGGCACATCACAGCAGTATCCATTTCGCTGCCAGGTTCAAATTAATAATGGCAGTGATGCCTAGCCCTGACACGGCCACCGGACCCTACTGCAGCCTACCACACCATCCGGTGAGGACACAACTGTGCCCGTGTACGTGCTCTCAACAGTTGCTGTTGGGGAGGGGGGTGATTCAGCAGCCTCTCTCCACTTTGATCGTGTGATGCTATCAAAGCAGTGCAGTGAGTGCCACGAGTGTTGGGCCCGGTGTGACCCCCGAGCCCACAGCAGACCGCACTACCATAAGGGACCACAACCCGGACACAGCACACTGCCCAGTCCAGTGCTGCAGCACATGCTCTGTAGCCAAATCGAGGCCCACACCTCCAGCCCTGCATAGGCACTGCAAATTTCACCACTTGAGGGCTGGCCTAGGCCCGAGCCAGTCCCTGGGCACAGCACCTATAATGTCCCAATTGGGCCCACTGCAGAGTCACTGCATCTGGTCCCCAAGCGCCCCATGCACACTCCCCTTCAGAGGGGGGTGGGGGGGAAGAGTATGACCACAGGTCCAGTAGTCACTTTGCCGCCCTACTGTAGGCCCAGTATGCAGCCATATCAATTTCAGCGAATGCCGCGATGCCTGGGCCCAACACCACCCCGAGCCCTGCAGCAGTCCTCCCCGCTGCAACTCTCTGCCTCTTCTATCGCTGCGACCCCAGCTAGGGCACAGCAGGCTTTTTGCGCTGGCCTTGGCTCGATCCGGCCCCCAGGCTCTGCTTCACTGTTGCCTTAAGTGGGTCTGTGATGCGGCTTCATAGCAAGGCCCCTGGATCTCTCACCTGTGATCCGATGGCAGCTTGGGCCTCCCAGGATCTGTGTCGCTGACAACGGGGACCCCGCTGGGGGGTGGTTGGTTTGGAATCCCCTGTCCTCACAGTCCCGCTGGCAAGCCCGCGCACCCAGGCAGCCTGGGATGCCACATCGCCAGTACCCAGTCGCCCAGGGCTCTGCGCCAGGGCCACTCAGGCCAGCAGGGCAACAGTCACCAGCGAGTGACCGGCGGATAGCAGGAGTCCCGAGGGTGGAGGTTTGAAGCACAGAGCACCAGCCTCGGTTGCCCGCCCAGAGTGTGCAGGCCATTGTTGGTGTCCTCCGCTCTTCTCTCGTATCTTCGTGCCAGTTGGCTTAGGGAGCACCTCAGCCTGATCTCTGCAGCCTAAGGAGGTGAATTATAGGCAATTCGTTACAGGATGTCGGCTGGCAACGAGGATTAATGATGGATAATGGGAACGATTGTGCTAAGCCTCTCTAGAGTGCGTCCGCTATCTTGGCCCTGCTAGCCACCCCCCATTAAGCATTGGATTCATAACCAAACAGCAAGGAGTCCCCTAGGTCTAAACACAAACACACCATTAAGGGCAAACCTTTGCACTCTGTATCAACTTCAAAAAGGGGATCAGAGGAAGGAAGAAAAGCAAAACAAGGAAAAGGACCCTTCTAGGTCGCAAGAAAAGAACGTCTTGTTAGTCGAAATCTAACAACAATTGCTCGACTTCAAGAGGAAGAATGGCCGCTCTGGCCAAAATGGCAGTATTGCTGCAAAAGAATAAACAATTTGACAGGTCTCTAAAATCATACAAAATACCCTAATATACAGCACAAAAGATTCCTAGGCACAAGGTACCCATAGACTTTGAGATTCCCCAAGCAGCACCTTAGCCTCAGGAAGAGTTCTACAAAGAATATGAACCACCATTGTTAGGGCAGTGCTCACATGCGGAGGAAATCATAAGGCAGAAGTTGGAGGCAGACTCTGGGTAGGATGAACTGGACCCCCTATATATTGCAACCCAACGCCTCCAGATCTCTCCTATTACAACGCAGTGATCAAAAGAGCAGTAGACACCTAGGGGGTGCAGCACAAGGAAGTCCAGTTGGAGGCTTAATTCCTACAGGAAACGTTTCTCCACTCTCAAAGGGAACCAGTTCCTTCCAGTGCTCCCTAGCATTATAGATCCGGGCATATAAACCTATCTGAAAGAGACACGTTAGTGACAGATTCCTTACCTTAGAATATCCCCAGGCGTCAGGCTGGATCCGGAAAGTTTTTTGCGTAGCAGTACCCTTGCGCGTCGGTAGGCGGCGTCGTGCGGCTCCGCGTCCGTCGTCGGCGTCGTGATCGCCGGGATGACGTCGCGGGCAGTACTTAGGCGCCGCCCTTGCGCGCTGACGTCAGTTCTTCTTTTTCCGCGCCAGCAAGTGCAGATCCGGGAAGAGCAGTGCCCTGGTCATTTTTTGACCATACTTTTTGGTGAATTTTTTCACTGTTTTTTCATCTCTCAAGGTGTCGTAGGGATGCCCGGTTTCAAACGTTGCGGCGCCTGTGCGCGGATGATGTCCGTCACCGACCCGCATTGGGAGTGTCTCTTCTGCCTCGGCCGAGGCCACGACACGGAGTCTTGTACCGACTGCCAGGCCCTTAACCCGAAAGCTTTGCGAGAGCGGTCTCGAAAGCTCCTGGAGGCCCGGCATTCGGCTCCGCGGAAGCCCCGGTCGCGTGAGAGGTCCAGGGGTCGATCGCGGAGTCCACACCGGTCATCGGCGTCGAAGTCTTCTTCGTCCGGTAAGTCGAAACACAAGAAGTCCAAAAAGCATCATCGCTCTAGGACTTCGCCTCGCCGGTCTCGCGACTCGGCTGAGGCCCCTCCCGGCACCGTCCCCGCGGCCCCGGACATGCCTGTGGAGTCGCCCCCGCCATACCCGCCCTTCCCGGGTTCGGGGGCGGATCCGGCCAAAGTGCAGGAGTTCCTGTCGGCCATGGCCCGCCTCTTCGGGCCTTCAGGCCCCTCCGGTGCGCCTTCGGGCCCCGCAGGCCCTGATGGGGTTGCTCCGGCGTCGCCGGCGGCTCCGGCCCCGGCGTCGCCCGTGCCTCCAGCCTCGATCCCGGCTCCGGCTTCGGCCCCGGCCTCGATCCCGGCTCCACAACCCCCATCGACGCCGGTCGACCTAACGACACCTCCACCGGCGCCGATGTCTCCGGTGCCGTTCTCGACGCTGCCCTGGGCTCCGGGCGGCGTCGTCCCCCAGTTCCTTCCGGCTCCGGACATGGCTCCGGACCGACGTCGCTCGACGCCGGCTCCGGCGCCGAAGGGACCTTGGGTCCCAACTGTCCCTCCTCCTCCTTATTTTGAACCAGAGGAGGACCAGTTGGACTGGGAGGGGTCTGATGACCCTCTGACACGACACTGTCAGTACGATGAGGACTGGACAGAGAGTCTAGGGAGGCCAGTGGTCTGGATACTTCCCCTGACATTGGCATGCTGTCTCCTCCCGTGGCTACGGAGGAGGGAGCCAATTTTGGTACGGTGTTGCGTAGGGCGGCTGGGGCCTTACGTCTCCAACTCCCTACTTTGACGGTCAAGCCTAACATCTTGACAGAGGTGCTTCAGCCGGCAGCCTCCTCTGCGGAGACTGTGCTGCCGTTTAACGACGCCCTCACTGACGTTCTCTTGGGCGCCTGGTCCAAGCCCAACACAGGGGCTCCTGTGGATCGGAACGTGTCACGACGCCATCGCCCAGCTCCGGGCGACCCCTGTTTCTCTCTGTCCACCCCACTCCTGAGAGCTTGGTTGTCCAAGCCTCCGCTTCCCAAACCGCCTTCCCTACCGCCCCTCCGGATAGGGAATCCAAACGCCTGGATCAGTTTGGGAAGAAAGGTTTTTCTTCCTCCAGTGCTGGCTTGCGGTCCGTTAACACCGCTTGTCTCTTGGGCCGATATACCCACTCCCTGTGGGATTCGGTGGCGGATGTTTTGCCCCAGTGTCCTGAGGAGGTCCAGACACTGCTTTCCCGCGCCATTGCGGAAGGAAGGGATGCGGCTAAATACACTATACGTTGTGGCCTTGACACCGCCGACTCGCTGGGCAGGTCCATTGCAACGACGGTGGCGCTCCGACGCCACGCCTGGCTGAGAACCACTGGTTTTCAGGGGATGTCCAGAATACTCTCATGGACATGCCCTTTGATGGAGTCGGTCTTTTTGGGTCCAAAGCAGACCATGCGTTGGAGCGCTCTAAGGACTCACGGGCTACTGCCAAGTCCCTGGGCCTTTCTGCTACACGCCCTCCGCTGACTTCTGCTTTTCGCCCTTATCGTGGCCACGGTAGGGGCGCCCCTTCACGTCAGCAGCCCAGCCACCGGCCCGCGCAGCAGGCGTCTTCGCGTGGCCGAGGACGTGGATTCCGCCGTGGCGGATCGGGCAACCAGCGTGCGGGTCAGGCCACCACCTCCAACCCGTCCGCGGCCTCCAAGCCCTCCTAGTCCCTCCTTTCAGGTGCACAGCACGCCAGTAGAGGGCAGGGTCCGCCATCACCTTCCCCACTGGCGCACCATCACCTCGGACAGGTGGGTCTTGGACATTGTCCGAAGGGGCTACTCCCTCCCCTTCGAGACCACCCCCCAGCCATGCCACCTCAATTCCACCGCATGTCAGGGGATCACTTGGTGCTTCTACAGAAGGAAGTCACGGCCCTCTTGACCAAAAGGGCCATCGAGCATGTTCCGACCCCAGAAGTAGGGCGTGGTTGCTACTCCCACTACTTTCTGGTGCCCAAAAGGACAAGGAGGACATGCGTCCTATCTTGGACCTCCGGAACGTTAATCGCTTCCTCCGGAAGGAGAAGTTCAAGATGCTCACCCTAGCTCAGGTCTTGACTGCCCTCGACCCTGGAGACTGGTTGGTAGCGTTGGACTTGCAGGACGCATATTTCCACATCCCCGTCCTGCCGGCCCACCGGCGTTACCTTCGGTTCACGGTAGGCCCCGAGCATTTTCAGTTCACCGTGCTCCCCTTTGGCCTTACCAGTGCCCCTCGGGTGTTCACGAAAGTGATGGCGGTGGTCGCAGCTCATCTGCGCCGGGCAGGGGTTTCAGTCTTCCCCTACCTCGACGACTGGCTGCTGAAGGCGGGCTCGTCCCAGGCAGTCTTCTCCCACCTCCAGACTACGGCCGAACTCCTGCACTCGCTGGGTTCTCCATCAATGTGCCGAAGTCGCATCTGAGTCCTTCTCCACAGCTCCTTTTCATCGGAGCGGTTCTGGACACGACGCAGTTTCGGGCCTATCCTCCCGAACGGCGAGTTCGGGATATTTAGGCTATGATTCCGATCTTTCAGCCTTTATCCTGGGTTTCGGTACGGATGACCCTGAGGCTGCTGGGCCTCATGGCCTCCTGCATCCTGCTGGTCAATCATGCCAGATGGCATATGTGGGCTCTGCAGTGGGACCTGAAGTTCCAGTGGGCGCAGCACCAGGGCAACCTGTCCGATCACGTCCAGATCTCGGAGGGGACTGCAAGACAGTTGCAGTGGTGGCTCTCGAACCGGCAATGGGTCATGGGCAGATCCCTCTCCCTTCCCCAGCCAGAGCACACAGTTGTGACGGACGCGTCCCTTCTGGGATGGGGCGGTCACATGGGAGAGGCGGAGATCAGAGGCCTCTGGTCTCCGGCGGAGTCCCGGCTCCATATCAACCTTCTGGAGCTCCGGGCGATCCGACTTGCACTCAAGGCATTCCTTCCCTCTGTCAAAGGGAAGGTAGTGCAGGTGTTCACAGACAACACCACCGCCATGTGGTACTGCAACAAACAAGGCGGGGTGGTGTCGTGGACCCTTTGTCAGGAGGCTCTGCGCCTCTGGACATGGCTGGAACATCAGGGCATATTCCTGATGGTTCAACACCTGGCAGGTTCCCTGAACGCCAGGGCGGACGAACTCAGCCGCAGGTGCATGATGGCTCACGAATGGCGTCTTCACTCGGAAGTGGTGCAAGGACTCTTTCTACAGTGGGGAGAGCCTTGGTTAGATCTATTCGCCACCGCAGAGAACGCGCAATGTCATCAGTTCTGCGCGTTGGAATTTCCAAGGCGGCACTCGCTCGGCGACGCTTTTCGTCACGAGTGGAGTTGCGGTCTATTGTACGCCTTTCCGCCTATACCACTTCTACCCAGAGTGTTGAAGAAGATTCTGCACGACCGGGCCCAAGTCATTCTTGTGGCTCCGGACTGGGCTCGAAGAGTTTGGTATCCCGAGCTACTCATTATGAGCGTAGATCCCCCGATCCGTCTGCCTCTTCGGGAGGATCTTCTGTCGCAGCAGCAGGGGACGGTCCTCCACCCGAACCTGTCCAGTCTACACCTGCTTGCGTGGAGATTGAGCGGCGGCAGTTGATTCCTTTCGACTTGCCTCCCGAAGTTTGTGATGTGATTCTGGCAGCCAGGCGTCCCTCCACTAAGGTGGTATACGCCTGCAGGTGGAACAAATTTGTGGCATGGTGCACAGCAAAGGCTGTGAATCCCCTTTCTGCCCCTCTTTCTGAGGTCCTTCTGTTCCTTCTCTCTCTGGCCCAACAGGGTTCTGCCCTGGGTACCATCAAGGGTTATCTTTGTGCTATCTCGGCCTTCCTCAGGCTCCCTGATCAGCCCTCCCTTTTCAAGTCCCCTGTTGTTAACAGGTTCTTAAAAGGCATTACACACCTCTTCCCTCCTGTTCCGTTTGTGATGCCTCAGTGGGACTTGAACTTGGTTCTTACCTTTTTAATGTGCGCTCCCTTTGAGCCTCTACATAACTGTCCTCTTCGTCTTCTGACTCTGAAGACAGCCTTTCTGGTGGCCATCACCTCCGCTCGGCGGGTGAGTGAGCTCCAGGCTCTATCTTGCAAACCTCCCTTTCTGTCTGTTCATCCAGACAAGGTTGTTCTTCGGACGCGTCCGTCCTTCTTGCCAAGGGTGGTTACTGCTTTCCACATTGGGCAGACCATCACTTTGCCCACCTTCTTTCCGCCTCCGCATCCTTCCAGAGAGGAAGAGAGGCTCCACCGTCTGGACCCAAAACGTGCGCTCTCCTTTTATATTGACCGCACAAAACACTTCCGGGTGGATGACCAGCTCTTTGTTGGCTACGTGGGCGCCAAAAAGGTCGGGCGGTGCACAAGAGGACCATCTCCCGCTGGGTTACCTTGTGCATCAAGACCTGCTATTCTTTGGCTAAGAAGGAGCCTCCTGTTGGGCTGCGTGCCCATTCCACCAGGGCAACGGCTGCTACAACGGCCTTGGGCCGTGGTGTTCCGCTGCCGGTTATATGTCAGGCAGCTACGTGGGCCTCGCTGCACACGTTTACAAAGCATTACTGCCTTGACAGTCCGGTCCGGAGGGACGGCTTCTTTGGCCGTTCTGTCCTCCAGGACTTCCTTGTCTGATCTTTGTTCGCAGACCCACCACCGGGGTTGGTATTGCTGGGGTATCTATTCTAAGGTAAGGAATCTGTCACTAACGTGTCTCTTTCAGATGCACAAGTTACTAACTTGTGTAACGATATATCTGTAAGAGACAGTAGTTAGTGACAGATTCCTACCACCCACCATCCTCCCCGTTCTGCGAACTGATTTCTAGGGTTAAGGACATCCCTTTCAGGGCCCTAGTATTTTTCAGACACCTATGTCAGCTTCTTGCATGGCTCTGCGTTCCTGGCGCGGAAAGTCGTGTACAGAACTGACGTCAGCGCGCAGGGGCGGCGCCTAAGTACTGCCCGCGACGTCATCCCGGCGATCACAACGCCGACGACGGACGCGGAGCCGCACGACGCCGCCTACCGACGCGCAAGGGTACTGCTACGCAAAAAACTTTCCGGATCCAGCCTGACGCCTGGGGATATTCTAAGGTAAGGAATCTGTCACTAACTACTGTCTCTTACAGATATATCGTTACACAAGTTAGTAACTTGTGCTTTAAGTGCTGGCTTCCTTGAAGGGAGCCACCCCAAGAATGGAGACAAATTACAGACCTTAAGGCTAAGACCCAGTATGCATAAATTAATACACCAGCTGACTCCTTAAGAATCTCCACAGCTAGGAAGAGGGCTAACATGCCTGCATCCTCCGATCCATTGCCAGGCAGGGGGAGCAAAAGGCTGGATGCAGTAGGCCGTAAAATGGAAAGGGCAGTAGCTATCCAATTGCTTATTACCATTTCCAACACCCTGCTCGGCAGATAGTTACCAGCAATGGGATGAGATTGGTTATATAAAGCAGTATCAGGCCAAAAACTGGCTCCCATGAGTGAAAACCAGTCACCTTCACAAGACTAAAAACTTCCTGTCTGGAATCCAGGTAATAGAGACTAGCATGCTTTTTACACTAAGAATCTATTTGGTCGATGAATCTCTAATACAAATGAAAAAGTATAACCACAGCATTAAGACTCTGGAAGCTCTGCACGCTTTTTCAAGCATCACACTTGCCATCTGTAGACCAATGGTGAGGTCTGTTTTTCTAAAGGCGCAATAAAGCGATGCCAGTTGGGACAGGAATTCAGGGTGCAAGTCCACAGTAGCAACAAGCTACACATCGGAGACACTTCTTTCACGGCAGAGAAAGAGGTCGAAGCCAGTCCACGGAGGAATCTGGCCCCTAAGTAAATCAATGTTAGGTTTCCCCTTTAAAATTGAAAACCTGTAGGGGGCAGATTAGGATGGTTTCTCTGAGAGTGGAAGAAAATCATCTCTGTTAAATAGATTCAAAACCTTATACGATACAGATATTGCATCAATTTGGTGAAAGTACCTCAAACATTAAGGAAAAAATTCGAGCCTGCAAAAGAACACCTTAAACCATTTCAACAGGAATTGCAGGACCTCCTAAAGAAGAGGGCAATAGAGGAAGTACTAAGGGAAGAACACAGTCAGAGATCCTACTCCCATATAATTCCGAATCAAGACCTGAGATAGACTTAAGATCCCTGATGAAATGTGTTGAGAAATTCAAAATGACTACACTACAGAAAGTGATCCCATTGTTCTAGAATAACAGGTTATTTACATTTGGTAACACTCTTTCTGGTAGATACTTCATCTAACCGAGATTCCTCACCTGGGAATACTCACTAGGTGCCACACTAGATCTGGAAAACCTTTCTCCATAGCAGTGCACCCACTCACTGCTAGGTGGTGCTGTACAGTTGGTGCTGAGCGGAGCTGCATATAAGCACTACACCTGCGTGTTTGTCAGTTTCTGGTCTTTTCCTTTTCGGCTCTACCAGACGTGGTGCATGAACAATTGTTGGTATTAGCGTGCTGAATACATACTTGGCCCCTTTAGTCGTTAAAAAAAAGAGGCCACTTCACAGAACAGGGAAGTGGGAGGGTGATGAGGAATGTGCAGTTAGAATATCCACCCGAAAGAATGTCACCAAAGGTAAGTAACTTGTTCTGCTGCTTGATAATTCTAACGGCAGATGTCTCACCTTAGAATAGATACCAAAGCAGAACCTCCACAGGAGTGGACTCAGGCCAAGGAGCCCTGCAGGACAGAGCAGGTAGAATCCGCTTCCAGCTGGAACTGACTGATAAGGCAGTAGTGTTCAGTGAACATAACCACTGATGCTCATTTTGCAGCCTGGAAGATGTCAAGAACAGGCACTCCGCATGTCATTGCAGTGGTAGCTGCCTTAGCCCTGTTGGAATGGCCTCTCAGACCTCCAAATCTTAATGAAGAGGGCTATTCACTTCAACAGGGTCCTCATCTGTACAGCTTTTACTTTTTTTGCTCCTGAAAACCCATTGGTACAGTCAGTGGAAAAGCTTAAAGCCCTTCTGCGATCCAGCTTATGGAGCCTTCTGTCTCTGTTGATGGATGAAAGGGAGTGCAGAATGCTGACTGTGTTGGATTGTCCAACTTGTAAGGGGGTCTCAACCTTTGAGAAGAATGCCACTCTAGTCGTAAGCACCAACAAGTCCAAGAAAAAGGTGGTGAAGGGCAAATGCCACAAAAGTGCCTGTAGTTGACCCATGCGATGAGCTGATGTAATCACAATAAGATACTGGTTTTTATATTCAGGAGACTGAGGAGCTATGCATCGGCTCGAAGGACGTACACATGAGAAAGACCAAGTTTGGGAGGAAACGTGAGTGTCAAACCCTTGATGAATCTCATCCCAGCAGGTGACTTAAACAAGGATGGTTTGTCCAGCAAATGTAGAAAGGCCGAATGGGCCATCAAATAACCTTTAATAGTGCCCACTGCAAGACCTTCTGGGACCAAAGATAAAACCAACAGCACATCTGACAGGTTTGCTTATAAAGGGTCAATCTTGCGAATGCCAATCCGGGCCACAGATTTGTCCCCAGGCCTCACATAAATGGATTTCCTGGAAGCTCACTTGGCAGCACAGATGACATCCACTACTTCAGGCAGCAGATCAGTCATTTGCGACCTCATAATCTCCACGCATATACTCTATATTGGGCAAATTCGACACAAGGACTCTGCCCTGTTGCTGAGACTGGTGGGTTTTGTAAAGTGGTGGTCTGATCGGAGGACAGATGCCCGGAAGGTCCAGGTACCATATTCTGCTGGCCCAATCTGGAGATACTAAGAAGACCTGGGCTTGACCTTTACTAGAATGGAGAGACAGGGTTAGAAGACGTATGCAACCCATAAGAAGTGTTCTTGTGGAAACAACATTGAAAACATTTGACGCTGTGCATTCTCGACAGTGTCAAAAAAGATGGCAGTGGTGTTGTTTGTGTGAACCTGCACCAGCCCCCCCCGGCCCCCATTTGGACGGCAAAAAGGCTGCCTGAGCCAGATGAATGGCCTGCTACCCCAGCAGATTGGTCTCCGGCAGAGGGCCAGCTGCACATCAGAGTTCCCCGATCTCTACCTCTCTAGTCCAGCAGGAATGCTGGACTAGACTTCAGGTGTGGTAAGGAGAGGGCGCCCAACGCTAGACCAGTTACTTTTTAGCAGTCACCACCGCAGATCACAAGCATGCTCCTCCGAGACCTGAATAGGCTCGTTCAGATTGCTTTGATTGATGCTGGGCCCGTTGGAACTTGAGTCCATAGAAGAGCCTGCATGTGTCTCCCTGCATAGCTGACAAGGAGTTTACAGGAGCCTAAGAGACCAAGAAGCCTCAGAGCGTCTCTCACCAAGGTCCAGGATCGAGCCTGAAACATTGAGATCATAGTCCAAAGGTCTTTGACTCGATGTGGCAGAGGATATGCTCTTAACTCTGCTGTGTCCAGGATTGCTCCAATGAATGGAAGCCTTTGGGACGAAGTCAGGTGGGATATCTGCCCATTAACGATGAACCCCAATGATGTCAAGGGGATTCAGCACTGTCTGGAGGGGGTCTGTGATAGACTTTGGTGAACCTGCCTTCAACAGCCAGTCGTCTAAATACGGAATTACTGATATCACCAATCTCTGTAGATGGGCCGTGACCACTGCCTTGACTTTCATGAACACCAGACTGGTGTGGTGATGTAAAAAGGTAACACAGGAAACTTAACATAATTCTTGTCTACCTTGAACTGCTAGTAACATCTGTGGACTGCTAGATGGTATATGAAGGCATGCGTCCTGCAGGTCCAAAGGGCACCTTCTAGTCGCCCGTGTCCAGAGCATACAGAATCTGGGCCAGCGTGAGCTAGCACTTTAATTTGTCCATCCACAGAAAGTTCTTCAGAGTCTGGAGGTCCAAAATAGTCCTGAGGCCCCTGTCATTCTTTGGAATGAGGAAATCGCAAGAGTAACAACCCCCTCCTCTTTCGGAGTCTGGAACCCTCTCAATAGCACCTTTTTAAGAGCACCAGTCTCACCTTTTGTAACAGAATGGACAGGTGCTAATCTGAAATACATTCTGGTGAGGTTTGAATAGTGGGCGAGGTGGAAAGAAAAGGTCAGGCATAGCCTTTTTTAAGTTTTTGAATGACGTGATGGATCACCAGCTCGAGAGGAAATGTAGTGTCCTGCCCTTCACCAGTTAGCCAACGCTAAGGGCAAACTAAACCAAAGCGGCTGCTGTAGCAGTAGAACTGAAGGACTTATGGCTGTGTTGGCCTGGACTCTGCCTGCCATACTAACGTCCACTGCCCCGTAAGGAGTGGGGTGCCTGCTCCACTGTTTGGGAAGGCAGTCTTGGTTTATACGACATCCCTCTAGAAATGCATCTAAGCTTTCTGAATTGATGCAGGAATTAGCAGGGGTCAACAGCCCCAAACAGTGTGCCATATTTCCACTGTTTCTTAAAGCATTCAAACGCAGAATTTGCCTTTTCACCGAATAGACTGGACCCATGAAAGGGCATGTCTATTAGGGAGATATTAGGGAGACCTGTACATCGCCGGAGAATCCTGTGGAATGCATCCACATGTGTTGTACAACACTATCTAATGACTATCCCAGGCAATCCATAGTATCCAGTCCTGTGCAGATAACCTATTTGGCCACGTCCTGTCCATCATGAATCATCTGATTGAAAGAAGTTCTGATGTCCTTTGTGGGGGGGAGGGGAACAAATTGTGAGCAGAACTCCGCAATGGAAAGTGTAATAATAACTGAACTGACGTCAATATGCAGGAGTGCCACTTATATGCGGCTCTACTCGGTCACTTCCATGGTCGTGTGGAGTAGGCATAGAGCAGTATGCACCATCTAGCGAGATGTAGGCGCACTGCTATGGAGAAATGTTTTCAGGATCCAGTCTGGCCCCTTCGGAGTATTCTATGGTGAGGAATCTGCAGTTGGAAGTATCCATCAGAAAGGGGTTTACACAGCGATTATAGATATCAAATAGGTTTATTGCAATATCCTGTTGAATGAGAACCACAGAAAATATAAAGTTTGAGGTAGCAGGCTCTCATTACCAAGTCAGTTTTTACATTTGGAATAATGTCAGCACCAGTAGTGTTCACAAAATGTCTTACTAAAGTGGCTGCCCATTTGTAAATGTAGAGGCCGTATTTAGACAATTGACTGGAGCTTGTCCAAACAATGCATGCCGGAGCAGCATAAACATGGTAAAGAAAATGATGTACACACTAGGGTTTTCAGTGAATTTCGAGCAACCTCGCCACACTCTGAAATATCTCTTTGTAGGCAGTTCGACTCTAACCAGGCCCAAACCTTCTGAATCCAAGAGTTATGGCATTGATGTAGCGAGCGCGACTCTCCCAGACATCTGCAGATTTTAACAAAACAAAAGAAAAATGTTTTGTTTCTGGCTCAAACGGTTCAAAAGTTAGTATAAACACAGCAACATGTGTTGCCGCACAGTGGAAGGCCCTTTGCAAAGGTTGACTGGTCACCTTTCTGTAGCTTATTGCTATATTTGTTTGTTAAACTGGTACGAATGAGGTACAACTAATGCTCAGACAGGGTTATCAAGTTTAAAATGACAAAATAATGAGGCAAAACTATTGCAAAATGTGCCGCATAATGCCACAATTTTTCTTGCCGCAAAAATTTCATCAACTTTCCCGCATAATTTGACCCAACCCTGCCGCATAATTCTGATGGCCCTGACTCGCACACAGTGAATCAGCAGGTGATATTGTTGGCTTAGTTTTTATTAGACCTAACCATCTTTGGCGTGGTATTCCCCTAGACTTTTCGCTTTCATTTCCCTGCTTCTGCTGACCCAGTTTTTGTTGGCATTGAGACTCTGTTCACTTTACCCCTGCTAACCAGTGGTAAAGTGCTTGTGCTCTCTCCCGTAAACATGTTAAAATTGGCCTACCCATAAGTGGCACATTTAATTTACTTATAAGTCCCTAGTATATGGTACTACCTGTACCCAGGCCATGTAAATTAAATGCAACTAGTGGACTGCATCACTCGTGCTATCCACTAAAGTAGCCTCTTAAAACGGGTCTCAAGCCTGCCATTGCAGCCTGTTAGTACAACTTTAAACTGCCATTTCTACCTGGCAAAATAAACGTTTTGCCAGGCCTAAATCTTCCTTTTTAGGTCGAGCCTCGAGTAGCGCGCAAGCGCTGCTCTGGCGAGACTTTAAGTTAGGGGGTTTCGAAAGCTGACCAGACGCTCGTGCGTCATGGCCTTTTCCCTGCGGTTACGCGCAGGGCAGACATCTGTTTCCAATTATCGTGCCCAGACGCGGGCGCGATAATTAGAAACAGATCGCTCGCTGTGGCGCTCGCGCGCGCACCACTCGCGTCACCCCCCCCCCCCGTCACCCCCTCCCCCCTCCTCCCCGCTCGTGCCTTCAAATGCTTGTTAAACTCCCCGCCGACCCTCTTCAAACGAGGGACCAAGAACCAGTGTGCTCTGACCTCCTAAGCTGTTTTCTGAAGCCGTGTGTCTAATAATTAAACTATCTTGCATACATTCAGCTCTCAAAACCTAATTACGTCCACATTAAAAGCACAAGAGAAAAGTGCTGCTGTAACTAAGGAAACATGGACTTCCAACGTGATTGTGTTAGTGCATCAAAGGGCAGTTATCAGGTCTCCTCCTAATGAGGTAGCTTAGCAAACAGTGCCATCTATACTTCAGTGATGGAATGGCAGGATTTGAGGTCTGGTTTCAGCTTCCCTGCGGCCAGGTAGGTATCTTTAACGCTACGCAACAACTTTACAAGTCGACAACATTATATTTTTTTGTAAAAAAGGTTGATTTTTCTCAGCACAGAGGGCCTGGCTTATTCCTCCATTCAAACCGAAAACGGCGCATACTTTCTACATTTTTCATTCTATTTATTTGTGTGCGCTGTGTCAATGTATTCAAAGCGCACCCCAGAGTTTGGGGTGGAGTATGAACAGGGCCATCGGAATCATGCGGCAGGGGAGGGCCAAATTATGTGGCAAGGTTAAGTAAATTATGTAATAAGAAAATCCAAATTATGCAGTGTTATGCAGCACATTTTGTAATAGGATGACCATTATGTTTCCTTTTAACACTTGTTAACATTGTCTGGGCATTGTTTGCACCTCATCAGTACCCGTTTAATATTCAAATACAGCAATAAGCAACAACAAGCATTGGCATAGCCAATAGGTCTCGCCTTTGGGACCTTATAAGTGTTTAGCCATGCAACAGTAGATGTTGTTGCACCAAGGATATTGTGCTGCATAACTAAATACTTATAAGGTCCCAAAAGCGAGACCTATTGGCTATGCCAATGCTTGTTAATATTTATAAGTCACCCTTAAGACAGGCCCTAAAGGCCCATAGGACAGGGTGCATGGTATTTAAAAAGTAGGACGTGTACTTGCGTTTTACATGTTCTGGCAGTGAAAACTCCTAAACTTGTTTTTCACTGTAGCAAGGATACCTCTCCCATAGAATAGCACTGCGTTACTTTATTACACTTAAGTGATAACTACAGTTTAGTAGCAGAGAAATACTTCTTCCAAATAATCAATCAATTGTACTTTATTCGATTTTAGAATTAAAATCCTAAGTCATGCCCAGTAAAATACAATAAAATGCACAATAGCAGCAATATACATTTAAAGAAAAAAAAGTCACAACTGATCCTGCTTCAATAATCCAGAGAGAAACCAAGATGGAAAATAGCGTATTGTTAGTGAAAACTGTAAACAATGCTGGTCTTCCTTGATAAATTCATTGGTAGCAAAAGGGGTTGTTCATATTTGTGGCACACATCATTGTATCTACGGTAAATCATGAAAAGGTGTCAAAGATGGAGATGTTATTGTAAGAAAGTGCCCTCTTTTTGCATGGTTGCCCCCCACTTTTTGCTAAACTGCTGATGTACTTTGACTGAGTGTGCCCTGGGTTCCTCCCAAACAGGTACCCAGGGCCTATGTTCTTTCCCTAAACTGCGTTGAAAACAAAACCCAATTGGCACTCTTTGTCAACAGGTCAGTCCCTTGTAAATGGTACCACAGGTACCAAGGGCACTGTGGCCAGGGAAGGCCTCTAGAGGCTGCAGCACTTATTGTGCCACCCTTAAAGGCCCTGTACCTTTATACACACACACACACACACACTCTCTCTCACACTCTCTCTCACACTCTCTCACACTCTCTCACACTCTCTCACACTCTCTCACACTCTCTCTCACACTCTCACACTCTCTCGCTCACGCTCTCTCGCTCACGCTCTCTCGCTCACGCTCTCTCGCTCACGCTCTCTCGCTCACGCTCTCTCGCTCACGCTCTCTCGCTCACGCTCTCTCGCTCACGCTCTCTCGCTCTCGCTCACGCTCTCTCGCTCACGCTCTCTCGCTCACACTCTCTCACACTCTCTCGCTCACACTCACACAGCCTTTGCACGCTCTGTGTTTTGGTGCAGAGCAAAGTGAAGAGTTGACATGGCACACATCCCTGTGTGCCCTGCCTACAACCCACTGCATGTGGCATAGGTCAGCCACCACTCTAGCTGGGTGCACTATGCCCCTGGTGAGGGTACAGGTGCATGAGCCCTGTCCCCTACAGTGTCTAAGCCAATTCTTAGATATTGTAAGTGCAGTAATGCCATTAGTAGTATATGGTACTGGGAGTTTGTCATTATGAACTCCACAGCACCATAATAGCTTTACTGAAAACTGGGAAGTTTGGTATCAAACTTCTCAGCACATTAAACCCACACTGATGCCAGTGTGGGATTTAATGAAAAATGCAAAGGACCTCAAAGTGCACCTCCTCAACAAATACTGGGGGTCTGAACTCTAATTCTCCGATCTTACCTGTTAATGATTTGTAAATTTCCCCTCCTTATTTTTTGTACCTGTATAATTACAAACCTTCTCTCCTTTGTAACCTGTTATTCCCTTCTGTTGATTTTTGCTGATTTTGTTCCTTTCTAATGCAACTATCCTACTCTCATGTAAAGCGCTCTGATACTTCTGGTCCAGCCAGTGCTATATAAAACTTCTAAAATAAATAAATGCACCCAGAGGGCATCTTAGAGATGCCCCCTGAAAAACGACCTAACACTAGAGTCCAGACTGAGTGGCTGCTCACCAGCTGCTACCACCAGACATGTTTCTGGACCCCTGGGTCGAGAGCCTGCTTCTCTTGGGGGTCTGAAACCATGCACATCCTGAGACGAGGTACCAAGCCTCCTCCCCCAGGATGGGCAGGGTCCACGAAGGGGAAGCTTCAAAGGCTCCTCCAGAAGATCTTCGTCCCTGAGCCTGCAGTCTTTGTCAAAACCGGAGAATCCCAATTAAAACCATCGGGGCACCCGACGCAAAACAGCACCCTGCACCCAGCCGCCGCTGCGGGTGTTCTTTAGGTGCTAACTCGGATTCCCCATTTGCCCTGAGCCTAACACCAGGAGCTTTGCTCCCACAACCCCGTGGCCTGCTCGTGAGCAGCCACCAACCCGAGGCCCCCTATCCCCCGTTGGATAACATTGGGCCTCAGCACTCTGCACCCGGCCGCCCTAGTGCCGCTGAGGGTGCTTTGAGAGTGCATCCTTGACCCTGGGGGAACCCTTGTTCTAACCCCTGAAACTCAACCCCAAAGACATAGTACTTACCTGTTAACCGATGACTTAATTTCTCTCCATAGGAATATATTTACTGTTTTCACTTGAAAATTGTTTTAAGTGTGGAGATGACTTGTATGAAAACCTACAACTGTGCAAAACTGATTTTACTTACCTTTTTCTAGAAAATGTCCCAGTGTGATATCTAGGCATATCACACTGAGTAGAAAAAGTAACTTAAAAAGTAATCTGAAAAGTAATTTCAACATTTTGACTTACCTGTATTTCAATCAACTGCATTTGAACCTGCATTCATTAATAATATGGGGGGGGCGTGGCTTGGACGCATGGCGGGCTAGACGCTGATTAGAGCAGCTCCTGCCCCGTAAGACAGAATCCTACCTATATCCTGGCGGAATCGTGCCCATTCTCGCACAAAAGGGGGTCGGAACCCCCCCCCCTGGTCCCGAGAATCCGGACTGAGTGCGGTTCCGCTTGCCAGCGGACCGGGAAACTGGCGTTTCTCCCCTGGTGCGGCGGCTGCAGTTCAAGTAAAATGGCGGCGCGGACCGCGTCTGCCTGATTGCCTGCCTCCGGACGCCTGCTCCGGGTTGGCCTCGCCGCGGGGACCTGTGCTGCGGGGCCGATTGCGGTCCGAAACTCCTGCCACATCAAGAAGGGCCCTCGGGGGACTCTGACCCGGGGTGAGGTCCCGCAAACGCCTGCCTGCTGCTGCCTGACGGAGTGCCCGGGGGCAAGTGCCACGCGACCTCGGGGCTTCGGGAGGGCCGAGGTAGGCCCACTTAGACTGAGCTCCTCCCTGCGAGGTCTGCGGCTACTGTGACACGGTCCACTGGGGCGGACACCGAAGCAGTAAAGCCTGAAATACCCACGGGGGACCCATTCACAGAGAAGCCTGTGCCTTGCTCCTCGAGACGGCGGCGAGGGCAGGGCCTTGCTAGAGACACCAGCGCTGCGGAGCCGGCGGGGGCCCGACACCTGCCTTGTGGAGTGGGGGGTCCGGAGGGGTTTGATATCCGAAGGGGTTTGATATCCGGAGGGGTGTGCCGTGACAACCTGGTGCGGCTGACGGCGCCCGGGGGCGCGCTCCACGCGGGTACGGGACCTCGGAAGGGCCGGTCCTGGCCTACTCCGGCTGTGTTCTCACCTGGAAGGACAGTTGGCGGCCCTGTGTGATCTACGTGGGCAGGCTGCGGGCCAAAGGGGATTGGGCCTCTGCTTGCGGGCGCGCTCCCAAAGGTGGCCGATTCATACACTCCTGAGACAGCCTTCGGGGGTGGGTGCCGACCTGGAGATTGGTGCGGCGATCGCACCGGATTCACGGTGAGAAGACTCGAGGGGCCACGGCTGGACCCCTGCTGGACTGCGACTCCTGCGACGGCCCTCGGTGGCCTTGGGGCCTGACGTGAAGAGCTCTGTGGAATACTACTTCAGACGACACCTAGCCGACCGGTAAACTAAGGAGCAGTGAGGGGCCCACACACATACCTCCTGGGCCCGGACTGACCCGTGACAGTTTTTCTGAGCCTGGGGCAGCGGAGTGGAAGGCCCCGGGGACGGCCTTGGTAGGCCCGCACTGGAAATGGGGAAAGATAGGCCCCTTAGAGGAGCACAAGCAAACAAGATTATGCAGTATACGGTACCAGGCCCAACGTCGACGGAGCGCATCAGACCGAACCCTGAGCAGGGACCGCCACAGGGATCAGCGGCCCAAGGTAAGGCTGATATCCTAGAGGCCATTAGAGACTCACGAGCGGCATTGGAATAAAAAATGGATGGTATGGCCATGGACACAAATCACCTGCGCCTGGACCTACGGAAGGTGGCGGATCGAGTCACTACCACGGAGGGGGACCTGGCCTCCTTGCGGACGGAGGTCCAACACTTGCAAGCGACGGTGTCTGCACTCAAGGAGCATACCTCTCGCCTCGAGGACAGGGCAGAAGACGCTGAGGGGCGCTCGAGGAGGAACAACCTCCGCTCTTTGGGCTTTCCGGAGAAGGCGGAGGGACCGGCGGCGGACCTATTCCTGGAAGAATGGATCGGTTCCGCCCTCCCGGGTCTTCGACTATCCAAGATGTTTGCGGTGGAACGGGCCCACCGCTTCCTTGATCCCCCCCGAAACCTGGGTCGCCGCCTAGGACTCTGATCGCTCACTTGTTTAATTTCAGGGACCGGGACATGATCCTGCAGTTCATCCGCAAGAATGGTCCCCCCAGGTTCGAAAACCAAGAGCTCCATATCTACCCGGACTACACCAAAAAGGTACAAGAACTGCGGAACGACTTCCTGAGGGTCAAGCGGAGGCTGAGAGATCTCAAGTACAGCCTAATGTTTCCAGCCCGGCTCAGAGTACAATATGCAGACAGGGTCCACTTCTTCAATGCCCCGCAAGAGGCCACGGAATGGATGTATTCGATGGGCCTGGAAGGGCAGGATCAACAGCACGGATGGCAAGAACAGAGGAGACGGAGCGGTCGACAACGGAACCAGCATCGCCGCACTGGAGGACAACGATCCGGGTCACGGGGGGAACCAGACGGAGGTCGCATCATGGTGGGGCCGGATGGCACCCTGAGAGAAGAGGTGGGGGGCATACCGACACAAAACCAGTTTTCCCCATTGTGCCTCGTCCAGGAAACTCAATCGGAACCGGAAGGTACTGCCGACCCAATTGCTAGCGGCTCATGAGCCGGCTAAATACAAGTAAGAGGACTGCCATTTGAGGGGCGGTTGGTCGGCGGGACTACATAAGACGCTGTAAGTACGGCCCTCATCGGTGCTGCGGCCTGACTCTGCTACGGAGCACCGGAGGGGGATCCTCATTTGCAGGGACCATAGGGGGGGGGGGGTGGGAGCGTAGCTGATGGGGCGAGGCGCTATTCCGCCACACTGCAGTCTAGACACTCCAACTGTAGTGTGCTGTGTAGGCCTGGCTAGGCCGTTGGTTGGGCGGGGCTGCGCAGTGCCAGGCAGTTTGGTTGTACAACAAGGACTGGGATTTGCTTTTTGCTGACTGTTATTGTTGCTTACAATGTTGCGGGGGGGTTTTAAGGGGAGGGTGGTGGCTATGGGGCGGAGTCCTGAGTCCTCAGACCACGGGTGGGCTATGAGAATGAGGTTCTACTGCCTGAGGGGGTGGGGGAGAGAATGTTTACATTGTTTGTTTTACTGTTCTCTGCTGGGAATGTTCTATGCCGGGTCACCAGAGGTCATGAGAGCTTTCGGAGGGAATTGGGGGGTCCCCAACACTACGCCTTACAGTTCATCCCCCTTCTACACCAGGGGTCTTGATCACCCAGAATTCTCTACTTATGGCAGGCGATCAACGGACCTATAAACTTATAACATGGAATGTTAGAGGGCTCAACAATAGGATCAAACGGATTCGGATAGCAACATATCTAAGGCGGTATAAGATAAGTGTGGCCTTTTACAAGAGACACATCTCTAGGGGATTGCCTGAAATATGTTCAACGGCGGTGGAGGGGCCAGTTTTTGCGACCTCCTACTCTGGGTTTGCCAGGGGGCACTTATATGGGTGGCGCCTGGAGTCCCCTTTAACGTTTTAAAATATTGTCCTGACTCAGATGGGCGCTACATGGTGGTAGAGGGGACATTGGATGGGAGACGCATGTGTTTAGTGAACGTTTATGCCCCAAACACCGACGATGGGGAATTTTTGGGTACGGTCCTGGGGAAACTAGACTTGGCACCCGATGTGGAACTGATTATAGCTGGGGACTTTAATTGTGCCTTTGATGGGGAACGGGACAGGCACCCCCCAAAAGTGGTTGCTAAACCCAAGACTCGCGAAGCCCTGCGGCAAATGCTTCGCAATTACCACTTGTTGGATATCTGGCGGCACCGCAACCCTGATAGCCGGGTGTACTCCTGTTATACTCCGGCAGCGAGTACGTACAGCAGGCTGGACTACTGTTTTATACAGGAAGCGGCGGCCGGTCGGGTTCTAGAGACACAGTACCTGGCCCGCTATCTGTCCGATCACTCCCCCCTGCTGGTGACCTACACTTTGGGCCGCCCGCGCTCCAAAATACCGTTATGGAGACTTAACATCTGAAAGAGACACGTTAGTGGCAGATTCCTTACCTTAGAATATCCCCAGGCGTCAGGCTGGATCCGGAAAGTTTTTGCGTAGCAGTACCCTTGCGCGTCGGTAGGCGGCGTCGTGCGGCTCCGCGTCCGTCGTCGGCGTCGTGATCGCCGGGATGACGTCACGGGCAGTACTTAGACGCCGCCCCTGCGCGCTGACGTCAGTTCTTCTTTTTCCGCGCCAGTAAGCGCAGATCCGGGAAGAGCAGTGCCCTAGTCATTTTTTGACTATATTTTTGGTGATTTTTCACTGTTTTTTCTCACGAGTCTATCGACTCCGAAGGTGTCGGTAGGGATGCCCGGCTTCAAGCCCTGCGACGTCTGTGGTCGTATGATGTCGATCACAGACCCGCATTTAGAGTGTCTCTACTGTCTCGGCCACGACACAAAGTCGTGCCCCGACTGCCGGGCCTTGCACCCGAAGGCTTTGCGAGAGCGGTCTCGAAAGCTCCTCGAGGTCTGGCAGTCGGCTCCGCGCCACACCAAGCACCGGTCACGCGAGAGGTCGAGGGGCCGGTCGCGGAGTCCTCATCGGTCGTCGGGGTCCAAGTCTTCGCACTCCTCCGGTAAGTCGAAGCATAAAAAGTCTAAGAAGAGTCATCGCTCCACGACTTCGCCTAGCCGGTCTCGCGACTCGGCTAAGGCTCCTGTCTGCACCGTCCCCGCGGCTCCGGGAGTGCCTGTGGAGCCGCCCCCGCATTACCCGTCCTTCCCGGGTTCGGGGGCGACTCCGGCCGAGATACAGGAATTCCTGTTGGCCATGGCCCGCCTCTTCGGGCCTCAAGGTCCCCCCGGTGCGCCTTCGGGCCCCGCGGGCCCTGATGGGGTTTCCCCGGCGCCGCCGACGACGACTCCGGTCCCGGCGCCGCCTGTCACACCAGCCTCGGTCCCGGCCCCGGCCTCGATCCCGGCTCCGGTGCTGCCGCAACCCCCATCGACGCCGGTTGACCTAACTACGCCTCCGCCGGCGCCGATGTCTCCGGTGCAGTTTCCGACGCCGCCCGGGGCTCCGGGCGGCGTCGTTCCCCGGTTCTCTTCGGATCCGGACACTGCGCCGGACCAGCATCGCTCGAGGCCGGCTCCGACGCCGTTGAGACCTTGGGTCCCGCGTGTCCCTCCTTCTCCTTATTTTGAACCTGAGGAGGACGAAGAGGACTGGGAGGGGTCGGAGGACCCTCTCACACGGCAGTGTGAGTACGAACAGGACTGGGCTGAGGAACTTGGGGATGCCAGTGGGCTGGACACCTCCCCTGACCCTGGCATGCTGTCTCCTCCTTCCGTGGCAACGGAGGAGGGAGCAAACTTTGCAACAGTGTTGCGTAGAGCAGCTGGGGCCTTACACCTCCAATTGCCTATAGTGGCCGTCAGGACTAACCTCCTGACGGAAGTGCTTCAGCCGGCGGCTACCTCCTCGGAGCCACTGCTGCCGTTTAATGACGCACTTTCTGACGTTCTTTTGGGCACCTGGTCCAAGCCCGCCACAGGGGCTCCTGTGGATAGGAACGTGGCCCGACGCCATCGCCCCGGGCGATCCCCTGTTCCTCTCCCAACACCCCACTCCTGAGAGCTTGGTTGTCCAAGCCTCTGCTTCCCAAACCGCCTTCCCTACCGCTCCTCCGGATAGGGAATCCAAACGCCTGGATCAATTTGGGAAGAAGGTCTTTTCTTCCTCCAGTGCTGGCTTGCGGTCTGTCAACACCGCTTGCCTTTTGGGCCGATATTCCCACTCTCTGTGGGACTCGGTGGCGCAAGCTTTGCCCCAGTGTCCTGAGGAGGTCCAGACACTGCTTTCCCGCGCCATTGCGGAAGGAAGAGATGCGGCTAAATTTACCATTAGATGTGGCCTTGATACCGCCGACTCGCTGGGTAGATCTATTGCAACGACAGTAGTGCTGCGCTGTCACGCCTGGCTGAGAACCACTGGTTTCTCGGGTGATGTCCAGAACACTCTTATGGACATGCCCTTTGATGGGGTCGGTCTTTTTGAGAACAAGGCAGACCATGCGCTGGAGCGTTTTAAGGACTCTCGGGCTACGGCCAAGTCCCTGGGCCTTTCTGCTGTACGCCCTCCGCAGCCATCTGCTTTTCGCCCCTTTCGTGGCCACGGAAGGGGCTCCCAGTCACGTCCGCTGCCCAGCCACCGCCCTGCGCAGCAAGCGTCTTCGCGTGGCCGAGGACGTGGCTCCCGCCGTGGCGGGTCAGGCAACCAGCGTGCGGGTCAGGCCACCAACCCTGCCCCATCCGCGGCCTCCAAGCCCTCTTAGTCCTTCCTTTCAGGTGCACAGCACGCCAGTAGGGGGCAGGGTCCGACATCACCTTCCCCACTGGCGTGCCATCACCTCGGACAGGTGGGTCTTGGACATTGTCCGAAGGGGCTACTCCCTCCCCTTCGAGACCACCCCCCCAGCCATGCCACCTCAATTCCACCGCATGTCAGGGGATCACTTGGTGCTTCTTCAGAAGGAAGTTGCGGCCCTCTTGGCCAAGAGGGCCATCGAGCGCGTTCCGACCCCAGAAGTAGGACGTGGCTGCTACTCCCACTACTTTCTGGTGCCCAAAAAGGACAAGGAGGACATGCGTCCTATCTTGGACCTCCGGAACGTCAATCGCTTCCTCCGGAAGGAGAAGTTCAAGATGCTCACCTTAGCTCGGGTCTTGACTGCCCTAGACTCTGGAGACTGGATGGTAGCGTTGGACTTGCAGGACGCTTATTTCCACATCCCCGTCCTGCCGGCCCACTGGCGTTACCTGCGGTTCATGGTGGGCCTCGAGCATTTTCAATTCACTGTGCTCCCCTTGGGCCTCACAAGTGCCCCTCGGGTGTTCATGAAAGTGATGGCGGTGGTCGCAGCTCATCTGCGCCGGGCAGGGGTTCCAGTCTTCCCCTACCTCGACGACTGGCTGCTGAAGGCGGGCTCGTCCCAGGCAGTCGTCTCCCACCTCCAGACTACGGCCGAACTCCTGCACTCGCTGGGGTTCTCCATCAATGTGCCGAAGTCGCACCTGATTCCTTCTCCACAGCTCCTTTTCATCGGAGCAGTTCTGGACACGACGCAGTTTCGGGCCTATCCTCCCGAACGGCGAGTCCGGGATATTCAGGCTATGATTCCGATCTTTCAGCCTCTATCCTGGGTTTCGGTACGGATGACCCTGAGGCTGCTGGGCCTCATGGCCTCCTGCATCCTGCTGGTCGATCATGCCAGATGGCATATGCGGGCTCTGCAGTGGGACCTGAAGTTCCAGTGGGCGCAGCACCAGGGCAACCTGTCCGATCACGTCCAGATCTCGGAGGGGACTGCAAAACAGTTGCAGTGGTGGCTCTCGAACCGGCAATGGGTCATGGGCAGATCCCTCTCCCTTCCCCAGCCAGAGCACACAGTTGTGACGGACGCGTCCCTTCTGGGATGGGGCGGTCACATGGGAGAGGCGGAGATCAGAGGCCTCTTGTCTCCGGCGGAGTCCCGGCTCCATATCAACCTTCTGGAGCTCTGGGCGATCCGACTTGCACTCAAGGCATTCCTTCCCTCTGTCAAAGGGAAGGTAGTGCAGGTGTTCACAGACAACACCACCGCCATGTGGTACTGCAACAAACAAGGCGGGGTGGGGTCGTGGACCCTATGTCAGGAGGCTCTGCGCCTCTGGACATGGCTGGAACATTAGGGCATATTCCTGATGGTTCAACACCTGGCAGGTTCCCTGAACGCCAGGGCGGACGAACTCAGCTGCAGGTGCATGATGGATCACGAATGGCGTCTTCACTCGGAAGTGGCGCAAGGACTCTTTCTACAGTGGGGAGAGCCTTGGTTAGATCTATTCGCCACCGAAGAGAACGCGCAATGTCATCAGTTCTGCGCGTTGGAATTTCCAAGGCGGCACTCGCTCGGCGACGCTTTTCGTCGCGAGTGGAGTTGCGGTCTGTTGTACGCTTTTCCACCTATACCACTTCTGCCCAGAGTGTTGAAGAAGATTCGGCGCGACCGGGCCCAAGTCATCCTTGTGGCTCCGGACTGGGCTCGAAGAGTTTGGTATCCCGAGCTACTCAGTATGAGCGTCGATCCCCGATCCGTCTGCCTCTTCGGGAGGATCTTCTGTCGCAGCAGCAGGGGACGGTCCTCCACCCGAACCTGTCCAGTCTACACCTGCTTGCGTGGAGATTGAGCGGCGGCAGTTGATTCCTTTCGACTTGCCTCCCGAAGTTTGTGATGTGATTCTGGCAGCCAGGCGTCCCTCCACTAAGGTGGTATACGCCTGCAGGTGGAACTAGTTTGTGGCATGGTGCACAGCAAAGGCTGTGAATCCCCTCTCTGCCCCTCTTTCCGAGGTTCTTCTGTTCCTTCTTTCTCTGGCCCAACAGGGTTCTGCCCTGGGTACCATCAAGGGCTATCTTTGTGCAATCTCGGCCTTCCTCAGGCTCCCTGATCAGCCCTCTCTTTTTAAGTCCCCTGTTGTTAACAGGTTTCTAAAAAGCATTACACACCTCTTCCCTCCTGTTCCGTTTGTCATGCCTCAGTGGGACTTAAACTTTGTTCTTACCTTTTTAATGTGCGCTCCCTTTGAGCCTCTACATAACTGTCCTCTTCGTCGTCTTACTTTGAAGACAGCCTTTCTGGTGGCCATCACCTCCGCTTGGCGGGTGAGTGAGCTCCAGGCTCTATCATGCAAACCTCCTTTTCTGTCTGTCCATCCAGACAAGGTTGTTCTTAGGACGCGTCCGTCCTTCTTGCCAAAGGTGGTTACTGCCTTCCATATTGGGCAGACCATCACTTTGCCCACCTTCTTTCCGCCTCCTTCCAGAGAGGAAGAGAGACTCCACCGTCTGGACCCAAAACGTGCGCTTTCCTTTTTATATCAACCGCACACAACACTTCCGGGTGGATGACCAGCTCTTTGTTGGCTACGTGGGCGCCAAAAAAGGTCGGGCGGTGCACAAAAGAACCATCTCCCGCTGGGTCACCTTGTGTATCAAAGCCTGCTATTCTTTGGCTAAGAAGGAGCCTCCTGTTGGGCTGCGGGCCCATTCCACCAGGGCAACGGCTGCTACCACGGCTTTAGGCCGCGGTGTTCCGCTGCAAGATATATGTCAGGCAGCTACGTGGGCCTCGCTGCACACGTTTACCAAGCATTACTGCCTTGACAGCCAGGTCCGGAGGGACGGCTTCTTTGGCCGTTCTGTCCTCCGGGACTTCCTTGTCTGATCTTTGTTCGCAGACCCACCACCGGGGTTGGTATTGCTGGGGTATCTATTCTAAGGTAAGGAATCTGTCACTAACGTGTCTCTTTCAGATGCACAAGTTACTAACTTGTGTAACGATATATCTGTAAGAGACAGTAGTTAGTGACAGATTCTTACCGCCCACCCATCCTCCCCGTTCTGCGAACTGATTTCTAGGGTTAAGGACATCCCTTTCAGGGCCCTATTATTTTTCAGACACCTATGTCAGCTTCTTGCATGGCTCTGCGTTCCTGGCGTGGAAAGTAGTGTACAGAACTGACGTCAGCGCGCAGGGGCGGCGTCTAAGTACTGCCCGCGACGTCATCCCGGCGATCACGACGACGGACGCGGAGCCGCACGACGCCGCCTACCGACGCGCAAGGGTACTGCTACGCAAAAACTTTCCGGATCCAGCCTGACGCCTGGGGATATTCTAAGGTAAGGAATCTGTCACTACCTACTGTCTCTTACAGATATATCGTTACACAAGTTAGTAACTTGTGCACCGAGGCTTTGACGGACCCGGTTTATAAAGAGACGATCGCGGCAGGGTTGGAAGGCTATTTGGAGGTGAACTGGAACACGGCCAGTTTGAGGGCGTTCGAATGGGACGCGATGAAAGTGGCGTTGAGGGGAATATGTATGTCCACGGAGGTGGGGGTGAGGAGAGTGATAGAACGGGACCTAACAAACCAGGAGGACCGCTTAAAGGCTCTAGAGACAGCCCTTCCCACAGACCCGGAGGGACCGGCCAAATGGACAGAGCAACGACAAAAGATAGGGGATCTCTGGGAGTCATTAGGCAAATACAATAGATCCACGAGTAGACGTAGCTGGTACACTGAGGGTGATAAAGCCGGGTGCCTACTGGCGCGCTTGATTAGGGAGGAGACTCAGCCTACCCCGATACTGGCCCTTAAATCCGATCGGGGTCGGTTGGTCTATACCCAGCATGAGATTAACGCGGTATTCGCCACACACCTCCAAAAAATATATTCCGAGCCCAAGCCCAATGTTGCCCCACAGACTTTGGAGGCCCACCTTGCGGAGGTGGACCTACCTTGCCTGGACCTGGAAAGTCAGGAAACCCTGGGGGCGCCCTTTAGAGGGGAGGAGGTGAGAGCGGCGATCGCTCATTTGAAAACCGCTAAATCCCCTGGGATGGATGGCCTGGCGGCGGAGCTATATAAAGAATTTGGGGGAGTCCTGGTTCCTAGGCACCTGGACATTGTTATGGAGGCCGGTGAGACGGGCATACTACCTGCCTCCATGCGTGAAGCGCTGATTGTAATGATCCCCAAGCCGGGGAAGGACCCCTTACTCCCGGCCTCCTACAGGCCAATGTCTATGCTCAATGTCGACCTTAAGATCATTAGTCAGGTTTTGGCCAACAGACTACTTCCGTATCTCAGACGATTGGTGCATGACGACCAGTCTGGTTTTATTCCAGGAAGAAACACGTTGCGGAATATCCGTCGTCTGGCTCATGTCATGCAATCCCTAGAAGGCAGAGCCGAGCAGAATACCTTGGTATTCCTAGACATCGAACAGGCGTTCGATTCGCTCAGGTGGGAATATCTGTGGCAGGTGCTATTAAAAATGGGGATCGGTGAGGGGTTTGTGAACTGGGTGAAACTCCTCTATACTCAGCCGGTGGCAAGGGTCCGTACGGGACGCTATGTCTTGGATGCGATATCAATAGCCAGGGGTACGCGACAGGGGTGTCCGCTTTCCCCCTTGCTGTTCGCCCTGGCAATGGAGCCATTAGCATGCCATCTCCGTGGGGTCCTCAAGGGGCAGGGTATTCGAATTGGAGCCCTGGAACATATTGTATCACTGTACGCGGATGATGCGCTGGTGTACCTGCGGGAGCCAACCCACTCGCTTCCGATACTGATGGCGGCTCTGGGTCAGTTTGCCGAGACCTCTGGACTCTGTCAATAATACTAAATCACAACTATACCCGGTCGGGTCGGAGGCTGAAAGGGGCGAGGTCCAACTCCCCGAGATGGGGATCCCTTGGGTGTCAGATGCGTTGCGCTATCTCGGGATCTGGATAAGTAGGGACAGAGAAGTTTTTTTATCACCATAATATGGGGAGGATACTTAGAGGTCTCCGAGGCAGTATTGCCTTCTGGAACACGCTCAAGCTCTCATTGATGGGGAAGATCGCC
Source organism: Calotriton arnoldi (assembly GCA_963921515.1). Taxonomy (NCBI): domain Eukaryota; kingdom Metazoa; phylum Chordata; class Amphibia; order Caudata; family Salamandridae; genus Calotriton; species Calotriton arnoldi. Next base: position 2,779,734 of record CAWUFW010001193.1, read on the forward strand.
TTGATTAAGATGGTGGTGCTGCCCCAATGTCTTTACACAATGCAGGGCTCCTTCTTTGAGCTCCCACACCAGGTATTCAAGGACCTCGATGCACTGCTTATACAACTACTCTGGAATGGAAAACGTTGTCGGGTGAGCCTGGAAGTCATGAAACGCACTTGGGGTAGGGGCGGTTTGGAAATCCCTGACCTGGAACTTTATTATTTTGCGTCCCAATTACAGCACGCAGTGGCTTGGCTCAACTCGGACCCTTCATGGGAACGTTCGCTCCTGGCCGACACATATGGGGACCGACAGTTGGGCGCGCTCCTATGGCACACGAAAGGGCACCAGAAGCAATATCCTCCATTGGGTGGATTGTTGGCTGCCATATGGGCCAGGGTGGTTAAACGAATTATCCAGGTGCGACCGTTTGCCCCGGAGGCAGACTTTTGGCTGATGCCGCCTTTCGCGCTCATTGAGCGGGTCATGTCTATCGACAAATGGAAGGCGGGAGGCTGTCTTATGCTGTCGGACCTCTATCCGGAACAACGGTTCATAACATATCAAGAAGCAATGGACTCTTTTGAGTTGGGATCGGGGCAATTCTTGCAATACGCCAAAATAGCGGCAACGGCACGGCATCTATGGCCTACATTCCCGGAAGCCCCGGAACACACTCATACCCTGGTCATGATGATTGCCATGGCGGGAGGGCGGAAACTTGTCACCCACCTGTATAGGGCGTTAAGGGAAGACAGAAAAGGTGCACCTCTCAAAATAGAAAGTAGATGGCAGGAGGTAAGCCCGCAGGAGATTACACCACGGGAGTGGGGAAAAATTCATGAGGGAGTACGCAAGGTGGCGGTTTCCAATAGATTTAAGCAGATACAATACAACATGGTTCACATGACATACCTTTCACCCAAGTGCCTGCACACTATTGACAGTTCGAGAGACCCGAGATGCCCCAGATGCCACTATGCACAGGCAGACTTCCCACACATGGTTTGGTCATGCCCGACGATCCAGGTATTCTGGACAGCTATCCTAGAGGACCTGCATAGAATAACGGGATGGAGGGTTGCCCCAGAGGTGCGTACTTGTCTCCTTGGATTGATTCCCCGAGACCCTAAACGCAAAACCAGCAGGAAGTTCCTGGTATTGGGGCTTGTGACAGCTAGGCGGCGAATAGCGATCCACTGGCTGGCACAACATGGGCCGCTGATAGTGAACTGGAAAGCGGACCTGAAGGAATGGGTATTGGCGGAGGAGGGGCACATACGTAGTACCAGAAGGGATGCCAAACTCCCGGAAGTATTGCAGGCGTGGGGGCTAATGGTCCAGGAGATAGGGAGAAGCTCCCCTAGTTCTACACAGACGGTGTTGACTGGAGATAGTCACGTGGGAATTGAATCCCCCAGACAAGGGGAGAGACGAGAGGATACCCCTGATTGAACTGCTGTTAGATGGACCTCTAGGTGGGTGGGCCCGGTGGGGGGGGGGGTGTTCAGTTACAAGTTACTGTGATTACTAATGATACTGTTCATACTAATTGTCGGTTTGGTAAATACTTCAGGGACAACCCACATTGGATCAATAGCTTCTGACCGGGGATTGTACTGCCTATTGTTCAGGGTGGTCCGTGAGATATAACTGTTTAAGCATGTGAAGTATACCATAAAACTGCAATAAAGAAATAAAAATAAAAAAATAATGTAGAGCGCTTTGTTGGGAAGAGGCTAAAGGCCTGAGGAAACACCCAATAGCAGGACAATGGAGGGAGGTGATGGTAGCCTGGGAGGTCCCCGAAGACACTGCATCCGATGTGACGGGCTCCAACCCTGACCTGGGGACATGCCAGGGAAGTGTGCAGTGTGCAGGCACTAGTGGACCCCAGAGGAACCCTGCCCACAGTCCTGACCGATAGCTTGGTGGGAATCCAATGAGGTGGGACCAGTTGCGCACGCAGGGTGGCTCTGATACTGATTGGGAACCCCACCCACCATGCTCTTTCACCTAGATAAGTGACTTGCATTGTGATTCCCCCCTACCCGCAATGTACTAGATGCGAACCACGGCCCTCCTCTGCACACAGTTTACTTATTTCTTTCTCTTTTTTCTTATTTTTGGTATTCTTGTTATAAGGATGTTTTTTCTTTTTCCTTCTTTCTCCTTTTTGTTAACAGTAGTAATGTTTAGATATATATAACTGGCATGCTTGTACTTTGGACAGCCCATGTTCAAGTTATGGTGATTAAACCTCAGTGGAACAAGTACCAGGAACAGTAGTCACTGCCAGAGGTTGGTGGCGACGTGACGAAGTAGTAATTTTACGGGCGTTATTGTATATATGGTTTGCGCTAGGAGCAATTGGAGCCGGTTTCCGGACCCTGCTATTGAATATTTAGCCCTGCACATCGGAGTTGTAATGTACCCACCACCTGCCATTTATTCCTCTACATGATGTAATGTAAGAGCGTATATGTATAATGAAAATTACAAAATGCCAATAAAAATATTTTTTTTAAAAAGCAAAAAAAACAACAAAAAACGTAATAATATTTTTATATAAACAAAATTGGTCTGAGTTTAGTCTTTAAGTGTGTGACATCATTTGCTGATTGAGTGTGTACAACAAATGCTTAACACTACCCTCTGATAAAGCCTTACTGTTCGCCCACACTACCACAAATTGAAAGTAAGGTATTATATACTTTTACCTCTGCCTACCTTTGGGATTCCACTGGACTCTGTGCACACTATACCTCATTTTGGTATAGTATATACAGAGCCAGCTTCCTACAATTATCACACAGACAGACAGGCAAATCACAATCCTTATAACAACCGCGACTAGACGGTAGGAGCCGGGGGAATAAGGTGAGCCTGAAAAGTGTCAACAATCTTGGACGATAGCTAGACGGGTCTAAGATCAGATACGGCTCCAAGCTACTCGCAGTTTTCACCAATGTCAATTTGCACACTAAGTGCTTATTCAAGGCAAGAGTCTTGCGCTCTTCCACAACCTTATCTCTAAATTCATGTTTCACCTGAATACAATCATTTTTCACAATACTGTTACAACTTCTACTCATTGAATTGAAATTTTAAGTCCTCTTAAATTGTCTGATTTTAAATTGCTGTTCTGAAAATGCCACCTTTAGAAAGTTGGTATTTTTGTGTCTAACTCAATAGTGCTTTTCTGCCAGTTTCCTAGGTCACACTCCTGTCAGTGGCTGTCCTGTGGTATGATACCCGTAACAAGACAGAGGGCAAAAGGGCCTTGCATGTGGGTAAGGGTATTCTTCTCCTGAGCAGGATGGCCTGTGTGTGGGGGTGGAGGGGGTTGTACTCTGCACTGCCTGAGGTAGAAAGGGTAGTCTTTGTCACCCTAGACAGATTGAAGACAAACCAAGGGGAAGAACTGACCAAAACTAGTTTAGGGCTAGACAAAGATAGTGACACCCATACAGAGGCTGGCACTAGGTATAAAAAGTGGCACCTTCACAACCTCATCAGAACATTCCTGGACCTGTGAAAGATTCAGACGAAGGACTGCCATGCTGTCTAAAGAAGAAATACTGGACCTACTTACCTTGAACCCAGAAGTTACTCCAAGGGCCAGTTGGTTGATCTGCCTAAGCTGCAGGGACACAAAAAGCCTCCAGAGGCCTTCCCTGCAACTGACCAGCACCAACTGGACCTACCTGGACCCTGCTGCTTGCCTTTACTGGAGTGAATCCTGACCCCAAGAGGTTCCCCACCGGGTCATGGACCCTTGGATGGAGTTAATGTATTCCTGCAACCTACAAACAGCAAAAACTGGACTTGAAAAAGAACCATCCCTGGTCTCCGGGCAAGCCATCTTTACCAGAGCCAGTGCAGGATTTTCCCAGCTACAGACTTTGGATTTTACCCACACTGTGTTCTTCATCAGCAACGACCACCCCGCATCTCCTGTCAACACGAAGCTCCTACCAGCTCTTCGTGCCAACAGCGAACTTCTCGCAATTCCCCACCAATGTGAAGCTCCGACTGAGGCCCCTAACTTCGAAGTAGACTGAGTTAAAAAGTAAACTTGCCACTGGGACAAGCCTAGTCCCTGTATCTGACATCCGCTCCATCGTGGTCAGCCTGAACTTATGACTTTGACCGGGTCTAGCACGACCAGCTGACCGCAATTAGGCATGTAATGCGTTTTGGTGCTATTTTTACCTAAAACTTTAACAATTCATAACTGTGGTTCTACTTATTGGATTTTTGTTGTTTAGTGTAATTTTATTTATTAAAATTTACTTTTTTTCTAAACGAATTTTTCTTGTGCGTTTTCACTTTATTAATCTTGGAGCGCTTCATAAATACTTTGTGCATTGCCTCTAAGTAAAGCCTGCTTGCTTTTGTGCCATGCTACCAGAGGGTTAAACACAGGTTTATTTAGTGACTTTTGTGATTCACTCTGACAAGGATTGAGTTTATTACTTTAGTGGGGCTCTCGCCCATCTTAGCTAATTGCCCAATTTCTTACAGTTTAGATAAAAATCTATGTTCCGTGTCACCATTTTAGTACTGTCTATAATAGTTACATGGGCAAAGTATTTAAAATATCCACATTCCAATTAAGCTAATGCAACCTTTTCACAATTTCCCAAATTCATATCCGCACTTATTTTGTAACCACAGTATGCCTTTCAAGGTAGTTTTGCAGAATGTTGCTTATCTGGCTGTCTACAGTGCAGTGTTGCATTTCGTGGGTTGCGTTGTGCACTCCAAATCCAATGGCAGATCATGTTTCTTTCATTCTGCATTGCAGTTGTAATTTTCAGAGTGCAGAGGTATGTTGGATTAGAGATAATTGGAAATTGGCAGTCTCCATATAGATTCGTTTCAGGAGGCTTTATAGGAAATGTTCATCTTTCTACCTTGTGAGAAATGTTGAATGTCTCTTTACCTTTATGCATTTAAAACAGTTTATCGAATTGACTTCTATTCTAAAGTCAGTGGCAGTGAATGAGGCCACCCTTGTGGTAATGTAATTAGGATTTTTTTTTTAAGCATGAGAAAATAATTCTGGATGTAAACGGCTCCCAATAAGTGTTATTAATTTGTTTTTAGGTGCACTTATGCATGAGTTATCCAATGATGGTGCCCGCAAGCAATTTGAGTTTTACCTGGAAGAAATGATCCTCCCTCTAATGGTAGCCAGTGCCCAGAGTGGTGAAAGGGAATGCCACATTGTTGTGCTTACAGACGACGATGTGGTTGATTGGGATGAAGAGTATCCTCCCCAGATGGGAGAGGAGTATTCACAAAGTAAGCTGGATTTTAATTCTTCCCTGTGGTATAGCATGTTTACATAATAAAAAGTACAAAATAGGTATCTGGCAATGTAATCTTAATTTAAATGCAGCTTGAAGATGCTTCATCTGCTCTGAACTGCAATTCTAGTTTTTGTGCAGCATGAATTGGTTACAGACAGAAATGTTGTGCTTGACACCCATTTAAAAAAAAAAAAAAAAATGTAGTGGTGCTTGACTGACTTTAATGAAACTCTCCAGTAATTCCCACTGCAATATTAATTTCCCCCACTTCTGATGTCATGTTCAGATTTTGCTGTACTGAAACCCAAAATAAACCTATTTCAGAGTTTGGCAGATGTTCTTGGACTACGAATGATGAATGTTAGAATATAATGAGTGTGCTCTACGAAGGCCAGTAAACAGCAAGTTATTTTGTGTGGTTTTGACTCTGGTCCCCTTGTTTGAGCCTGCGGAGAGACAACAATTCAGTGTTTATTCTCTCCCCTTGGACAACAACATACACCGCTGTTTTCACTTGATTCTAAAGACTGATAACAATCTGTTAGGTCTTTAATTCAGCAGACTGGAGTCGTACTTTTAAACCCTAGGCTTCCAAAGATTTCATTTTTCTCGCCTACATAAATTACATGGTGGGTGCACTATCTCTAATCTTGTCATTACCTACATATTAGGTCAAAATAAAACCTTTTTCATCTACGCCCTTTGACACGGCAGAGCTCAGTCAGGCTAAGACTCAAACAGCAGTTAGGCCTTAAGAAGTATCTCTCTAGATAGAGTGCTTCTCAGTTGAATCTTTATCAAGAAACATTTTGGTACAGAGGAAGCTTATACCAGAGAGCATCTTACCGCACACCTTCCTGTCTTATCCATATGTTTTTAATCTAAGTTGTGACTCAGAACTGCAGTTATTTTTACTGTTAACTGGAGGGGGGCAGGGGAATCTGTCATGCTAAGTGTATGAAAAGATGCAGTGTCCCATAATAATTTCGTATCATATCAGCAGTAGATCCTTAATATATTCACATGCTTGAATCATTCCCGGTCAGTTTGGGAATTCCCAATAACTTGAAATAGCAGTAAACAGTTTAAAATGGTCATGGACCCAGCAGCAGTGTTTGTTTAGTAGTATATCCGCTTCATTTGAAATAACCTAAACCTCAGACAGTGAGGTGGAAGTGCTGAGCTGTCTGCTCCTTGAGGCCACCATAGCTCAGATTTCTACTTCACACAATGTGTGAAGGAATCCATTAGAACAGTTCAGCTCTAACCTGTTTTTGACCTTATATTGGCTCCTTCTCGACTTTAACTTTGTCCTCCCTGGACTTCAGTCAGCTTGGATCAAACTATGTTTTTTGGGGGATTTCTGGCATTTTCACCTCAGTACTGGCCCGGGGACTGTCAAATGTCACCAGCTGCCATTGGCTCCCCCCAAAAATTTCTCAAATCCTTTTCTGTCTGGAGGCAAAAGAACATCTTCACTGATGATCATCTTGATCAGTGTGTTTATTGCCTTCATCTCATAAGAAGTCTCGCTGTAAGACCTTCCCTTCAAAGACTAAAGGACAGAAAAAGAAGGCTGGCTCTTTATTTGTTGAATAATATAATTCCTCCCGACCACTCCTATAAAGCGGAAATTCTCTCCTCTGTGTGAGTCTGTGAAAGGTGCATCACCACCAGAGGAGCTGCATTTTGTTCGTCCCACTTCTTTTTGTATCGACCCTCTGCCGGTCTCGACTGAATTTGGATTAAGACCGTCACGTTTCGAGCGAGATTCTACCGCTCGTTTCACTAATCTCCGACGCATATAGCAGTCTGCTCGCTACCACTTGCCGCTTTTCAGCTGTTAATCCCGGGTCTATCCCTGGCCCTGTGGACGTTGTTTGAGGATTCCGTCCCTTGACTCCCATTATATTCAAGACTTCTGTCTTTTGAACCGACTTAGCGGGTCTCATCGACTCTCTGCCATTACAGAAAGCCTTCTATATCGTATCCAGCGCCACGTTACACTTTCCCATCGTTCCCCTTGCGACTGGATCAAAGTAAGCATTAAACGGAGCTCCTGACCTTAGAAGTGCCAATTTGTTACTTAGCCCATTTTGTTTCTGTATCCATTCCCCCCCCCCCGCCCTAGTACTCCCTTGTTTGATTTTCAACCCATCAGTGCCCTGAGGAAGGTGACGGCTACCATCTAGCCTTGCACCGAAACGTGCGTCGGCACTGTGCAAGACAGAAACCACAGGGTGGTATATACCTGAAAGTACCAACTGGATGTGTTCTTACCCATTTACCACTATTACTATATTTTTCTGATGTGGTTTCGGTCTTACTTTTAGCATTTTTGTGTTATTTGTTTCATTGGATATGTGAGAATGTGGAATGTATGAGATGGTGTGACTGTTGGAAGTGTATATATATGTTTCTATGTTCATGATTTTAACCGAGTTCTATGTTTGTGGGGTGGGAGATTCTTATCTCTTTGTTTATGTATTTGATTATTCTGTGTCCTTTGATTCATATGATTATTGTATTCAGTTCATGATTTTCTTTTCATTGCTCCGTACTTGATTATGAGAAGTAAAAAAGAATAAAAAAGACCAATAAGTATAATTAATATTCTCTGTATGTCATATTTTTTCCGTTCTTATTTTCCAAACAAACAGTTATCTTGATTTCTGTGCATTTATTGTTGTTAGGACCTCAGTCATTGCCTCTGTTCTCCCCTGGACGAATTTATTTCCCCTTTTACTGGTTAGAGACGTAGTTGCGTCCTATTTATATCTTTAGGCAGCTGACACCTTCTTCCCTCTTCCCGAGGGTTGGTCTTTGCTAAAGGTGCATCACCAACCACTTCCAAGCAGGCGACATAAAAAAGGAGGCACATGGAACTTCCTTAGCTGGACTTTACCTCCAAAAGCATCCTTGGCTGTCTTCAACAAACGTCAGACAAAGCCTTCCTCGAAAAGGTAAGGAACAACCTGTGCAGGAAACTGCAGGAAAATCCAATGCTAGAGACTTGCCGCTCAAGACGTTGAAAACCAAAGGACACTCTCGGCAAGAAAGAACCCTGCTGTCCACTGGCACCTCACTAGCAAAGTCTATTGATAAGTGGCCCTTTGTCGACAAGCAAGAAGCCACTGCCGACAAGATCCTTGTTAACAAGAGCACTTTAGAGGATCTGTGTAGTGACTATCACCTCTTTTGAGGACGACGGTGCATCCACCGTCACACCATAGGGATTCCTTTCAACCTTTAACTTTGCCACAATCTTTGTATACTGGATTCAGTATTGGAGACTAATGTAAGTGACCAGAAGCAAACGTCTGAAATAGCCTACAGTCCTGTGTAGTTGGACGTCTGCTACCTACCAGAATTTGAGGTGGGACCTTGTGAGGACGAGGAATGACCGAAGGAGTTTGAATACCAGCTTCATACCTTTACAGACGAAGGCTGCTCTAGCAGTTATGAGCAGCTTTACCCAGGGCGCCTCCACAGAGACCCACCCATGATTGATGTTTCTGTGCTGTTCATGATCATGTTACATCTGATGATATAAGCTTATGTGCACATTCCAGAGGTTACTTCCTCAACCACAGATATGACAACAACTGGGCACACCAAAGCCACCTCCTCTGCCTCAGATGCTACCTCGCTGCCCTTCCCTCTAATCCCCTCTCCAACCCAAAATCACTGCTACCTTCTCGGCAACAGATAGGCCTCTATTTCCCACGTCGTCCTGTTTGTGACGCCAGCTCCAGATCTGTGCCCTGCCCCACCAATACATGGGGACATGGATAAACCGAGTACATTTGACATACATCTCATCTCAGATATTGAAGATGATTGGGACCTTTTTGGTGAAGAACCAGATGATCATGATCATAAAGAGTGGGGATCACTTCATCTTTCCTAAAGAAGACGACCAATCACCTACACAAGCTGATTCGCCTATGGATGACATCATCCACTATTAAACCTTACTGGGAAGAGCAGCAAGAAGGTTTGACCTCCACCCATAATGTCTGTAGAGCAGCAATGTTTTCTTTATGATTTTAAAGAACAACCTTGGAAAGCCACAAAATCCATACTGATCCTGGATTTTGTTTGATTGGAGAGTCTTAAACGAATGCATCCAGCCACAGGTTAGGCAGCCATACCCCAACTGGAGAAGTGGCATAATATTCGCTAGCATGTTTGACTGGCTACCCAGCTCCTTTTGTGGCAGCGCTTCAGCTGTGAAACCCTTGCCCATTCTGAGACGATACGATCACCAGATGTGGCACACTTCAGCCCTCATCCGGTTCATCCCAGAGAACAGGAGAAAGAGGCTAACACCATTATCAAATAAGGGTGCAATTGTGTCAGCCACCATATTCAACTCCGCAATAGCTTTTTCCAATGCAGGCTGCTATCAACTTGCAGCAGCAGTCCCACTCCGGCAGGGATGTTTTTCATCCAGAAGTCTAGGCAAAAATTTTAGACATGCCTTTTGATGGCTAAACATTCTTTGAAAAACACTTAAATGACACACTTTAGAAAAAGACAGCTCGCTCCCTAGGAATTTTACAGAAGAGGCACCCAAACTCAACTCTTTTTTTTTATTTTTTTTTTATGGCTAAAGATCTCGAGCCTACAGAGGAGCATTCTCCAAGAAAGGAGGCCCTGGGCGACCTTAAAGTCCTCCAACACAGTCTGGATCCAATCAAGGAGACTTTTGAAACAGAGGTGACGGTTAAGTCTGCAACATAGCTTTGGTGAAGGAAAAGGGAGCTTAATTTTCACCAGTTACCCCCTTCGAGCTGCTTACCTGGTCAGGGTTGAACTTGAAACATGCTTTTTTTGTGTTTGTTTTCTTTGGCCCCCGATTTGGCCGCAGTAACAGATCACCGTGTGCTTCAAATAGTGCAGTCTGGGAATTCTCTGGAATTTATACACAAACCATCCACCCAGAAAGCAACACGATCTATACTACAGCAATATATTCTCCTCCTCCTCCTAAAAGGAACCATAGAAAAGTTACCAAACAGAGGAATTAAGGATTCTATTCCAGATATATATCTGCCCACTAAAACTTTAGTTGAGTGGAGGCCAATACTGTACCTTTAAATTTGATCAAATTCCTGAAAAAACAATCCTTCCGAATAGTACCTCTCCAAAATGTCCTTCCGATGTTTTAGGAAGGAGAGTACCTCACCTCCTTGGATCTTTAGGTTGTGTATTTTCATGTCCTTATACATCGGTCACAGGCAATACCTGCAAATTTCGGTGGTGAGGAAGCACTGTCACAGCCTTCATTTGGGCTGAAGTCTGCACCACAGATCTTTACAGTGCCTAGCGCCAACAGCTGCCTTTATTCGAAGACTGTGTTACCAAGTATACCCATATTTGGATGACTGGCTGCTTCAGCCTAGTCGAAGTACTAGAACTTACCTTAACCAGTGAGGAATCTCTGATTTACCTGCCATGGGCTTGTCAGTTTTGGCACTGCGACCTACTGAGGCTGTCCACATACACCTCAATTTAGTTAAGGAATCACTCTAGACTCTTCTCCAGACACAAAGGAGAGATCCCCTGACACTACTTTAAATCACGGAGTCTGACTACCTGGTTCCTGCCACTCTAAGTATGGACATCCGAATATCCCTTCAGAAGCCGGGCCATTTTAACATAGGCATGTGCGCCATCCACAACTAAGACTTGCAGTGCTAAGTGCTAAAGATTCTGTAGGTGCTACCATACTTGTAAGAACTATGTGAGATGGTCTCAAGTATTCATAAGTCTTGGCTCACTTGGCCTCAATTTCCAGATTTTGAATGACGAACGACTGTTCCTCATCTTCATTCTCACAAGGAACCCTAAAGCAATTTCTGAAAGAAAAACTTGGGGCCTTTTATCCAGTGAGGTGTCTTCCAGTTTCGTGGGAGCTAAATACTTTTGACCCTACTCATGCTTCCTCCTTTCGAGCCCATTCATAGATTGTACTTTAAATTCCTTTTGTGGAAGACCCCTGTTCAGCTTGCTCCCTGTTCAGCTTGCTCTCACTTCAGCAAGGAAAGTTGAAGAACTGTAGGCATTCACCATAAAGGATGCAAAAAGAACAATTGATGGACAGAATGCAGAACAATGTCATACATTCACCCCAGTACAGAGATCTGGGCCTAAATCCATCGTTTTTTTTGCTCCCCATGCCATTCCAGTTTGAACACAGCCATATGCAAATCAGTCTTGTCCCTGCGCCCAAAGGGAACAGTCCAGCCCGAACTGCCAGGCCAGGTCCTCCCTGGACTGGAAACAAGCATCCTAGGACCGGTTTCGGGGTTTCAACCCTCATCAGCCAGGATAGCTCGACTCCAGTGGCATGGACTGGGGGTGGCGAAGTTAGCTAAAGAATGATGATTGATTCAACCCGGATCTGTGACTGGGGGTGAGTGTCTGAAAAGTTTCAGCGCTCTGTCCATCATCTCTTTGTGTTTGCTTTGTCCACCATAAAGGAGCCATATCTTCGCTTCATCAGATGATTTATTGGCCACCCCATGATTCAAGCCAAAAATCCAGCAAGACTTTAACTTGAAATAACTTGTTATCCTGTGATATTGCCGCTCTAATCTATCCACTTCTGCACAGAGGAACTTTTACTTGCTGGACATGCAGTTCTGTACTGATAAAACCAATGATTTGGGTTCTTCAATTATTTGTCTCATTTGGCCATCAACGAAGACGCTGCCTGCTAGCCAAACAAGGTAATGCATGTTGGGTGTCTGTGTACCTCACTTTCTTGCACACAATGCCAAGCATCTGCTCCTGGGCAGACTCCTCCTGAAACATAGCCACAACAGCTGCACTCTACGCGGGAGATTCTTCACAGGGTATTTGCCGTACGGCCATGTGGAAAACCATGCATACTTACACTAGGCTGGGACTAGCAGTTTTACGCAACCTGTCTTAATAATGTGAGTCGAGTCAAATGTGTGCTGCTTGCTATTTTGAATCATGCATGTGAATCATGCATGTGAATATATGAAAGATCTAATGCTGGAGACAGATATTTGCAGAGCGGCCGTGTGGAAAACCATGCATACTTACACTAGGCATTATTGCTTTGATATGAATGCAGAAGCTGATTGACAGTGGGACTAGCAGTTTTACGTAACCTGTTTTAATAATGTTAGTCTAGTCAAATGTGTGCTGCTTGCTATTTTGAATCAGGCATGGGAATATATGAAAGATCTAATGCTGGAGAAGAACTTACCTGTAACTACAGTTCTCCCGCATTATCTTTCATATAGTCCCGTGCAACACTCTCTCTCTCCTCACAGGTCAGAGGCTCACTAATAAAATATGTACACTTCATGCTTGTGCAATGAAATGACCTGCAGTGGCAGCTCTTCCACCTCATTAGCTGGAGATAAAGCTGTTTCAAAGGGGGATGTACTCCTAAGCAAATGGATTTTGATTCCTGCGGCCATTCTAATACTGTTTTTCACGGTTTACTAGGATCCCAGCACCTGTAGAATTGGAGTTGCATGTAAATAACTAATCTTGGGATATATACGTTACCAGGTCCAAGTATACAGACAAAGGGTGCTGAATGAAGTAATTGCCACTGGATGTTTTTGTGAAATGTATTGGTGCTGTATAAAGAGTAACAAACTCATTGCATCTTGATGAAAGCAGTTCCAACAGAAGCAAATCTTCTATTGAAGACTCTCCAGCCAAGGACAACAACTAATGTGAAATCAATGTTGGGCAGGTTTTCACTAACCAGCTAGTGATATCATCTTGAAGCCTGCCAACATTGGGCCATAAACGCTGAGAATTGGAAGAAATGACAGACCATGACCACAAATAGTATTGGTGAAACCCCAAATCATGTTCAGTTATGGTTTGAAATCACCACAAACAGAAATTTTGATGGGGGAAATACAAAAGCAGATGGTCATGGCTACTAGGGGAATCTAATAACACTCACACTTTGGGTGCTCCTTTTTTGAAAAAATCATCACTCTCGAAGGTTGTGTGCTGCAGTGACTTTGGTGGCAACAGTAGCTAGGTCAACTGCTTTGTAATTCCGATAAACCAAACAATTGGACCAAGCCAGCTGGTAATATAAGGGAAGAAATTGAGCAGGTCTGTTTGAAAAACCTCTTTAGCATGTGCACCTTCACCTCCTAAATCTAGACCTATGCAGAAACGTGGGTAATAAGGCTTTTAGACACTCCTGGCTTCAGCCATCCGGATTTGTACATAAGGTGTAGGCACACATGTTGCATATATCTTTTCATTATAAAACACCGATCAGTAATCTGGTTGAGTGCACTATTAGAAGGATTAAAAAAGAATTGAAACTGCACCGGATGTTGGTGCCTTAATGTCATCACCAATCACAAACAAAAATGGGGGCTGTTGCACAGGTAGTAAGGCCTTTCTTACCTATGGGCAGCCCTATAGTACCTTTTGGCACCGATCGCAGCAGCTGTGCTTCTGTAATTATGGATCGATCTCACTTTACAGGCAAAAGCATTTTTCAAAGAAGAATCTGTATTGGCTTTCACATACATTTTTCACTTACTCGACCCTTGAGTGCTTAATGTTATTAGGCAAAGTATTAGGTTTGAATTTTCCGTTAAACTTTGGATGGGCTACTGGAAAAAAAAATCTGCTTTACACCAAATTTGGCATGCAAACAGTCCAGTTTCGTCTTTGCGCTTTTTCAAATATGATGTGACTGTTAAAGGTTTTTTGAAATAGAAATATAGGCGCGTCTGAGGTCTCCCGCTGAAAAATATGTCTGCAGATTAATTTAAGAGCGAACTAGGATCATTTGCTGGATAGCCAGCCAAAACCTGTATCTATCTGCATAGCTCTACTTGAAACTGAGATGGCAGACTCTCAACCTTTTTAGCATGACCGTTCTTCCTGCTATTCAAATCGCTGCCATGACAGACTAATCAAAGTACAAGTAGGGATGTTCAGTGTGCAAATTTACCCATAGATGCTTTGTAGGACAAATCAGATTTGTGCTTCCTTCGATGTGTTTGAACTCTGAGCAATCTCGGCCCTGAAGAAGTTCATTTTATGAACGAAACACGTTGGCTAAGGCTATTTTTATGAATCTGGATCAAAAGGATGTCAGAAGAAAAATAAAGAAGATGCATACATTTGGATGTTTGGGACTTCTTTCTTTAGTTGCACACCTCATTTGTTTTTCTTGTCTAGGAAGATGTTCAGATACGGAGTCTAAGTTGACAAAGCCTGAAGCTCATTGACGCTCCAGGCAGATGTTATTGTCACGAGAAAGGCCTTCTTGATGGTAAGGAGCCTGAGAGGACAGTTGTGCAGTGGCTCAAATGGTGCAGACATCAGAAAAGTGAGCACTGGATTAACCCACAGAGGCATGATAAAGGGTGAAGGTGGAAACGTGTTGCAGACCTTTCAAAAATCAATTTGCAACAGGTAATTTGAACTGGGATGGCTGATCTGGCAACCGCAGAAAGGCCGAGATGACAGAAAGATAGCCCTTTAAGGTGCTGCTGAGCAAGACAAAAAGAATAAAGAGAAGGACTTGAGAGAGGGGAACAGAAGGAGGGTCAACCTGTTTCTCTGCACACTATGCCACAAACTTGCCCCAGCAGCAGGTGTATACTTTCTTGGTAGAGGGATGCATGGCTGCCAAGATAACTTCGGGCAGAAGATCAAACACGGTCAATTGCTGCTCAATCTCCACGCATGAAGGCGGAGCATTGACCGGTTCGGGTGGAGAACCCTCCCTACAGCTGCGACAGAACATACTCCCGAAGGGGCAGCCTGATCAAAGGACTAATGGCCAAGCTCAACAGCACGGGAAACCAAACTCTCCAAGCCCAGTCCGGAGCCACAAAGATGACTTGAACCTGGTCATTCCTGATCTTCTTGAACTCTAGGCAGGAGTGGTATGGGCAGAAAGGTGTACAGGAGGCATGAGCTCCACTCTAGACGAATAGCATCTGAGCGATAGCCGCCTTGGAAACTATAGGGCGCAGAACTGCTGACATTGCACGTTCTTGATGGTAGTGAACCGATCTAACCAAGACTCCCCGCTCCCCCCCCAATTCCCTTTTGAAAGAGACCGTGCACCACTTTCAGATGGAGATGCCATTCATGATCCGCTAGAAATCTTTGACGGAGTCTTCAGAGAACCCACCAGGTGTTGCACCACCAGGGATATGCTCTGACATTCCAGCCATGTCCATAGGCGGAGGACCTCTTGACAGAGGGTCCACGACCCCAACACGCCCTGTTTGTTGCAGTACCACATGGCGGTGGTGTTGTCCGTTAACACCTGCATAGCCTTCCTTTGGAGGGTAGAAAGGCTTTCAGTGCCAGCCCGATCTCCCAGGGCCCCAGAAGGTTAATGTAGAGTCTAGATTCCGCCGGAGACTAGAGGCCTCTGATCTCCACCTCTCCCAGATGGCCCCCCATCTCAGAAGTGGTGCATCTGTCACCACTGTCAGATCTGGTTGGGAAAAAGAGAGGAGTCTGCCGCCGACTCAATCGCAGTTCGTTATCCACCTTTGCAGATCTTATGCAGTTCCATCCGAGATCTGGGACATGTTGGAGAAATTTCTCCTGATGTGTCCACTGAAACTTTGGGTCCCACTGCAGAGCCTGCATATGCCATCAGGCATGTGTCACAAGTAGGATGCAGGAGGCCATGAGACCCAGCACCCTCAGTCTTACCAAACCTAGGATAGAGGCTGAAACACCGTTATCATAGCCTGAATATCCTGGATTCACCGTTCGAGAGGTTGTCAGAAACTGCAGTGTCCAGAACAGCTCTGATGAAAGGGAGAATCTGAGAGGGAGTCGGTGTGACTTTGGCACGTTGATAGTGAACCCCAGCTAGTGCAGGAGGTCTGCTGGAAGTGGGAGATGACTGCCTGGGGCGAGCTCCCCTTCAACAGCCAGTTATCAAGATAGGGAAAGACTGGTACCCCTAATCTCTGCCGATGAGCTGCATCCACCGTGATCACTTTGGTGAACACCCGAGGGGTGTTGGTAAGGCCAAAGTGGGAACACAGTGAACTGAAAGTGCTCGTGGCCCACCGTGAACCGCAGGATGGGAATGTGGGAATATGCGTCCTGCAAGTCCAAAGCTACCACCTAGTCTCCCTGGTCCAGGGCAGACTGGACTTGAGAGAGCATGAGCATTTTGCACTACTCCTTCTTGAGGAAGAAATCGAGAGGGCGCAGGTGTAGGATAGGATGAAGGCCTCCATCCTTTCCGGGCACCAAAAAGTAGCGGGAATAATTACCACAACCTACTTCTGGTGTCGGCACCTTCTCTGTGGCTCCCTTGGCCTAGAGAGTCGTTACTTCCTGGCAGAGTAAGGAGAGATGGCCCTCTTGTCAGCCTGTGGCAAGTGGGTGGCATGGGTGGTGGGGTAGTCATGAAGGGGAGGGAGTAACCCCTTCGGACAATATGGAGAACCCAGAAGTGGGATGTGCTCTACCTCCAGTGGTGCAGGGGATGGCGTATCCTCCCTCCCACTGGTTGCCCATGATGGTTGGAGGGCCAATTAAAGATGTTTGGAGGGTGTGGTTGCTGGGGGGAGGGGGGTTGACTGGCCTGACCTCTGGCTGCCCGACCCATAATGTCTGGGGCTACCGCATCCTCTACCACGCAGAGGCTGGGGAGCTTGCATGCCGTGGTGGCTGGGCTGGTTAGGACGCTGCTGGAAACCACTCCCATGGCCGCAAACGGCAGACTGGAGTTAGTGGTGGGCCATGGAAAGCATCTGGCCGTAGCTCTGGTATCCTTGAAGCACTCCAATGCTGAGTCTGCTTTGTCTCCAAAGAGACGGAAACCATCAATTGGTGTGTCCATAAGCAAGGCTTGGAAATCTCCTGAAAAAGCTAACGTTCTCAGCCAGGTGTGGCGCTGTAAGGCCACCGACTAAGAAACCACTCTGCCTAGCGAGTCGGTCAGGTCCAGCTCACATCGGATCGTGAACTTGGCTGCATAACTCCTGTCTGCCATAGCTTGGGAGAGTATGGACCGGGTCTCCTACAGGACCATCGGCAGCACATGGGCAGCCAAATCCCACAGTGCATGAGAATAATATCCCAAAATGCAGGCTGGTGGAAAAACACATTTTCTTGCCTAAGTTGTCCAGCCTCTTGGATTCCCTATCCAGTGTGGTAATAGGAAATGTGCAGGGGTTTACACAGGATGTGGAGGCTTGGACCACCAAGCACTCTGGTGTAGGGTGCTGGATGAGGAAATTGTCCTGGGATGGGCTGATTGCAGCATGCAATTGTCCTGTTCACAGGAGCCCCTGTGCTGGGCTTGGACCAGAACCCAAGCAGGACGTCCGTAAGGGGTTCATTAAATGGGAGAAGCGGTTTCAAGGGGGGGGTCACTCCCGGCTGAAGCACTTCTGTCAAGACATTAGTTTTGACTGCCACTGAGGGAAGGCTAAGGTCAAGGACCTCAGTCGCCCTTCTCACCACCATAGGAAAAAACGCTCCCTCCTCCGTAGCCACGGTAGGAGGAGAGACCATGCCAATATCTGGGGAGGTGTCCAGTCCACTGGCATCCTCAGTCCTCACACCAGTCCAAGTTGGGGTTTAGGGGCTGGTTTCCTCAGGGTCCTGTGGCCCCTCCCAATGTTCCCTTTGTCTTAGCCCTTAGAAATACGTCTCCGGTCTGGAGGGTTTGACTGCAGCTGGCATCAGACGATGCCCTCCGTCTCCGTGTCGTAGTCCGGGATGAGAAGGGGGACGACATCCGGAACGGAATTGGGGAAGGTCGAGATGGTAATCCTGGCGCCGGTCCGGATCCATCCGTAGAATCACAGTGATGGACTGGCACCAGGGGCGAACATGCTGTCGCGGAACCATTAGGGGTCCCTCCTGACACCACGGTGCCCGAAGGCGCAAGGACGGGCCACCTAGATGAGGTGCATGGCCTCATAAACCTCACTGAGTTGGGTGGAGGTCACTCCTGGTCCCGGAAACTTGGGGAAGCTGGGAGTCAGCTCAGGTGCTGCCTCAACCGCTGCGCCAGGTCTCGAATGACGACCCATCTCGTCGGATAACTTAGGAAGGCGTGAAGTCGAAGACCTCTTTGACTTCTTGCTGTTTTTCCTTTTGTGGGAGTTACCAGAACTCCCTGACGACTGCGATGAGGATCGATGGCTCCATGACTGATCCTGGGGCCTTCTCTTGACCCGGATCGAGACAGTTGTGGCGTCAAGCAGCCAGGAGCTGGAGGGATCGCTCCCTCAAGGCCTTGGGGTGCATGGCGTGGCAGTCGACGCAGGTCTTTGTGTCAAGACACCAGAGGCAAACAAGATGTGGGACCGTCACTGACATCGGTCGGTGACAGGTGCCGCAGGTTTTGAAGACAGCTTTTCTAGTGGACATACCTGCACACAAGGAGAAAAATTCTCACAAGACTTTGACAAAGGTTGAAAAAGGGTCAGTCAAAAAGTTACTGGGGTATCTCTCTCCAAATCTGCGCTGACTGGCGCGGAAAGAAAAGAACTGCTGTTGGTGCGCTGGGGTGACGCCCATATAGGCACCGCACACGTCACTTCTGGCATGGATGACGCCACACGCAGTCGAGTGATGCCATCTACTGGCGTTCAGGAGTACTGCTCATGAAAAATTGCCGGATCCAGTCTGATGCTTGGGGATAATTCTAAGGCAAGGAATCGGGGCTAGAAGTCTCTATCAGATACCCCTAGCAGCATAGCCCTCCAAACGGAAATAGAACCTAACATTGCAAAAGAACACCCATACTTTATGAAGTATACAGTGAATTTACTTGATTTTTCCATAAACAGGTGCATAAAATTATTTGTCTTTATTGACTTAAATGGTGATTTGGTGTTCCAATTTCCTTTTTGAACCATGTTCTTTCTTTCTGAGACTAGGGTAAATCGTCTTCTAGGAATTGTCTAAAGTTTTAACCATTTCTTGAAATGTCACTTTTCCTTTTCAGTTATCTACAGTACAAAGCTGTATAGGTTCTTCAAATACATAGAAAATAGAGATGTTGCGAAATCTGTACTGAAGGAAAGAGGTCTCAAGAAAATTCGACTTGGCATAGAAGGTAAACAGACATCTGTTCATTTTCTTCTGATGGTTGTGCTTGTCTCCGCTCATTCGCCAAAGAGTCGAACGTAGTACTGTTAGACTGCATTTCTCTATGACCAACCCCACTACTCATGGTGTCAGTCATGCCTTAAGCTCTTTGAACCTTTTTAGTGGCATCTGGTGCATATAGTAGCCCACGATTTAACATGTTAATCTTTTCATTTTCCTTAGTAATTGTGCCGTAGCTTTTATGTTCATGGTAATGTCTGTTTGCCAAAAATTCATAATTAGTTTATTGCTCTTTACTGTCTGGTCGCTTTCCTTTATTTTTCCACTGCCTATGTTCATTTCCTCACTTGTTGTAGCTCTCAGCTAATTATGTAGTATGCGTGCGGATGTATGATTATACAACGCATGCATTCACACCGCATGGTATTAGATCGCGGTTTTTACCACGCAAGTCGTTACAACGACTTTCGTTGGAGGGCGCTGGACTTAGGAGTAGTTAAATTTACTATTCCAACTCCAGCCTACGTACAGTAGGGAAGGTGTTGGATAGTAAATTAAACTATTCCTTGTCCTATAGCGCCCTCCAGCGCAAGTCGTTGTAACGACTTGCATTGTAAAGACCGCGATCTAATGGCATGCGATGTAATGCATGCGTAGTAAAGGTTGTTTCCCATGCTTGCTGATAAAGCTATGAATACAGTGACATACTTGAACTCTTTCAGCAGTCTAGTTGCAACCGTAGTGTCAGAATTATTACTTTTGACTACAGGTCGGTAATAAAATGACATTGTACCATGTTGCTGAGCTGGAGTGCAAGCAAATTGTGAAAAACTTCTTTAGGCTTATGCTGAAAAAATGTTTAAGATTTCCAACTACACTGTTTGATTTCTTCCTTGTTGGCATTTTTCCACATGACGTTCCCTGGTCAAATACTTACATTTTTTGTATAACGATATCCTAAGTAACAGACATGGGATGCTATGCAAAACATTAAATATGCGGTGTAGGAAGCTGGCTCTCTGTGATAAATCAATAATCTGATATACCGTCTAAATAGTCCAGGGGTTGCCTTATAAGTGGACAGGGCCTTGCCCTAGCAATCGAGAGTAGTGCAAGACATCTGCAAATACACACAATAATCAATAAATGACACGCATGACTCAAGGAGGAGATCCACCCCAATTTTTAAAAATAGCAAGTACCTTTATATATGTTTTGACGCCAAAGAAACGTGCAGGGAAGTATGTTTTTAAATATAAATTCTTTTCAGTTCAAAAAGTGGACACTGCAATTTTTGAGTTCTGCAATGTTATCCTATGGAAGGAAAAACAAGTTCTGCACACAGGTATAGTACAACGACTTACGGAACCAGTCTCCAGGAGTTAAGGTGAGTGGTGGGCAAGGTCCAAGGCAGCACCAACAGTACCCACCAGCGCCACGAGGGCAGCTGGGGTGCAGGGTGCAAAACAGCGTTGGGCTCAATGTTATTCTATGGAGATCGGTCTCTGCGAAAAGAGCCTGCAGGCTCTGGCTAGGAGGCCAGTCTGTCTGAACCAATAGTGGGGGCTCAGGCCTCACTATGCTCTGGGATGTAGGGACACCTTTGGTCCTCTTCTCCACTGTCCAGGGGCGACGGGTGCAGAGGTGTCCTTAAGCATCGGGTTTTTTCTTACCAGAGCAGTCGTGGTAGAGTGGGCCTGTGTGCAGAGGCTGCAGGTGACGTCTGAGTGTCAATGAGGGGAGAAACCACGATGGACTCTGGCTCTGGATGGCTGGGGGACCTTGATCATAAAACATTCTACTCGACCTATTTGTAATGCTCTTGACCCATAAACTGGTTTCAAATGATGTGATCGTGGGCAAATAATTTAATTCATTGAGCCGCCATTTTCTTCATTATCACATATGAGAGCACCTTCAAATGTGCAAGTTCAGCATGTCTGCTGTCCAAAAATAAACTTTTTTTTCCCATATATAATACAAATCTAGCCATATATAGGATACATATGACCCCTGACTTGCCTCTTAGTTCATTAACAACTTTTATCAGGGCGGGGGCAGGAATGTTTCTCAAATGTTTAAAAACTATCACTTTCAATAAATACATAACTAAAGCATGAAGTGGTAGCACACTGTCATTTGTATTCAGCATATTTTACATGGAAATGGGCACAAACTTCCCACTGACATGCGGTTTTGCTGATAAAACTATATAGTGTACAAACAATAATGGTTAGAAATAGTTTCTGCAAATATGTGTCATTTGCACATCATCAGGTAAAGTGTTCTGGTTTGTTTTGCTCCTATTTAACTCTTTGTTTGCATCCACTTCTAAATTGCCACAAAAATAGCTTTTGTAATTCCTGATATACTTTGAAATATTTCTAATAATTTACAGGCTATTTATTTAACTGTTGTGTTAGAGAAAAATAACTGACCTCTTCAGACAGCTCACTTGACAAAAACCTCTAACTCTAGTAAGAGAGAAAAATAAACCTCATTTTCCAAGCTGCAATTAGTTCAAAGGCAAACTGACATTTGACCTCTTTTCTTGAACAGACAGAAATGTGTCAAGATAAAAACAAGATTTAATGGCATATTTATTGCAACAAACAGCTGTTCCTTTCCAGCCTAAGTTTACTTGCCAGATGGGACTAGTAGGTGCTAAAAATAGCTCGACCTGATAAAATTCTACTCATTGCAAGTGGGGGGAGTAGATTGTTCGAGGCCTGCTTGATTACACCGGTGGCCCACTTTGACTCTGGCTTGGAGCAACGGGTGCAGTGGTGGCTTGAGTTGTTGGGTTTTGACGGTTCCAGAGGCCTCAAGAGTCCTTTCTTTTGGAGTTGCTTCTCTCCTCTCTGCTTTTGTGGCTCTTCTGTGTCCTCTCTCTTCTTATGTCATCAGGATCTGCTTCTCTGGTGCTAGGGACTCCCCTAAATACTGAATTGAGGGCATTAGGGGAGTGCAGGGTAGTAGCCAATGGGCTACTGACCCTTGGGGCCACTATGCCCCCTATATTCCTGTGGGAAGTGGGCATAACCCTGTCCCAGAATTCCTAAGTATTCCTTCACAAAGATGGCTACTTCTGAAAAGCAAGCATTGGCAAAGCCAATAGGTCTCGCCTATGAGGCCCATAGCGCCCTTGCTTTGCCTCATGGGAAACTTCATTAATCGTTATTGTTTGTTTACAGCGCTTGGTGCTACACCACTGCATCTTCCCAAGACCATAAACAAAATGTGTCACTGTTGCCCAAGTGGACCACCTTCATTTTCTTGCCCTCAGAAGAGAGAAAGACCGAGTCAGCCCATGATGGCTAATAAGTTGCATATAAGTTTTTTGTAGAACATTTATAAACCTTCTAAGGTAACTTTGAACTTGCTGGTCAGGCCCATGAACAAATCCGCTCGTAAAACAGTAGTTTTCTTAAAGTTATTTTTTTTTTTTTTACAATATTGCAACTAGAAAATATTGTTGTGGGGACTCAGTTTTGCATGATTCCTTTCCATAGGCACTGCATCAGTAGTGATTACCATGGAGAAAAATAATTAAATCCTACAAGATCCTTGCAAAGGACAGACAGTATGTGGTCAGCCAGTCTCCCATCAAACTGTCGAGTTATAGAAGATAAGCCAAGAAAAATAGACCAGATAAAGGCTGGAAAGATAGAGGCTCTCACCCTGAGAGATCAGAACAGTGGCTCGGGTGGCAGGCTGGCAGAAACCAGTCAGGAAGCACACCAGAGGCTAGTAGGTGTTCAAGGAGCACTGCTAGGATGCACTCTAGGAGTATGTATTGGTAAATTTATCACTGCAATCAGTGCATGTTTATCAATATGAGATGTTTGATACCAAACATCCCTATTTTCAGTGAAGCCATCTTGTAGCTGGGGAACTAGTTTTCACCAGTGTCCAGCAAATGGCTTCCCTGTCCAGTTGCACTGGCAGTGATAAGACTGACCAGCACAGGGCCATATCTGCTCATGCAGGAATGCCCTCACATGTAATATTCAGCAACCTGCCTTAGGGCGGTCAGGTCTGCTGTAGGGGTGACTTACAAATATCATATGTAGTGTTAGGGGACATTGCGCACAGGGATGTGACGTGTTTTCACTTTTTGTCTGCAACAAGAGAGACAGCCTGCAATGGCTTTCTTGCATTGCTTGGTGAGGGGTCCCTTCGGGTGGCACAATTCTTGCTGGTGCCCTTGGGGACCCTCTTTAGTACCTCAGGCACTAGGTACCCGGGGTACCATTTACTAGGGACTTACAGAGGGTGCTAAAGGTTTTGCCAATTGGGGAAACAATTGTATAGTTGTAGGGAAAGAACACTGGTACTGGGCACCTGGTTAGCACGAACCCAGTACACTTCAGTCAAAGTTGCATCAAATACCAGGCAAAAAGTTGGTGGGTGCTGCAACAAGAATCCAGCTCCCTACATGTGGCTAGTATGTTTTTCTCTGATTCCTCCGCCACCATACAGACCATACCACAGCATGCTATAGGCACCTGGGAGCAGGAACAGTTTTACTGTTAGTTTGGTAATTGGACATTTGTATTAGCCAGTTTCAAGTGAGGCCCTGTAATAGCCCTATGGTCCATCAAAACTTAACTTCCGCCCAGATCATCAGGTAATAGGAACACACATCTTTATCAGTATAAAGTGTTAAAAATGTGCAGTTACAGATTAATACAAACGTTTTACAAGTATTTTCAGGGCATTCTAGGTCGATTATAACTGGCATCACCCTTCAATCTTATTTAATGTTGATCTTTAAATTCTGATGCTAAATTAAAAAAAATATTTTATGAAAATGATTTCCTGTTTTTATAGGTTATCCCACATACAAAGAAAAAGTGAAGAAGAGGCCAGGTGGCAGGCCTGAAGTCATTTACAATTATGTCCAGAGGCCATTCATTAGAATGTCCTGGGAAAAGGAAGAAGGGAAGAGTCGTCATGTGGACTTTCAGTGTGTGAAGAGCAAGTCTATAACAAACCTAGCAGCTGCTGCAGCCGACATTCCTCAGGACCAGCTTGTGGTAATGCACCCAACACCACAAGTCGACGAGTTGGACATTTTGCCTAATCATCTTCCTCCTGGAAATAATGATCTGGATCCTGATGGTCAAAACCCAACCCTCTGATCTATGCTCATATTCACTGCATGTTACATAATTGAAAAGAAAAACTGTACTCTATTCAAAATTGCGCTGCAATTTCAGTTTTTCTTGTTATATGAACATAAAAGCAATTGGAGCTCTCGCAGTGTGGACTTTTATTATTAAAAGACCATTGAGTACTTCAGAGGTTTTAAAATGAATAGTTCTAGTTCCTGAGGTTCGCGTTTTGTAAATGCATTTGTTTACTGGTAGGATGGTGATATTGGTTCTCTGTTTTGGCTGGACTGCACTTTCCTCACTTAATCACTCTCAAAACATTTGTCAAAAAGATGGGATCTGGAGGCTACTGAACGTTTATTTCCGTGTTACACAGTGTGAAAATGCATAACCCAGCGTTAAGAACAGCACTTTACATATGGTGGCACAATGGAGCTTCTAAAATTTGTTTTATGTGCTCAAGAAGACTTGGGCTAATTTTGAGACTAATACCTTTATTGTAAATGGTAACTGTTCCAAACCATTTAAAAGTGGCATGCATAGGGGTGAGCAAAAACGAAATTTATTTACTACTGAAACATTAACTTTACAGTGGCTGGGTTACATATATCATTTGAGATGCCCAACTTGTAGTAAATAATGTCTCGAACAGCTGACAGCCATTCCGTTACCCTTTCAGATTTTTTTCAACTGT
The DNA here is from genome assembly GCA_963921515.1 of Calotriton arnoldi. Classification (NCBI taxonomy): domain Eukaryota; kingdom Metazoa; phylum Chordata; class Amphibia; order Caudata; family Salamandridae; genus Calotriton; species Calotriton arnoldi. The sequence goes on from CAWUFW010001193.1 coordinate 2,804,930, forward strand.
TTCTCTTTAAAGTTACTTTTCTTGTACTTTCAAACTTATCTTCTACACATTACCCCCACATTGCGACTGTTATTTGCCCTAATGGTATATGTAACCTATAATTAAAAGCTCTGGTATCAGTGAACGAAACATTGATGGGACGGAGGTCAACTTATATGTAATTTGTTTTAGCACCTCTACTTATTTGTGGAAAATACACAAGAAATGATATTGCTTCAAAGAGACTTGCTTTGCTTTCCTCTTTTTGTAGTCCATACAAACACTAATGCTGATGTATGCAGAGATCTGGTCTGTTTATAGATATGATTGTGCAGTTGTTTGATGAATCGATATAATCACTTCAGCAAATAACATAACAATCGTACACCAGGCTAGTGAATGAAGTATTTTTGCTTGAGTGTTTGCTACTTTCTGTTGGAGGGTTCACTGGGACCATCGTACATTGTGTAACAGTGCAGAGCAGAAAAACGTTTGTGCCTGCTTTTTTCCTTGAAATTGTGGTGCTTTTTTTTTTTGCATCTTTATCTTTTGCCCAAACCACTCAAAGATTTGAGTCTTAAAACGTCGAATGTGTAGTACTTCACGTGCAGTCTTTTCTTGTGTATGCCTAATAAGTTGACAATAATTGCTATGTATTTTTGCATTGAAGCGCTCTGTTTGCTGTTAACCTATCAATAACTGTTGTCAGGCTTTTCCATAAGGTAACATGTTTGGCATTTTATGTGAAGCAACAGGGATGCGTATAAACAAGCATCACACATACTTGTGATGGAAGGGCCCTTTGAAATTGCCCCGACTTTAAAGAGGCATCAGTGGATGGCATACCTGAAAGAAATGTAAGCAGGAGATCAGTGCTGTACGAACCACCTCAGTGGTTTAGATTGCCGTCTGAAACATCTATAGTACAGACTCGTCCTGTGAAGTGTTATCTTAATGTTTTACATGAAAAAAACTGACTATTTAGCAATCCGATTGACTAAAGAAAATAGTTTGTTTTTTCATTCAGGTTCGTCTGAAATCAACACTTTGAAGTCCATTAAAAAAAAAAAAATGAGAAAACGGTGTCTAATTGTGAAACTTTTGTAAAACATCCAAGTGAAACCTGACACAGATATTATTGTCATATGGGCAAGGTCATGAACACCTACTGGGGGAAAAAAAACAAGTATAGGCAGTGGTTTTCTAGTTGAGGTGTCTCAATATTTATGCGTATCTGCAGCGTACTGCTGCAGCATTAGCTAGTTTAAGCCTCTAGACTAGAGTGCAGCCATTTGCAGTTGAATCTGAAAAGCATGATAGGTGTTACACAACGTGATTGGATAAGCTACAGTAATCTGAACAGTGAGCTGAATTCACCAGATTAAGATAATGGGCAGGGCAGTTGAAGCTTGACTAAATTACTGCAAGTATATTGCCTTTCAAGTCGTTTAAACATTCGACACTGCAGTGATTGGCTCTTGGTTAAATGACAGTGCATGGCTGATCTAATTTGGTAAATCTAGAGCTAGTGGTTCCGACTGCGAAACGTAATAAAAATTGCAACCTTTTGAGGGTTAGTAGAAGATCTGATTTTCGTTTTAAGAACTTGCCCTGCACAATAAATAAATGCTGATCTTGGTGGTCACTAGACCCTACAAATACTGCTAACTTTCTTAGGAATGTAAATATCGATTGTTGATGTAAGATTTCAAGCTAAATTCGTCTGCAGTTCTTACATGCCTCACAATTCTCAAATCATTAGTTAAAACTTTTTTTAATGATTTTGGACTAAACCGTTTCAAAATTGATGTTGGGTTCCACATTACACTACTGCTTACAAGCAAGGAATGCACAGTACAAGCACTAGAACACATTGTAGTGCAGAGGCATGCTTTGCCAAATAGAGTACACCTATTACACTTATTTAAAAGGCCACAACTTTTTTTAGTATAAAAAAATAAATTGGAAACTCAAGCCAGAAATGGAATACACATTGTAATAGTTTGAAACGCAACAAAGATTTTGTGAATCACAGATTTGAATTTTTGCTGCTGAAGTAAAAGAAATATATAGAATAAAGGGACAGTGAGACGAGAAGCATCGCTACACCATTTGTATTGGGGGCCAGCATATTTGCCTTGTTGGTCAACTGAAAACTCCAAGATGCTGTTTTAAGATAATGGCTTATTCCAGGTGTTAAGCAGCTGTGGAGAGAATTGTTGGACTTCAGTTATGTTGGGTGAAAAAATGAGTATTCATTCCTTGTTACTTAAATTATTGTATGCTTTTTCATTCAAATAAAGTTTCATTATTTAAATGTTTCTGTTGACTTCTTTTAGATAAAACTTTCCATGTTAAGCTGTTTAACATTATTCTGAAAACGTTTTTATGGATGATTTCTTAACAAGCTGCTGTCTCACTGTTACCTTTTTCCGACTCCTTGCTTTGCATTTTTGTCCAGTTCCCATTCAAGCCCTCTTGGTTGCTAGAAATTTGTTCGGTGAGGTAAGAACGAGTGGATGCCTGTAGTTGTCCTGTGAGCCACTGAGCTCTAAATTAGACCGCAGTTGTTTGGCAAGCGTTTCTTAATTTTAGACTCTTCTGTAAGACATGGGTATAGGATGATAATTGGAATTACCTCCTCGTAAGTTTTCCTCGCCACATGCTAAACAAAGTGAGCTTCAGCTCCACACCAGAACCCTCCAAAGCAAAAGTTAGCCTCTCAACCCTTCCCAACATGGCCGACCCATATCACCCCATACCTCTATAAGAGGGGGGCCGGCCCAACCCACAGCCTGTTTTTTTTAGTTCTGCGCTGACTCTCCAAGTGTGCTGTGAGGTAAGTGTGGGATTCTGCTCTAGCAGGGTAGTGTATCCCTGGGTGGAGGCCCTGCTCTAGCGGGCCTGTGTGCGTGGGGATCTTCCCCTTTCCTTCCCCCTTTCCACTTCGTTGGTTGCGGTTAGGCTCTGCTTTAGCAAGCCACGGGTCAATAGGGGGCATGCCGCATTTGGAATTGGGCTATGGACTGGTCAGCCCTTCATGGCTTCGGCGGCCGCTTATGCACGATCCGATCTCGTGCCGCCTTCTTAGTCAGTAGGCAGAGTGGCATTTTTATGACCCTCAAAATTCTGAGTTCTAGCTCTGGGAGGTCATTGCTGGCCTTTACTTGCTTTTGTGGTTGCTTCTTGGTGACCGGGACTGTGGGAGTTTCAGTTCCCGGCTCCGGCCCGCTGTGCCCGCTTCTACTGTTCGTCTTCGCCTTCCTTTCGGAGCTCGATCATGGGTCCCGCAGTTGTCCTTGGTGGCCTGCGCGTGCAGTTAGCGGCACCCCCTCCTCTGCTGGCCATGACTCCTTTCACACCGTTTTCAGGGGGGGGGGTTGCACATTGTCTCTTTTGTTGGCCGCATCCGGATGCCTTTTGCGACTCCGCTGGGTCCGGGCCTATCTGGCTTCCTGAGGGGCGTGGCCTAGCGTTTCCGGCTTCCTGTGTCACAGGTTTCCTGGCAACTGTTTCCGTGAAGTTTTTCTTTGTTCACTTGTTTACGACAGTAACTGCTATTTAGGGAGATATTTCTGTTCCGTGGCATTCTGGTGCAGCTTGTCCCGGCGTTTGTTAGTATCCTGTGTGCTGGCTGTTCGGTCTGATTGTCCTCATGAATCGGGGACGGATCCTCCAGAGGTGGCTGGTTCCAGCTCTCAAGCACCCTCTGAGGCCCTGCCTACGCAGTCCATTCAGGCCATGATTCAGGCTGCAGTGGCTGCTGCTTTTGAGGAATGTGAAGGGGGGCAGGGTCCCTCTTCCCCTCCACCCCCCCCAAAAGTCCACGCCAGGACCCTCCTCCAGGTTCCGAAGCTGAGGGTGAGGATGAGGTCCTCAGGGGTTATGTGCAGGGACAGGAATTGCGTGATGTCCTTCAGCACATCCAGGATAACATGGCGTTTCCAGCTCCCACAGTCGATGAGCTTTCTGAGGATTTTTTCTTGCAGTACCAGCGCAAGGAACCTGAGTCCCTCCCTTTGCATTCTTCGGTAAAGAAAGTTATTGATAATGAATGGCAGAAAATCGATAAGTAGGCTTTTCCTCGTTATCTGTCTAAGCACTACGCCATCCAGTACTTCGCTAAGGAGTTCCCTTCCTCCGTGAAGGTTGATTCACTTATGGCTGGTCTTGCCACTCAGGGTTCCATCATTTCTGAGGATGCTTCTCCTTCGGACCCAGTGGACAAGCGGGTGGAAGCTGCGGCCAAACGGGCCTATGCGGCTGCCAACTTTTCCATCCGTGCTTCTGCGTACTTATCTTACACTGTCCAGTCATTATTGAAGGACTTCCAGTCTTTGGCAGAGTTGCTGAGCCAGGGGGCTGATGTTCTTCCTACTTTGGCAGTGATGGAACAGCAGACGAGACTTCTGTCAGATATTACTTTTGATACCTTGGGGGCCGCCGCTGCGGCTAGTGGCGCTGCGATCCAGACCCATCGCCAAGTCTGGCTTCGCCACTGGAAGGCTGATGCTGCCCAGAAGGCTATCCTGATGAAAATTCCTTTTTCCGGTACGGAGCTGTTTGGCGCTTCCCTGGAGGACATGGTGAAGAAGTCCGCGGAGGACAGGAAGCTTTTCGCACCCATCGGTTCCTCCAGGGGCAGGTTTTTTGGTCCTAAAAGGGCCTTCACTTCCACGTCTACTCCCAGGGGCAGTTTGCCCTTTCGAGAAAGCGGTCGCGTCCGGGGCACCCCTTTCTTCAACAAGTCCCGGTCTCAGCCTGCTGCCTCTTCCCCCACTTCTAAATCCTGACTGTCTTCTGGTCCCACCTGTAGGGAGTCCGGTGGGTGGACGCCTGTGCAATTTCATCTCAGCGTGGGAGTCATCCGTCTCGGACCAGTGGGCTCTCCGGATTGTCCGGGACGGTTTCTCCATTGTTTTCAGCTCCCTTCCTCCGGACGCTTTCCGCGCCACCCCGCTGCCTTCCACGTCAGTGAAGCGGGTGGCCCTGCTGGCCGGTGTTCAGGACCTCTTCGACAAGGGGGTTATTCGGCCGGTTCCTGCTTCTCAGAGGGGAAGGGGTGTCTACTCCATCCTGTTCTTGGTGAGGAAGGTGTCTGGGGACTATCGTCCTGTTCTGGACTTGAAGCAGGTTAATTCATTTATTCCCCATGTAAAGTTCAAAATGCTCTCTCTGCAGGAGATTCTGCTGGTTCAGGGAGAGGTGATCGCATCTCTGGATCTTCTGGATGCCTACCTCCATGTGCTCGTCCTCGCAGAGATTCCTTCGATTTTGAGTGGTGGGCCTCCACTATCAGTTCCAGGTACTTCCCTTTGGTTTATCCTCTGCCCCGAGGGTTTTTACTAAGGTGTCGGTTGAAATCCTCCAACGGGGGGCTATCAGGGTTTTTCCTTATCTGGATGACTTGCTGATTTCTGCCTCTTTTTCTAAGGGGACTCTTCTTATTAAGAGGGTCTGCGAAGTACTTTCCACCCATGGGTTCCTGATCAATCTCAAGTCTCACCTGTTGCCGACCCAGGACTTTTTTGTTCATTGGGGGTCACCTGGACATGGTCCGGGGGATGGTCCTCTTGCCTCTGGAACGGAGGTACACCTTGTGGAGGGATCTGGGTTCTCTCCTGGGTCTGGATTCCGCTTCTGTTCATCTATGGTTAAGGGTTCAGGGGTTGATGTCGGCTACCATCAATGTTCCGCCTTGGGCTCGCCTCCATTTGTACCCCTTGGTGAATCATCTCCTGGCCCGGTGGGATCCCTGCTCGGGGAATTACGACCTCCCGGTGGTTGTGTCTCTGCAGATCCGTGCCGAGCTGGCCTGGTGGTTCGTGGAAGCCCACCTCTCCAGGGGTCTCCCCTTCCTGGTCTCCCCGTCCCAGGTGGTCACGACCGATGCCAGTCTCCTGGGCTGGGGTGCGACCCTGGGTTCCTGGTCTGTTCAGGGTCGGTGGGATCTGCTTCAGGTGAGGTGCTCCTCCAACTTTCGGGAGCTGAAGGCTGTTCTTCTGGCGTGCCTGGAGTTTGCTCCTTCTCTCCAGGGTCAGCATGTGTTGGTCCGGACAGACAATCGGGTGGTGAGGGGGTACATCAATCATCAGGGGGGGTTGCAGGGTTCGCTCCCTTTGACTGCTGACCCAGGAGCTGCTATCCTGGGCGGGGTCTACTGTCTTGTCCCTCAGGGCGGTGTATCTCCCAGGGAAGGAGAATGTTGTGGTGGATCGCCTGAGCCGGGTGTTTCCACCTCTGTCTGCCCTCTTTCTGAGGTTATCGGTGTTCCGGCAGCTTCTGACACGGTTTGGCGGGCCTCGGATCGACTTGTTCGTGGACGAGTTCAATGCTCTCCTGCCTTGTTTCTGTGCTCTCCCACCGTGCCCAGGGGCGTGTCGGTTGGATGCGTGGTCGTTCTGTTATATTCCATATAGGTACCCTATATAGGCGCAGGTGACCTTGTAACCTTTCACCTATATTCTTCCCTACATTACATACATAATGGTTCTTGGGTACTGACCTTTTGCCTAGATATGACACTGCATTCAGAACGCAGGTTTTTCCCTGGTTCGATTCTCATACATTATGCATGAGGCTTCTTGGAAGCACAGCAGGACCAACGGTAGGAATACCATCTCCTGTATAATATCTCTGTATAAAGTTCAGGCCCAACGTCATCCTTTAGGCCGACACAGTAACACAGCAAGGTAGGACCTCTGGGGAGACCTATGGGTATATATACAGCGCATCTTGCTTAGGAAGGGAGAGGAGACCGAGACTTTCCGGCTGACACACTGAGCAGAGACGCTGAGTTTCCTGCATGCAGACGCTCCAGCTCGCAGTGGTCTAACATCCCTCGTGGGGTGTCCAACTCGAGGACGGGGTCCCATATTCTCTCATTCTCAGGTAATGGGGTTGACTAGATCCTAGAGGGATTCTTGGCATAACACCTACACAGATGCTAGGTACATTTAGGTACATCTAGTTAGGAAGGCATTGTAGGAGTACGCACTTTTTATCATGTGTTTTATGTACTTTTATATATTCATGATTTCTGCAAGATGGTAGAACTATACCATTCCTTTACTTTCGTAGTACTGCTAATCATATATCTCTGCTACTGTCTAATGGTTGATGCAGCTCATCTATTTTACACTAGAATAACTGTTCAATAAATACTTATTGAAAACACTCAGCCTGTTTATTCTGTGTAACTCTCTGAGACAAACTAAGTGAGCACGCGTGACTGAGCGAAACGTAGTATATTGTTTCCACGATTCTGAGGGATCAGGGTTGTCATGTTCTGAGGTTGCCAGAATCTATTCTCTCCGTAATAAGAGGAGAATATAGTGGCACTGTGAGCTAGCTGATAGACAGGCTAACGTATCCGGTGGGGGTGCATGGAATCAGTCCACCACCAATCCCACAGTCTGTTATCCAAACGCGCAGATCCTGTATAGGTAATATAGGAACTACACGAAGTGGAGCCGCCAACGTTGGGTACTTATTTAACAGTAGCATCTGAGTAGTTCAGTCGTGCCATTCTCAGAGACCCCTACTCACAAAAGACCAGAAACGTCTGGAGTGGGGGGGCACAAACTCTGCCACAGCTGAGTAGGCGAGAAATCTTATTTATTGGCTGTTGGTTGATCAAGCTTGAAGGACACAGTGTTCCTAAAATTGTGCGAGAACACCTTATCTTGGTTTCCTTGAACTATTTAGTGTTCTAAAAACAATGACTAACCAGGTCTTAGACCCACTGCAACAAGCACTGCCTTTCTCAGACGAGGAGGAAGATGCAGACGCGATACAAATTGCACCAAATTTTAGAAATAGTCACCCTGAAATTCCTAGAGCATGGTTTAACACCTAGGGGTGGCATAGTAGTATTCGTGATTGAGGCACACGAATCAAACAGAACAGAGGTATTTTATTCGTGGGTTACATTCTCAGCAGCAAATGCAAGAAAAAAACATTTCACTCCTACACGGAAAGAGATGCACCAGCAGAATATTGTCAGTTTAAGGACATTGAGGTTCCGCTCACATACCAGGAACACATATACTGGTTTAAAGGCGCTCTACCCCACATAAGAAGAAGAGTAAGACTCGGCCCGCTCGGAAGAGAAGGGGCAACATGGCCGATATTAGCAGCCTACACACCACATCCTGACATTGACACAATGCCACCAGGAGACTTACTCACACAACACAAAGATTTAATAAAAATATACAGAAACTTGACGCAATTCGTCATGAGGACACTTACAGTCCAACCATCGATAGTTGCAACTAATGGAACCCAAGTTCAGGGTACAGCAACTAAAATTACACCACAAACATTACACGCGGTAATGGGTAAAATGCCCACAAAACGTGAACAAATGCCATTCTGGGTAGCTCAGAAAATAACAAATGCCATTCTGGGTAGCTCAGAAAATAACACAGCTAGAGGCAGTATTCCCGAATACTACCTCGTATGAAAAACACAGAATGCTAACAATCTGCTTGCCCATGGGGATAACACCACAAGTAGAGGACTGTACCACTTGGGGTACAGTCTTTGCTGCCATTTATACCAGAACTCATGGTATCACGTCATTAGCAGTAGTACCAGATGTATTGAGGCAGATACAAAACTGGTACGGAGCAGAGCCTGCTCTGAACTTGGGGATGAAGTTACTAGGTAACTATGCCCAAGTATCAGCCATACTACTAGCTAATGTTAAGGGGGAAGCAGCTTCAGTGGCTATCTGCCAATGCCTAAGGGAGTTCAGTCCTTTAGAACAGGAACACGAACTACCAAAAATAATTGAAACCGTATGCAGAATTAGGCAGAGACAGTTTGGGTGGGAAAGCTTTAAAACCACAACTGATGGGCAGTCCTGAAAACGACACTACTAAGCAGACACCTGCTTCAAGAAAGAAGTGGGACAATAAAAAAACAACAAAACTTTAAAGGAAACGGATCTCAATCCAGAGGTAGATCTCCTCCACAGGAGCCCTCCGAAAAGAGGGATAACTTACGGAATAGGGATAACATTAGGAAACCTGACGGGTATCAGGATACTGATACACGTTCCTCTCGTTCCTTTCAGGGTTCATCGAAAAACTCTGAGAGGGAAGGACGGTCAGACGAGAAGAGCGTACAAAGTCCAGAGACAAGCAGCACGCTCAAGATTACACTTATAAAAAAAGAAGAGAAACCAAAGCAAAAGCCACAGTTCAAAAAGAAGAAAGTTGCAGGTCTAAAGATCAGACATGCCCAGAATTCTGAGGACTCGACTACTGAACGGGGAATGGGCTCTGACGATGCTAGACAGTGCGGCAGAAGTAACAATAGCTCGCCAGAACCTGATGGAATTTCTGGTGACAGCGGACTTGAATGATTATATCACGGTGGAAACACCTGATACGAGGGTAAGTGTCCTACATAAGTTATATGAAATAACACTCCAAATGGAGGGGGACAAATGTAGAACAGTAAGAGGTCTCTTTTGGGAGAACCGGACGTTTGGCTATGATATTTTATTAGCTGAACAAGATTGGCCGCCAACATTCGTCATGGATTGCTCTAAAGGAGAAACTGTAATATTACCAGCATTCTCAGACCATATTCCCAGGCACTTACAACACACTTATGCGCATGAGTGGGCGGTAGCCCAGGCTCCGGCATTATACAGAAACCATGTTGGATGGGATGAGGATTCAACCCACCACATAATTCCTTTAAAAAATACTCCCAACTGCACAGTGGCAGTATCCAATAAAGCAAGAAGCTAAAAAACGGGTCAGGGAGATCTTAGATCAACTTGAATACCAAGGGGTGATCAAAAATTGCACCTCACCAATGTACAATCCCAGTGGCGGCTGGTGACATTTGAAAGTGGTGGGGCGTAAAAGTTCAGGATGAGCGGAATGTAGCGAGCGAGCAGAGCATACCTTCTAATTACACTTCCACCACACACAACACAATGATGCTCTATTCCTTCTTCCGTCATTGGTACCACACACAGAAGAGTGGCACGGCATCCCTTCTACTTGCACTCGACTTCAAACATTTGAGACATACTGCATCCTATTTCCATTTCTATCTTATACAGAAGTAAGGTACTGCACTCCTAATTGCACTTCGACCTCGCACTACTGAATCACACTTCATCTTTTTGATTTCCAGTTCTAGCTCACACCGAATAGTGGCACTGCATCCATTTTGATTGCACTTTACCCTCACACAGCCGTTCAGTACTGCACCCTATTTCCAGTTCTTCCACATGAAGCAGAGAGTACAGCATATGCTGTCACTCAATTCTACCTAGCACTGTAGTAGGGAGGCACTGCATGATTAGGACTTGTCACCCTCACACAGCCAGCTGTTCACACTTCTTCGTCTCCCTCATAGACACCCGCACCCCTCCATGCTGACAACGCGATACCTTCCAGTTTGTGCCCTTATCCGAATCACTTGTATTATGCTAAAATTGTAACTAAATAAATACTCATTTGTTAAAATAAACGGAAAAAATATCCCTGAGGCTTTCAACCAAAACACTCCAAAATGATTTTTCCTAACCTTGGAATTCCTCCATATAGCGTCCCTCTGCCTTAGACAGTATTCCTCACCCAACAAGCCGTGGTGATATGACATCGTTCATAAAGGTCTTTAAAAAAACCTTCAAGGTTTTAAACTTTACACAAAGGTTCTTCGTGGAGCTCCTTTCAGGCATGTTTTGAATAAGGCTGGAATAATACAGTTTTGAAACTCTCCAGAACCTCTTGCGGATTCCTTGCCCCAGCCGCTGGGACGACCCGCTTCGCATGGCGCTCCACAGTTTCCACTGATGCACTCCTGTTATGTCATTACGCCGTGATATCAGTAATGAGACATTTCACTTGGTATGGAAGCCGACTATTTGCTCGAGTGGTGTCTAGTAAAGGGCACTGAGCTCAGCTTACTGCAAGGCAAAAACAGTCTGACAGAATATCCCATTGTTCCTGAGAGAGCTTCTAGCCTCATCTGAGAATATTGCTGGGCCCTGGCCCCCCACTCCCCACTCCCCATGGACCTTGGCGCCCGCACGCCTCTCTCTTCTGCGGCTGCGCCTCTGCTACTGGCATGCTTAGTGCTTTGAAAGAGCTGTGTTCTGAGAGGGTGGAAATGGGGTTGTCGCGGTGGGGGGGGTGGCGGGAGGGGTTTAATTAAATAAAATAAAACTCACCGTCCCGCACCACCTCAGCTCCTGGCAGTGCGAGAAGCAGAAACATAAAATGGTAGTTTTACCATTTTATGTTTCTGCCTTCTCGCACTGTGAAAAAGCAGTGGGGCCACGCCCCCATGGAGGAGCCGCCACTGTACAATCCTTTGTTTCCGGTCATGAAACCTGACCACACATCGTCTAGTTTTAGATTATAGACATTTAAACACTTGCACTAAGACATTTGCAGTCCAAAATGCACACACAGCCGCATTAATGAATAACATTATGCGGAAAAAATATAAAACGACACTTGATATCTCAAATGGATTTTTCTGCCAAAATATAGCGCCTGAAAGCAGGTATCTAACAGCATTCTCAGCGCTAGGGTGACAGCGTCAATTTTGTCGACTCCCCCAGGGGTAAAAGAACAGCCCGGGGTTGTTTTCGGTCAGAGTAACTGAGTTACTTCAAAATTTGGATGAAGAGGCATTGTCCTATGTGGATGATATTTATCTAACGGACGATGACCTAGAGGAGTACTTGAACAGAGTGAATACCATAATTTTGGGATTTGCATCTGCGGGCTACAAATTCAACTTTAAAAAAATCAAAAATTGCCCACCAAGGTGTCCTGTTTCTAGGATATGAGCTTTCAAGTGAAAGAAAAAGCCTGTCAGCCAATTTTTTAGAAAAATGCGGGCTGCTTCAACCTCCAAAATCATTAAAAAAATTACAATCGATCCTGGGATTCCTAAATTTTGGTAGAACATACATTTTAGATTACGCAGAAAGAGTAAAACCTTTCTACGATTTTAATAAAACCAGATTTTTCAGTAAAACAATGGACACGGGAACACACAGATACACTTTGTTCCTTACAAGCTGACATGATCGCTTCCAAACACTTAAACACGTGTAAACGTACGCAACCTGGTGATCTGTATAGTTGCGGGTCAATCTGGGTACACCTATCTAACATATAATGAAGGTGAGACAGTACCAATTGCATACAAATCACATTTGTACACAAATGCTGAGATGTGCTTCACATCTACAGAAAAGATTCTGACAGCAGTACAGACTGCTGTAGTGAGAGAAAGAGCACTAGCTCAGGGGAAACGAATAATAGTAGTGACTCTAGTTCCAGCCTTGGAGGCTGCGACAAAGGCAAGCGTTCCTAATGCTAAAGCTTTACATCCAAGATGGATACAATGGACTAATTCACTCACTGCAACAGATGTAGAATACAGATACGACCCAAATTTAAAGAAACAAGCATTTCTGCAATACGAGCAAGAATATCCTCTACCAAACAAAATAATGCCTCTAGATCAGTATGAATATATAATTTACACTGACGGATCAGCTCAACCGGCCATAGGAAGTAAGCAACAATATAGCGCAGCATGCGCAATCGTTAAAGGTCGCATGCGGATGGAAAGTTCCACCCAAGTTGCACAAAAATGCAATCTCTAGGAGACTGCACGGCACAGCTGGCCGAGTTAAAAGCCTTGATACTGGCACTAGTTAATACGGATCGAGAATTCCCCCACACTAATTGTGTGCGATTCCTTTTACTGTGTACAGTCATATAATGAATATTTGCAGCACTGGGTTCAAAACGGGTCCAAAGATGCAAAAGGTGGCACAATTAAGCATAAAATGCTACTGGAACAGGTAGTGGAGTTGAAAACCGAACTACCGAGGGCTCACATGATGCATACACGGAGTCATCAGCGTGATGGCGTTCACGTTGAAGGGAATTCATTGGCTGATGAAGCCGCAAAGGGGGCTGTACGCACGGCTTCCGTAGCTGCAATCGCTTGTTCTAAAACAAGAATAGACGGTGAGATTATGGTAGCTGTGAATGCTTCTCGCAAAAACAGCGGAGCAGTACCAAAAAGGTTTCCACTCAAGTACTCCTACAAGTTAGATGCCAATAACATTCCATTTGCTCAGATTCCTGGAGTGGGGGATAGAGTGATTCCAAACATGGATCGTAGGTTAGGATCTGAAAGAGACACGTTAGTGACAGATTCCTTACCTTAGAATATACCCAGGCGTCAGGCTGGATCCGGAAAGTTTTTTGCGTAGCAGTACCCTTGCGCGTCGGTAGGCGGCGTCGTGCGGCTCCGCGTCCGTCGTCGTGGTCGCCGGGATGACGTCGCGGGCAGTACTTAGACGCCGCCCCTGCGCGCTGACGTCAGTTCTTCTTTTTCCGCGCCAGTAAGCGCAGATCCGGGAAGAGCAGTGCCCTAGTCACTTTTTGACTATCCTTTTGTGAATTTTTTCACTGTTTCTTCAACGAGTCTTCACGACTCCTAAGGTGTCGTAGGGATGCCCGGCTTTAAGCCCTGCGAGGCCTGTGGTCGCATGATGTCGATCACGGACCCGCTTCTCGAGTCTCTTCTGTCTCGGCCGAGACCACGACACGAAGTCGTGCCCTGACTGCCGGAAACTTCATCCGAAGGCTTTGCGAGAGCGGTCTCGAAAGCTGCTCGAGGTCCGGCATTCGGCTCCGCGCCGCACCAAGCCCCAGTCCCGGGAGAGGTCGAGGGGCCGGTCGCGGAGTCCCCGCCGTTCGTCGGAATCCAAGTCTTCGCGCTCCTCCGGTAAGTCGAAGCACAAGAAGTCTAAGCGGCGTCATCGCTCTAAGACTTCGCCTCGCCGGTCTCGCGACTCGGCTGAGGCCCCAGTCGGCACCGTCCCCGCGGCCCCGGACATGCCTGTAGAGCCGCCCCCGAATTACCCGTTCTTTCCGGGGTCGGGGGCGACTCAGGCCGAAATATAGGAATTCCTGTCGGCCATGGCCCGCCTCTTCGGGCCTTCAGGTCCCTCCGGTGCGCCTTTGGGCCCCGCGGGCCCTGATGGGGTTGCCCCGGCGCCGCCTGTCCCACCAGCCTTCATCCCGGCCTCGGCTCCGGCCCCGATCCCGGCTCCGGTGGTGCCGCAACCAACATCGGCGCCGGTTGACCTAACCACGCCTCCGCCGATGTCCCCGGTGCCGTTCCTGACGCCGTCCGGGGCTCCGGACGGCGTCGTTCCCCGGTTCTCTCAAGGCTCCGGACATGGAGCCGGACCGACGTCGCCCGACGTCGGTTCCGGCGCCGATGAGACCTTGGGTCCCAAATGTCCCTCCTCCTCCATATTTTGAACAAGAGGAGGACCAGGAGAGCTGGGAGGGGTCTGAGGACCCTCTCACACAACAGTGTGAGTTTGACCCGGACTGGGTTGAGGAACTTGGGGATGCCAGTGGTCTAGACACCTCCCCTGACACTGGCATGCTGTCTCCTCCCGTGGCTACGGAGGAGGGGGCTAATTTTGCAACAGTGTTGCGTAGAGCAGCTGGAGCCTTACATCTCCAGTTGCCTACTGTGGCCGTCAGAACTAACCTCCTGACAGAAGTGCTTCAGCCGGCGGCTTCCTCTTCGGAGACTGTGCTGCCGTTTAATGATGCCGTTAATGACGCCGTGCTCCGGGCGACCCCCTGTTTCTCTCCCAACATCCCACCCCTGAGAGCTTGGTTGTCCAGACTCTGCCTCCCAAACCGCCTTCCCTACCGCCCCTCCGGATAGGGAATCCAAACGCCTGGACCAATTTGGGAAGGCTTTTTCTTCCTCCAGTGCTGGCTTGCGGTCCATCAACACCGCTTGCCTTTTGGGCTGATATACCCACTCCCTGTGGGATTCGGTGGCGGCTGTTTTGCCGCAGTGTTCTGAGGTGGTCCAGACACTGCTTACCCGCGGCATTGCGGAAGGGCGAGATGCGGCTAAATACACCATCCGTTGTGGCCTTGATACCGCCGACTCGCTGGGCAGATCGCTTGCTACGACGGTGGCGCTACGTCGCCACGCCTGGCTGAGGACAACTGGTTTCTCGGGTGATGTCCAGAATACACTCATGGACATGACCTTTGATGGAGTCGGTCTTTTTGGTTCAAAGGCAGACCATGCGCTGGAGCGGTTTAAGGACTCACGGGCTACGGCCAAGTCCCTGGGCCTTTCTGTTGTACGCCCTCCGCTCAGCTCTGCTTTTCGCCCCTTTCGTGGCCACGGAAGGGGCGCCCAGTCACGTCAGCTGCCCAGCCACCGGCCCGCACAGCAAGCGTCTACGCGTGGCCGAGGACGTGGATACCGCCGTGGCGGTTCGGGCAACCAGCGTGCGGGTCAGGCCACCACCTCCAACCCGTCCGCGGCCTCCAAGCCCTCCTAGTCCCTCCTTTCCGGTGCACGGCACGCCAGTAGGGGGCAGGGTCCGCCATCACCTTCACCACTGGCGTCCCATCACCTCGGACAGGTGGGTCTTGGACATTGTCCGAAGGGGCTACTCCCTCCCCTTCGAGACCACCCCCCAGCCATGCCACCTCAATTCCACCGCATGTCAGGGGATCACTTGGTACTTCTGCAGAAGGAAGTCACGGCCCTCTTGGCCAAGAGGGCCATCGAGCATGTTCCGACCCCAGACGTAGGGCGTGGTTGCTACTCCCACTACTTCCTGGTTCCCAAAAAGGACAAGGAGGACATGCGTCCTATCTTGGACCTCCGGAACGTCAATCGCTTCCTCCGGAAGGAGAAGTTCAAGATGCTCACCCTAGCTCAGGTCTTGACTGCCCTCGACCCTGGAGACTGGTTGGTAGCGTTGGACTTGCAGGACGCTTATTTTCACATCCCCGTCCTGCCGGCCCACCGGCGTTACCTGCGGTTCACGGTAGGCCTCGAGCATTTTCAGTTCACCGTGCTCCCCTTTGGCCTTACAAGTGCCCCTCGGGTGTTCACGAAAGTGATGGCGGTGGTCGCAGCTCATCTGCGCCGGGCAGGGGTTCCAGTCTCCCCCTACCTCGACGACTGGTTGCTGAAGGCGGGCTCGTCCCAGGCAGTCGTCTCCCACCTCCAGACTACGGCTGAACTCCTGCACTCGCTGGGGTTCTCCATCAATGTGCCGAAGTCGCATCTGATTCCTTCTCCACAGCTCCTTTTCATCGGAGCAGTTCTGGACACGACGCAGTTTCGGGCCTATCCTCCCGAACGGCGAGTCCGGGATATTCGGGCTATGATTCCGATCTTTCAGCCTTTATCCTGGGTTTCGGTACGGATGACCCTGAGGCTGCTGGGCCTCATGGCCTCCTGCATCCTGCTGGTCAATCATGCCAGATGGCATATGCGGGCTCTGAAGTTCCAGTGGGCGCAGCACCAGGGCAACCTGTCCGATCACGTCCAGATCTCGGAGGGGACTGCAAAACAATTGCAGTGGTGGCTCTCGAACCGGCAATGGGTCATGGGCAGATTCCTCTCCCTTCCCCAGCCAGAGCACACAGTTGTGACGGACGCGCCCCTTCTGGGATGGGGCGGTCACATGGGAGAGGCGGAGATCAGAGGCCTCTGGTCTCCGGCGGAGTCCCGGCTCCATATCAACCTTCTGGAGCTCGGGGCGATCCGACTTGCACTCAAGGCATTCCTTCCCTCTGTTAAAGGGAAGGTAGTGCAGGTGTTCACAGACAACACCACCGCCATGTGGTACAGCAACAAACAAGGCGGGGTGGGGTCGTGGACCCTATGTCAGGAGGCTCTGCGCCTCTGGACATGGCTGGAACATCAGGGCATGTTCCTGATGGTTCAACACCTGGCAGGTTCCCTGAACGCCAGGGCGGACGAACTCAGCCGCAGGTGCATGATGGATCACGAATGGCGTCTTCACTCGGAAGTGGCGCAAGGACTCTTTCTACAGTGGGGAGAGCCTTGGTTAGATCTATTCGCCACCGAAGAGAACGCGCAATGTCATCAGTTCTGCGCGTTGGAATTTCCAAGGCGGCACTCGCTCGGCGACGCTTTTCGTCACGAGTGGAGTTGCGGTCTATTGTACGCCTTTCTGCCTATACCACTTCTACCCAGAGTGTTGAAGAAGATTCGGCATGACCGGGCCCAAGTTATTCTTGTGGCTCCGGACTGGGCTCGAAGAGTTTGGTATCCCGAGCTACTCAGTATGAGCGTAGATCCCCGATCCGTCTGCCTCTTCGGGAGGATCTTCTGTCGCAGCAGCAGGGGACGGTCCTCCACCCAAACCTGTCCAGCCTCCACCTGCTTGCGTGGAGATTGAGCGGCGGCAGTTGATTCCTTTCGACTTGCCTCCCGAAGTTTGTGATGTGATTCTGGCAGCCAGGCGTCCCTCCACTAAGGTGGTATACGCCTGCAGGTGGAACAAGTTTGTGGCATGGTGCACAGCAAAGGCTGTGAATCCCCTTTCTGCCCCTCTCTCTGAGGTTCTCCTGTTCCTTCTTTCCCTGGCCCAACAGGGTTCTGCCCTGGGTACCATCAAGGGCTATCTTTGTGCCATCTCGGCCTTCCTCAGGCTTCCTGATCAGCCCTCCCTTTTCAAGTCCCCTGTTGTTAACAGGTTTCTAAAAGGCATTACACACCTCTTCCCTCCTGTTCCGTTTGTGATGCCTCAGTGGGACTTGAACTTGGTTCTTACCTTTTATGTGCGCGCCCTTTGAGCCTCTACATAACTGTCCTCTTCGTCTTCTGACTCTGAAGACTGCCTTTCTGGTGGCCGTCACCTCCGCTCGGCGGGTGAGTGAGCTCCAGGCTCTATCATGTAAACCTCCCTTTCTGTCTGTCCATCCAGACAAGGTTGTTCTTAGGACGCGTCCGTCCTTCTTGCCAAAGGTGGTTACTGCCTTCCACATTGGGCAGACCATCACTTTGCCCACCTTCTTTCCGCCTCCTTCCAGAGAGGAAGAGAGGCTCCACCGTCTGGACCCAAAACATACGCTTTCCTTTTACATCGACCGCACACGCCATTTCCGGGTGGATGACCAGCTCTTTGTTGGCTACGTGGGCGCCAAAAAGGGTCGGGCGGTGCACAAGAGAACCATCTCCCGCTGGGTAACCTTGTGTATCAAAGCCTGCTATTCTTTGGCTAAGAAGGAGCCTCCTGTTGGGCTGCGTGCCCATTCCACCAGGGCAACGGCTGCTACCACGGCCTTGGGCCGCGGTGTTCCGCTGCCGGTTATCTGTCAGGCAGCTACGTGGGCCTCGCTGCACACGTTTACAAAGCATTACTGCCTTGACAGTCCGGTCCGGAGGGACGGCTTCTTTGGCCGTTCTGTCCTCCAGGACTTCCTTGTCTGATCTTTGTTCGCAGACCCACCACCGGGGTTGGTATTGCTGGGGTATCTATTCTAAGGTAAGCAATCTGTCACTAACGTGTCTCTTTCAGATGCACAAGTTACTAACTTGTGTAACGATATATCTGTAAGAGACAGTAGTTAGTGACAGATTCCTTACCGCCCCACCCATCCTCCCCGTTCTGCGAACTGATTTCTAGGGTTAAGGACATCCCTTTCAGGGCCCTAGTATTTTTCAGACACCTATGTCAGCTTCTTGCATGGCTCTGCGTTCGTGGCGCGGAAAGTCGTGTACAGAACAGACGTCAGCGCGCAGGGGCGGCGTCGAAGTACTGCCCGCAACGTCATCCCGGCGACCACGACGCCGACGACGGACGCGGAGCCGCACGACGCCGCCTACCGACGCGCAAGGGTACTGCTACGCAAAAAACTTTCCGGATCCAGCCTGACGCCTGGGGATATTCTAAGGTAAGGAATCTGTCACTTACTACTGTCTCTTACAGATATATCGTTACACAAGTTAGTAACTTGTGCTTTAATTCTAGCAGCACACGAAGGGATAGGTTCTGCCCATGCAGGAGTTATAGATCAATGGGGTAACCCGTGAGACCACTGGACCCGGGTGCAATATGGTACAAAAGAATTTTGTCACAGTGGTGAACAATTTGCACTAGAACATAAAAATAGCAGACTTAAACATACAATTAGGATAGAACAAATTAAACATCACCATGAAAGATCAGTACGATTGTGATTTTATTTCATCACATGCATTGATAACACGAGTAAATCAAACAGATAAGGCAATCCATGTCCTAACTCCATAAAATTGGTGCTCAGACAGGGAGTGGTAAGTGTGTGGGAAGGATTGAGTGGTGGTGGTGGTGGTGATGAGGAAGGGGAAGGGGAAGGTAACGTGTATTTGTATACATCAAAAGATTAAAATCCTATCCAGCCAAAAACTGGCAAAAACATATATGGTAAATCATAACACAGTAATATAGGCACAGATAAACACTCTGTCGCCTTTGTTTGACAAATAACACAACTGTCGACGTTTCGACCCCTGTAATCCTAAAGGTTGTTTGCGCCCTATTGTGGGGGTCTTCATCAGGACCGAGGGGGACTTGTGATGGAAAAGGCACCAAAGTGTGACAGCATGACATATCCGGCTGTGGAGTAAAAGGTTGGGCTCATGTGCTCTGTGAATGACTTTAAGGAATCCACGATCCGTGAGTGGAGGTGGTAGGAGTTGATTTTTCGAAATTCCAGCAAAGGTTGGTTAGTAACCTGAGGGCTGCTCAGAGTGAATCCAAGATGCAGGAGTTACGGCGACTGTTTCTTTATTGAAACAACGCTATTGGTGGCCTGGGTTAATGAAGCAGACTAAAGACTATGTCTTGAAATGCGACATCTGCCAGCAGATGAAAGGTTCCACCGTAACACGTCCAGCACAGACACCATTATTAATATCTGACCAACCATTCGCGTGCATTTACCTGGACCACTGCGGCCCCTTAAAATGTGATGGGGCTTACAGGTATATCATGGTTGCAGTGGATTCCTGCTCAAGATTCCTATGGGTGTGGCCCCAACGCTCGGCTGACGCTCTAACTGTTATAAAAGATTTGCGAGTCTTTATAGGGACATATGCAATTGGCACATTACATTCTGACCAGGGCCCTGCGTTTAGCTCTCGGGCTTACAAGGAGGCCATGCGAGTATTGGTTGTAGCATTGCGGTACTCCTCTCCGTTCCATCCCGAGGGAAATTCGGTTGTGGAGAGAAAAAACGGAGACTTAAAGCAATCTTTAACAGCTAGAGTATTAGGCACGGGTGAAAGTTGGGTAAAACATCTGTATGGAGTCCAGCGAGCTTTGAACAACATGCCAAGAAGTTCTCTGGGGGGGGTCACTCCATATGAGGTCCTATTTGGGACAAGAATGTGGGTACCTGATCTTGATTGTTAAGGCGCAGTGGCGGATGAAAAGCCTTTTGACTTCCATGATCGTTTGGCTGTTTTACAGGATCTAAATGAATCCAGGACACAACAAAGTAATGTCCACCTGAAGTAGACCGCCACTGGGGAAGTCAAATCGGTCACGGCAAGGCCTGTCTGGATCCCAAAAGTCGGGGATCTGGTCAGAGAGAAGATAGCGGATAAGAGAGAATTTGGGCCATCATACAGAAAGCCTGTACCGGTCCTAGCAATTGAAGGAACAAGAACTGTACTTCTACCGCCTCTTGCCGGAAAAAAGGAGAAAAGATTTGTCTCAATCGACCTAATCAAACCCCACTATGTGGCCGATACTGAGTAGTAGGCCATGTGGACTCCAAAGTAGCAGACGCCCGCCTCTCGCTACAATTCAAGGAGTTCGAACGGAAAGACTCATCACGTTCGAAGAACCTCCTGCACGGAATGAAGGACTATGCAACAATGCTATGGAACTCGTTCCTCTTGAACCTGAAGTTCAAATTCAAAATCAAACTCCAAATGAAAGACAACTCGCTATTCGACCAAATACAGAGGTCTACGTCAACATGCCTCAACGAGAGCAAACTACAATTTCTACAAATCCTGATGCAATACCAACAATTGATCGAACTGCTTCTGGCTACTTCATAAACTTTGATACGTTTTCTTTGGATCCAAGCGAACCGGAAACGACGCCAGCCAAAAAATCACGCAAACAGCAAGTTAAAGACTTTCTGAACTTTCTTAAAAAGACTTACCTGGTGTCACCTTGGGTAGAACTATGGGTAATCCATGGGATACTTTTCTTTCTTTTCTGGGTAGGCTTAGTAATAGTTTTTAGCATGCTGGTTAATGGAAGATACCTTCAACAAAGCTGCAGCCCAAAAAGTGAACTTACTTTTAAAACTACACCTATCATCTCATCGTGAACAAAGAGACTTGTCATCCGAGAACATTACAGCAGTTCCTATACCTGATGGTATAGTATGGGACAAGGTTGATTTCGATCTATTTGGTCCGACCGAAATTTTAAGAATTCTTCATTTATTTAAAATATCATTGAGCGATATCATTACCTCAAGTACATTTTCCGATGATTGGGATTTCGAAACTGTTAATAACATGTTATCTGATTTGGAAAAATCTGCGTTTTTGAGTAGTGAAACATTGGAAAGAACATCAGATTTCGAAACAATGTATGGTTATCAACACTTTGGTCATCACTTTTTGCATTAATCTGCTAATCCTAGAAATGTGTTCACATTCCACCAGTAGGAACATTGTCCAACACCGCCAAAAGGCAGTTCAAAAACATTTACACAAGTTTCCATATTTTTCATGGTTTAATATGTCTGACCTAGCCTCATATTATTATAAGGTTGCACCAACATCAGCACAGAAAAATATGTTAACAAACACCAAACAGATTTACTCTGCTTCCTTTATTGCCCAGTTGTCTGAACAAGGTTTCGACTTATGGAAAGACACCATAGACTTCAAATCAGTCTGGGGTACTAGAGAATGGCAAGTTCAGGGAACAGAAACTTTGTTTAGAGCGTGCCTTATCCCTCAACAAATCATGTTTTTGAATGAGTGCTCAACAGACTTCTTGCCCTGGACTAGCCAAGAACAAAGACTTGAACATGCCTCGGTTGCCAACTCCATCACAAACCGAGGGTAACATAACATTACAGAAGGAGATTACAGTAGATGACATCATACAATACAACAGATCAGACCCCGATTGGAAAAAATGGTTTATTTGGCCCACAGACACTAATAATTGTCAGGCAAGATTCATGGGTAAAACCGAAGGGTTTAGTATCCATAGGCCAGATCTACGTTATGTACAGAGACAACATCCAGGGGTAGTGACATCCTATAGTGTTGGGAAGTTGTGCCTTGATTGGCTGAAAACCTCAACACTCACAAAGGTGAAACAACACTTATCCTTACTGTCACAGGATGTGGATCTCAGGGATTTTTTTATAGGGTCCCAGGCAACCACGTCAGAAACGTTTCTAGTATGCTGTCTACAATGAAATTTGGAAAATAGCCCAACAAGAGGCCGCAGAGAGGTTACGGGAAATAGACCGTATAAATCTAGAAAAATCTCTAGCAGTGGTAGACAATGGGTTAACTACGTTGACCTCCAGGATATATTCCTTAGGCAACATTGTATCTTCTGCGATAGACATACTAGAACAAGATTTGGCCATATTACAACACGGTCAATCTCAATTGCGTTCTATTATGTTATTAAGCTGGACGCTGCAATCTTTGCGTGCCGGCTACGTGCCTTGGCGTTATATCGACAGTATGTCTCTGTTTTCTGAATACAATCTCACAGATAGAAATGGCACAAAGGGGAGCAAAATATACAATGCTGCGTATCGAAAAACTGGATAGATTAGCATTTACAGTGGCAGAATCACCATCCACAGAATGGCTAATCCATGGCCACATAACTCTACCGGTCACTACTTTTCAGTTTCAGTATTGCCTTGAACAAAAGCAAGTAGGCAGATATGACGAAATGGGTAAGGAATACATTAAGGAATCATGGGTATTACCATACAGATTTCGATGCCGGAGTGGGGATTGAGAAGTGTTTCTAAGCGGTACAAACTGTGAGAACGCTTTAAGTGGATCACTCATATGCCAGGATATAATGCTGCACGGGGCTTGTAATGGTTCTGTAACAAACCTGTCCTGCCATTTGAGGGGTGACCCAGCTGCAGTGATTACTCCAGCATTCAGGCTACTTTCAAATGAGAGTTACTTGATGCTGAACAGTCAAGGCTGCTGTGGAATGCTCCCGGGCATCGCATATCTGGTAACCGTGAGCTCCAGGGGTACTTATTGTATGCAAGTATTGTTTCCACCGACACATACAGTCAGGGAGGCGCCATTATGGCCTTCACTGAATGTTTCCTTAATACGGTTTGATACTCTAAGCGGAATGAAAGCTATGCTTCTACAGAAGTCTGTGTCATTAACCTCCGCTCGAGGGACTTTTGATCTCCAGATCGCAAGGTCTTTTGCAGAGATACATGCGCTAATTCATACAAACTGCCCTTTCCATTTCGCAGAAATGGTCAATTGTATCTTTAACATGTCTGATACCACAGGCATAGTCCACCTATTTAAGACCATAGGTTCTGCACTTCTGAGCACCTTTCAGACGGTACTTGGAGTTATCCCAAACTTCATACACTCCGTATTTGGAAGCATCTTTGGAGGACTTCTGCTCATCCTGTTCCTAGCAGCAGGTATCCTGATTGTTTTATATTTGCTACGCAATGGACATCCAAGTCACCAAGGAGATGGAAAAAGCACTCCTGGAGCGTAAATACCGTGACCGCATGGTACAACATCTGGGCACACCTCGCCTAAGAGAACTAAGTGCATCTTGGTCCTTGTCATTTCGACCAGTCTGGATAGACTGCATCTTACATGTCCTCCGATGCCTGTTTTGCGGAGAAGAATGCGTGTTAGACCTGTGTTTGACACTCCCATCATGTGCGCAACCGGACGTGAATGCGTTACTGGACCCGATAACGGCCAATGTTCTGCAGTGTCCTCAGCATATTCCAATGTTGATGGCGGCATTCCTTGAGCCACCGCAGGTAGTAACTGCACCTGTTGGTATGAATACCAGCTCCTCCACTGACACCCAGGCTTTGGACGGCGCACAGGCTGCCCCAGCACCGGCTGCAGACAGCGTGGAACATCATCTGTGCTCAATTGACATACTCTGCAAGGTGTTACAGGGGCCGTCTACGGCGGAAGCAAGCAACGGAAATGTTGCGTCTACCAGCCAGGACGCATAAACATTTGACTCATTTGGCTCGTCGTGTGCTGGGAAAAAATTCGCCCTTTTTTTTTTAAATAAGCTCAAAATTTGAACTAAAAAACAAAAATTGACATTCCTTTCATTTTTGGGCATACATGGCTTTTATAATGCTTATAGTGCTTCGGACTATAGTTATGGACACTTTAGAGCTATGGATTGCAATATTTTTTTAACTTTTTTTTTAAAGTTTTTAGAAATTTTAGAAGATTTGTAAACATTTTTTTAGCATAATCAATGTTTTTATAAATATATACTAATATGCGTTAGCCTAGCAGTACGGTAATAAGTTACATATGTCGTCCAGTCGGAAGAGGAGTGGGTGTTATATTCCATATAGGTACCCTATATAGGCGCAGATAACCTTGTAACCTTTCACCTATATTCTTCCCTACATTATATATAACAGTTCTTGGCCTTTTACCTAGATTTGAGACTGCATTCAGAACGCAGGTTTTTCCCTGGTTCGATTCTCATACATTATGCATGAGGCTTCTTGGAAGCATAGCAGGACCAACAGTAGGATTACCATCTCCTGTATAATATCTCTGTATAAAGTTCAGGCCCAACGTCATCCTGTAGGCCGACACAGAAACACATCAAGTTAGGACCCCTGGGGAGACCTATGAGTATATATACAGCACATCTTGCTTAGGAAGGGAGAGGAGACCGAGACTTACCGGCTGACCCACTGACCAGAGACGCTGAGGTTCCTGCATGCAGACGCTCCAGCTCGCAGTGATCTAACAACCCTCGCGGGGTGTCCAACTCGAGACCAGGACGGGGTCCCATATTCTCCGGTAATGGGGTTGACTAGATCCTAGAGGGATTCTTGTCATAACACCTACACAGATGCTAGGTACATTTAGGTACATCTAGTTAGGAAGGCATTGTAGGAGTACGCACTTTTTATCATGTGTTTTATGTACTTGTATATATTCATGATTTCTGCAAGATGGTAGAACTATACCATCCCTTTACTTTTGTAGTAGTGCTAATCATATATCTCTGCTACTGTCTAATGGTTGTTCCAGCTCACCTATTTTACACTAGAATAACAACTGTCCAATAAATACTTATTGAAAACGCCCAGCCTGTTTATTTTGTGTAACTCTCTGAGACAAACTAAGTGAGCATGCATGACTGAGCGAAAGGTAGTATATTGTTTCCACAAATCTGAGGGATCAGGGTTGTCGTGTTCTGAGGTTGGTAGAATCTATTCTCTCCGTAATAAGAGGAGATTATAGTGACACTGTGAGCTAGCTGATACAGATACGCTAACGTATCTGGTGGGGGTGCACGGAATCAGTCCACCACCAATCCCACAGTTTGTTATCCAAACGCTCAGATCGTGTAAGGGTATTATAGGAACTACACAACAGTTCCCTTGGCCGTCCTCCCTCCTGTATGCATTTCCCCCTTTTCCCTTGATCCCGCGGGTCCTGTGCAAGATTCGCCAGGAGAAGGCATTTGTCCTGTTGGTGGTTCCCGGATGGGTTTGCTGTCCTTGGTTTCCTCTTCTGAGCGAGCTGGCTGTTCAGGAGTGCTGGGCAATTCCGGATCTTCTTTATCCATTGCGGGGCCCCCCGCTCCCAGTGGGGATATTGCGCTGGCTCCATCTTCAGGCTTGGCTCTTGAGAGGGTGACCTTGCTGGCACAGGGTTGTTCTGTGGGGGTGGTGGACTTGCTGCAGGTTTCCCGCTGGTTTTCTACTCTGCTTTCTTATTCCCGCCATTGGTCCTCCTTCTCTCGTTAGTGTGAGCTGAAAGGGGTCGACCCGGTGTCTGTGGATCCCTTGCGGGTCCTCGATTTTTCTCACTGAGGGGATTTCCCTGGGCCTGGCTCCTTCCACCCTGTGGGGTCAATGGGCGGCCTTGCGGGCATTTCGCAGTCCGGGGCTGGACGGACTTGATCCTCTTGTTGCTTGCTTGCTTCGGAGTTGTTTTTTGCAGCAGCCTCGGGCTATTTGCCTGGCTCTGCCCTGGAATCTTCCGTTGGTTTTGCGGGCCCTCCAAGGTGTCCCCTTTGAGCCCTTGGGTTCGGTGGAATTAGTTTCTCACCTTCAAGGTGGTGTTCTTGGTGGCGATCGTATCGGCTGGTAGAATGGGCGAGCTAGGCTCCTTTCTTTGGTCTCCTCCATTCTTGCGGGTTCTCCCGGATTGTCTGGTGTTGTGCCCTGACCCTAGGTTTCTTCCCAAGGTCCCTTCGTGGTTAGCGCTCCCACGAGGTGGTTTTGCCCTCTTTTCCTCCTGGGGCTGTCTCAGGCTCTTATGCCTCTCTGTCTCTGCTGGATGTTCGGCGGGCGGTCATGGTGTATTTGGACCCCACTGCCGCTTTCTGTTGTTATGACAATTTGTTTGTGACGTTTGGCCCGGTCCGGTCACAAGCCTTCCCTTTCCACGTTGTCGTTGGATTAAGCAGGCTATCTTGCTTGCCTACGGGTCTCAGGGGGTCTGAGCTTCCCTCCGGGGTTCAGGGTCGTTCCACCCGGGGCCTCTTTGTGTCTTGGGCCTCGTTCAAGGGTGTCTCTACCGAGGATGTCGGTCGGGCAGCGACCTGGGCCTCCCCGCACATGTTCATGGAGCACTACCGGGTGGTTTTGGGTGGTTCTCCTCCTGGGGGTTTTTCTTCAGGGCTGGTTCCTCCTGCTCGTGATTGTGGCCTTTTGTCCTGGAGCCTGTGTGATTTGATCGGTTTGTTTTTCTGCTCTGGATTAAATCCTGTTTGTGTGTCATCTACTCCTTGTCGTTGGTTTCTTGTTTGCTATGAAGCCTCTCGGCTTGGGTATATGTTCACTTTGTTTAGCATGTGGCGAGGAAGACTTACGAGGAGGTAATGCCCCGGTTACTTACCGGTAATCTTCATTACTCCGAGTATTGTCTTCCTCGCCACATGAGTTGCCACCCCTCCCTCCCTGGTGTACTATCGGCTTCATTTTCTTGGGGCTTGGTAGTTCTTCAGGCTGTGGGTTGGGCCGGCCCCCCTCTTATAGAGGTCAGGGGTGATATGGGTCGGCCATGTTGGGAAGGGATGGGAGGCTACCTTTTGCTTTGGAGGGTTCTGGTGTGCAGCTGAAACTCACTTTGTTTAGCATGTGGCGAGGAAGACAGCACTCGGAGTAATGAAGATTACCGGGGCATTCTCAAATGAGTCTAGACATGGTAGTCTTCAAAGCAGAAAGAATGTTCCAGAAGTTAGAGAAGTTTGGGACGTCACGAAGGGAAACTGATATTGTACTTACAACCTGAAACAGAAAGAAGGCGGATCAATGGTTGAGCAGGTTGCCATGTTTAGACTTGGTCAATGCAGTCTGCACATGTTGAATATCCAAAAGGATGACGTCCTAAGAATAAGTGATGGTTGAGAAACATTACAGACGTTCTGCATAACTTTCAATTAATATTGGATTCTCAAGCTAAATCACTTTAGTACCTCACCACTGGGATTTGAGTTTAAAAGAATGAGTGTATTGATGATGCTAGATTTATTTCTACTTTGTTTTGGATTACAAAGTGATGATGGAAAGCTTGTTTTCTGCATGCCCCCCTTATCGCTGCCTTTTAATGCTATAGCAGGAGTATAGGATGCATGCAAGACAGATTATAATTGTTGCAGTCAGTTGCTTTAGCCTTGGTCTAAATGGAAGCTAATGATTAAGAAAATCATGGCAGTTAGATCAAACTACTTTATTAATATGAACTGCTTAATACAGTGAGAAAAGGATGACTGAGCCTCACAATGCAATTGAACTTTAGGTGCAGAGCATCATTCATCAACAAGTATGGAACAAATTAACCCACCTTTATAGTTTTCACCGTGAGAAGTGACATCCTTTATCAAAAGTATATTAATGAAATTCAGTATGTTCTGAGACCATTTTTAAAGTGTCACCTTAGGGCCATTGTCAAAGCCTCATGGAACAAAAGAGGTAAAGTACAGTCCCAATAATGTATAGGGCCTGCACTAGATGGTTTGAGTCCTAACATCCAAGTGGTTGATCAGATACTGTGCAGAAGAATCTTTGATTAAAGCCCCCTACACCCTAGGCAGGAGCAGAAACTATCAATGCCACAAATGGAAGAGCGAGAAATGTGCGTCATCGGCAGACCAGGACTTTCCAGACATTGTAACTTGGTAAGTAAGCTTGTCCAGCACTCTCCCCTTCTTTAATTGTTACTGCACAGTTGTTTGCATCTGGGCTAAAGTTGTTCCTTTAAATGTCTCAAAGATAAGCTAATTAGACTAATCAAATAAGCATTGGACTGTACTTGCATGCATTTTGACTTACTCCATTCTCCTAGAACAGTTATGTTGCCACAGTTACAACAACTCAGTGAGTTAAGCACTTGCTACTAAGATCTGTGAGGAACCTGCAGGTAACAGGTTTATATATTACATTAAATAAGCTAATCATAAACAATTGTAGAAAATGCAGTAGATGTTCTTTGCTTCTTTTCTCATTGATTTTTTTTTTCTTGTATGAATCCTTATTCTCCTTCATGGGATCTCTGTTTATAATGATGAGTACTGAATAGCCCTGCTCAAGTATGGGGGATATTGGCGGACTCATTCCAAAATGTGGATTTCTGATGAATACCTCTACCTGCAAATTCCTCCCCTTTGAATTTCCCAGTGGCCAGACTGGGTCTCCAGCGCCGGTAGGGGGTCTTGGCTTAGTCTCCATGGCAGAAGTGGAGTCATGGTGATGTCACTGCAGTTCTGTTTTTTCCACGCCTTACAATGTGGGTTCGTAACCTATCTACTGAACACCAAGGTGAAGTGAAGTTTTGCTCTCCAGCAAAATGTTTGCTGCAGTACAAGAGATATGTCCCCGCCAAAAAAGTCTGGTTTTAAACCCTGCAGCAGGTGTGATGGAGATCACATAGCCACATAATTGTGGTTTCTGGTTTGAGGCACAACTGTTCTTCGTGCTACTTCTGCCTTCGAATGAACTCTAAGGCCATAAAGAAGCCTAAGGCCAAGCTCTTTGTGGCTCGTGCCAGGAATGACCAGCTGTGAAAGACTGGTCTACAACCAGGATGAGGTCCAGATCTCCATCTCGCTCTTCCCTGTCCTCTAAGTTCTTGAGGAAACAGAAGAGGTGTCATAAGAACTCACTCCTCTTCTCCCAGATGATGATGTCCAGGAGAAAGTCTCCACCTCTGATTGATTCTTAGATCTTTCCTCTCCAGAGTCCAAGTTAGTGGCATTGTCACCTCTGAGGTCGCCAACACTGCGGCACAGAACTCCTCTCCTTGCGCTGGCGTACCCAGAGTTCACAGCGATTGGCACAGATTCAGCGTTCTTACTTCAAGGTATGCTGGACGTGTTCCAGAGAGTGGCATATCCCTCTGGTGCACTTGCTGATCTTATCGGGCCATATGGGCCTTGATGCAGCATCCCTCCTTTGGCACTGAGCATTCTTCTAGCAATGTACATGTTTCTCCTGGTGCTGTCTGACTTTGTTTCTGTACCATGACCCTCAATGGAGTTGCCCATTCCGATGTAGATTTTGGCTCCGATCCTGTTGCCAGCAGCACCTACTCCACGAACTCCTCAAGAATCTCCTGCCACTTGTCAAGAGGATGAAATCCAGAAGAGAAGCTAGCGGCTTCTGAAGGATGAGCCATATCAAAATGAAGCACTCAATACCCAAGGACAATATTGGAACACAATACATACCTGACAGCTGTTCTGACCAGCATTTCCCAGATTGCTGAGGCGACACTAATGGTTTGTAAGCTTCTACCCTCCTTTGATACATCAGATCTTTTATTTCTTCAGAATGCCAGTGGGCTGGATATATCACCAGGTATTAAAGCTGGTCTTCCTTCGATACTTTACTAAAAAAGGCGTCTGTCCTTAAGCTTCTCTCCCTGACCCAATCTCCTTACTGATGTTACAGTTGGTTGCCACTACTGTAGAACCTCTTCTCACCTTTTAAAAAGGCTCTTATAGAAGCTGTGAGCCGTGGCCTAAGCCCACCTCGAGTATATCGGTGAACCGCAACCTACAATGATGCTACAAGCCGGCTCTTGGAAACCTAGTCTTCTTGTCACTTCATCCCTCCCCAGAAAGCCAGTGCCTAATTTGGACTGGTGTTTACATATGCTAGACACTTAATACTCAAGACCGGCAGTTCACCACATGGTGGCGCTGTTTGTCTAAGTTATTCAGCTTGTTTATCTATAAATATACATGAAATAAATTAATACCAACGCATCCGGGTTGAATTCTTGCACTTAAAGTGTGATGATTAGCAGTTGCGTTGGTTGCGGTTGCACTGGTGGTGCAAGCTGCAATGGCCTCTTGAAAAATAAATGGGCCATGGCACTTTTTTATTTGACAAATTAAGCACTGCAGAAAGCTTAGTGGTTCAGGTACTCTGTACCACAAAACTGAACCAAGGAGCCTTTCCTATATACCTTCCAGACGGGGAATTAAAAACCTGTTGGGAGGGAAAGAAAACCCTTTCCGCAGGCAAGCTAGCACTGCAATCTCTGAATGCAGCTTATCTGATAGACCCTTCTAGTTGTAGATTCTTTACCTTTAGAATTTCCCCCAGGCTTCAGTCTGGAGCCCTAGATTTTTCATTAGCAGTACCCCTACGCGTCGTTTAGGTGGCATCGGTCGGCTGCATCTGGCGTCATGTGCGCTGGAAATGACATTGCGGGACCTACATAGACGCTGCCCGGGGACGCTGACGTCCGTTCTTTTTTTTTTTTTTGTGTCAGAATAAGCGCAGATCTGGAGAGAGCTACCCTGTAGCTGTTTTTTGGCAAACCTTTTTTCGACTTTTGTTGAAGTTTTTCTCTGAGTCTTGGATTCCTGGTGCGTCAAGATGTCCCAACGTAGGACCGGATTCAAGCCCTGCAGATCCTGTCATCGGATGATGTCCATGACTGATCCGCATCTCGTGTGCCTCTTGTGCTTGGAGCATGACCATGACCCGAATTCGTGCTCTGAGTGTCTGGCCCTGAATCCAAAAGCTTTGCGGGAGCACCTTCGAGCCCCGGGTAGTCGGTTGGGGCCCCCAATGCTTCGATACCTGTGGCTCTGGAGGGCCCCGTGGATCTGTTCTCGGATCCAGACCGATGTCAGTCGTTCCACCTCGACCTTCCCCGTTGTCTATCCAGGCGGCCACTCTCTCGATGCCGACCGTGCCCCCGGTTGGCGTCAACCCCATCCTCGTCCCTGACTCTGACATGAAGCCAAACCGGTGTCAATCGACGTCGGCTCCGACGGAAGGGACTTTTGTCCTGTGTTTGTCCCCGGTGTTGATTTTGTACCGAGAGGTGGTGAGGGCTGGGCGGGGCCGCTGGACCCTTTAAAAGACTGCTTGAAGACCCCATGCACTGGTGGATGGACCTGGGTGAGGCCAGTGCATTGGACACTTGCCCTGACACTGGCTTACTTTCTCCCCTTTCTGTGGCAACAGAGGAGGAAGCATCCTACGTAATGGTGGGGAGAAGGGCAGCTGAGGTCCTGGACCTTGAGCTCCCTTCGGTGGCAGTCAGGACTAACCTCCTGACAGAGGTGCTTCAGCCTGCGTCTTCTACCTCCGAACTTCTTTTGCCTTTTAATGAAGCCCTCACTGATGTCCTTCTGGGCACTTTGTCCACCCCCAGCACAGGACCTCCTGTAGACAGGACATTCGCCTGCCGCCATCACCCTGCTCGGGCGACCAAGCATGACTAACGCAGCATCCTTTCCCTTAGAGTTTGGTTGTCCAAGCCTCTTCCAAAGGCGCATTCCCTTCTGCTCCCCCAATAGGGAATCCAAGAAGCTTAACCATCTTGGGAAGAGGATTTTTTCTTCTTCCAGCCTGGCATTGCGGTCGATGAATACTGCTTGTCTCGTGGGCTGATAACTGCCATACCATCTGGGATACAGTTGCGCAGGTGCAACCTCAGTGCTCGGAGGAGGCACGGTTCATTCTCTCCCAGGCAGTTGCATCCCGGAGAAAGACAGCGAAATTCACCATTCGTTGTGGACTGGACACCACCAACTCACTGGGCAGAGCAGTTGCCTCGTTGTTAGCATTACGACGCTACGTCCGGTTAAGGACTTCTGGCTTTTATGGGGCTGTCCAATCTACTCAGATGAACATGCCCTTTGAGGGCACTCCTTTTCGATGAGAAGGCATATCCGGCGCTTGAGCGTTTCAAGGAATCTCAGGCTATGGCCAGATCCTTTGGCCTCACGGCTTCAACCCGTCCCCCTCAGTCTGCCTTTCGTGGCCACGGAAGGGGCGCCCTGTCACATCCTGCCCAGCCACGAATCATGCAAGCTGTCCAGCCTCTGCATGGCCGCGGACGTGGGACCCAGCGCCCTCGTAGGTCAGGGAGCCAGCGGTGGGGCCAATCACTGCCACTGCCTCCAAACCTTCCTAGTCTGACGTTTCAGGCACATCATCGGCCAGTCGGGAGCAGGATTCGCCATCACTTCCTCCGCTGGCAGTCCATCACGTCGGACAGGTGGATTCTGCAGATAGGGGCCACTTCCTCCCATTTGAGACTATACCTCCCTCCATGCCACCCTCCTACGACCGTATTTCAGAGGATCATTTGACACTTCTCTGCGAGTAAGTTACACCTCTCTTGGCCAAGGGGGCCATAGAGGGAGTCCCTGTGCCAAAAGTAGGAAATGGTTGTTATTCCCGCTACTTTATGGTGCCCAAAAAGGACAAAGGCCAGCGTCCTATCCTAGACCTCCAGACCCTCAACTTCTTCCTTTGGAAGGAGAAGTTCAAAATGCTCATTTTGGCCCAGGTCCTTTCTGCTCTAGACCCAGGAGACTGGATGGTAGTGTTGGAATTGCAGAATGCTTATTTCCATATCCCTGTCCTGCCTGCCCACAGACGTTACTTGCAGTTCACGGTGGGCCACAAGCACTTTCAGTTCACCATGCTCCCCTTTGGCCTTACCAGTGACCCTCAGGTGTTCACGAAAGTGATGGCGGTGGTCGCAGCTGCAGAGATCAGGGGTGCCAGTCTTTCCCCATCTCGACGACTGGCTGTATAAAGCTGGCTCACCCCAGGCTGTCGTCTCCCAACTCCAGACTACTGCGTACCTCCTGCACTCGCTGGGGTTCACTATCAACGTGCCGAAGCCACACCTGACTCCCTCTCAGACGCTTCCTTTCATCGGAGCGATTCTGGACACAGTGCAGTTTCGGGCCTATCCTTCCGAGCAGCGAGTCCAGGATATTTGGGCAATGATACTGATGTTTCAGTCTCTATCCTGGATTTTGTTGAGTGACTGAGGCTGCTGGACCTTATGACCTCCTGCATCCTGCTGGTGGATAATGCCAGATGGCATATGCAGGCTCTGCAATGGGACCTGAAGTGCCAGTGGGCGCAGCATCAGGGGAATCTTTCAGACTACATCCAGATCTCGGAGGGAACTACGCAGCAACTGCAGTGGTGACTATCAAACCAAGATTGGGTTAGAGGCAGATCCCCCTCTCCCTTCCCCAACCACATCTGACTGTGGTGACAGATGTGTAACTCCTAGAATGGGGCGGCCACCTGGGTGAGGTGGAGATCGGAGGCATCTGGTCTTTGGCTGAGTCCGGTCTCCATATCAACCTTTTGGAGCTCCGGGCAATCAGACTAGCACTG
Organism: Calotriton arnoldi; assembly: GCA_963921515.1. NCBI lineage: Eukaryota > Metazoa > Chordata > Amphibia > Caudata > Salamandridae > Calotriton > Calotriton arnoldi. The sequence continues at coordinate 2,838,664 of CAWUFW010001193.1, forward strand.
AAGGCATTCCTTCCCTCTCTCTAGTAGTGCAGGTGTTCATGTACAACACCACTGCCATGTGGTACTGCACCAAACTGGGTGTGGACCCTTTGTCCGAAGGCTCTCCGCCTCTGATCATGGCTGGAACATCAGGGCAGCTCCCTGGTGGTTCACCACCTGGCAGGTTCTCTGAACACAAGAGCGGACCAACTCGGCCGTCGGTGCCTGGTTGATCACGAATGGCGTCTCCATCTGGAGGTGGCACAAGAACTTTCAGCGCTGGGGAGAGCCTTGGTTAGATCTGTTCGCCTCCGAAGAGAACGTGCAATGTCAGCAATATTGCACGTTGGAGTTTCCTGTGGTTTTCGTCGCGAGTTGAGCTTTGGCCTCCTTTCTGCCTATACCACTTCTGCCCAGAGTGCTCCAGAAGATCAAGCACGACTGGGCATAAGTCATTCTTGTTTCTCCGGATTGGGCACGAAGCGTCTGACCTTCTGTCGATTCTGAAATTGCTCTGCCCAGCAAATCCGTCTTGTCAAGTCCACAACTGATGGTGAATTTTGCTGAATCTCTCCTGTCCTTAACTGCCTGGGAGGGCACAGCCGGGCCTCCTCCAGGCCTTGTGGCAGTACTTAAGCAACCGTCTCCTAAAGGGAATGGAAAAAACTGCACAATAAGCATGCGGTATTCACCGACCGCAATGCCAGGCTGGAGGAAGAAAACATCTTCTTTCTAAGCGATTCCACCCTCTTGGATTCTCTATCAGGAGGTGCGGGAGGGAACGCACCCTGGGAGGTAGAAGCCTGCATCACCAGGCTATCAGGGGTGGGGTGTTGGCTGAGGATCTTTGGGTCTCCCGGAGCTGGGCAATGGCGGCGTGCAATTGTCCTATTCACAGGAGCCCCTGTGCTAGGCTTGGATCACGTGCCTGGTAGGACATCAGTAAGTGCCTCAGTAAAGGGCAATAGGGGGTGAGAGGTGGAAGCCCCAGGCTGAATGCTTGAGTCAGAAGATTAGTCCTGACCTGCACAGAGGGCAACTCCACTCCAAGTACCTCAGCTGCCCTTCTTACGACCATGGCATATGAAGCCCCCTCCTCCGTAGGCACAGTAGGAGGAGAGAGCATGCCAGTATCTGGGGATGTGTCCAATCCACTGGCCTCCCCTAGTTCCTCATACCAGTCCATCTGCTCTGCACCCTGGTGCTCCAAAGGGTTCATAGACCACTCCCAGGCCTCTCGTGCCTGAAACGTCAAGACAATGCTCAGGTGACAACATAGAACCCCTGGGCTCTACCGGCATCTGACTCGGCGTCGAGTGACGCTGATCTAACTCCGTATCATCGGGGATAAAGATGGGGCTTGAACTGCTGGTGGGCACCGGCTGTTCCGTAGGCATCGACTTCGGGTCTGGTGCCGGGGAAGGTTGCGTTGGCATGACCGGCGTCGTCCTGGAATCAGATCCCCGAGGCCCAACCAGTGCTGTGGCCGGAGCAGACAATGTCATATCCAATAGACCCCCTCCCGACCCCGCGGGGCCTGAAGGCTCACCAGAGGGGTTGGCCTGCTTAAGCGCGGTGCATAACCTCAGAAAACTCTTTAATTTGAGCATGGGTTGCTCCGGCTCCTTGAAATGGAGGGAGGCGCAGTCTCCCCTGGCTCTGCAGAACCGTGCCTAGAGCGTCAGTGCTCCTTATCTCGTTCGTCCATGGATGACAGTCGAGGCGAAGATGAAATCCGCTTGGACTTCTTTTTCTTGTGCCTCTTCCCCAAGTACCTTGAGTGGGAGGAAGAGGACTTGTGGCTCCGGGAGCGGTACTGTGACCTCCTCTTCTTCGATCGAGACCGGGTTCTCCACAGAGTCTTGCTGGATGGTGTCGACTGCCGGGCTGCAAGGAACTTCACAGCCGCTCCCCCAAGGCATTCGGAGCCATGGCCCGACAGTCCAAGCACAACTTTGACACCAAAGGCAGACGACATGGGTATCACCGACATGGCGTGGTGACAGGCGCTGCACTGTTTAATTACTGGTCTTCCTCAAAGACATCTCTTGACAAAAAGTCGACAAAAAGTCCTGTCAAAAAGTGACAGAGGAGCAGCTTTTCCTAGATCGGCGCTTAACTGGCACGGAAAGAAAAGAACTGACGTCCGCGAGCCTGGGTAGTGCCTATATAGGTGACCGCAACGTCATAACTGATGCAAACGAGCCGAATGGAGCTACCCGAAGCCGTGTGCGAGGGGATATTGTTCAAGCAAAAGTTTCCGGATCCAGCCTGACTCCTGGAAAATTCTAAGGTAAGGAATCTGAAGCTAGAAGTCTTTATCAGATTAATACAAGCATTCCATATATTACTTTTTGTACACTTTGGTATGTCTCCATACCAGTAAGACAGGCAATGCTCTTTGCATTCTGTCTTTGGTAGACTCCTTACCAAGGATGTTCAGCCGTATGCCAATAACAATTGGTATGAGGACTTGCAAGATGCTAGTAGGCTGGACACTTCCCAAGAGGCCGAACTACCCCCCCCGATACCCCCTCCCTCGATACCCCCTTCCTCCTGAAACCAACCCCCCCCACTCCTGATACCGCCCCTTCCTGATGCCCCCCTTCCTAATAACCTCCCTTCCTGATAAACACACCCCCCCGCCCCCCTTCCTGGTCTGGCCACGCTCGGATCTGCATCCTACGGCATGGTTATTGGGCTTGGGCAGAAGTTTGGTTATGCAAGGATAATTTTGGTAATTCTGCGTTACTCTTTGATGCAGAATTACTGATAAATGTGCAAAAACTCCTGCTTTCGAAATTAAGAGTAATTTTAAGGGGAGGGGAAATCCTATAATGAGAGCACATTTAGCAAATATGAGTGGCTGCTCTGTTGCACTTAGCATTATTTTGTAGCACAAAATGCATCCTTGTCCATTTTGGACGCAAGGGGGCCTTTTTGCACTAAACGCTGAACGGAGAATTACTCTTCTCATACAACTAGAGCTACACAGAATTACACCCACCCCTAATGGTTATGTGTAGGGTGGCCGAAGTCCTTGACCTTCAGTTTCACTATGGAGGTGAAAAGCAACATCCTGACTGAAGTCCTGCAGCCTGGCCATACTGCTTCTGAGCCTCTCCTACATTTTAATGAGTCCTTGATAGATACTCTTAGAGGGTATTTCGCCTAAGCCTTGTACCATCCCCACCCCCCAGTTAACCCGCAAATAGCCAGGCGCCGTTGCCCTGCCCCAGGTAACCAAGCTGCCTTGTTGTAGCGCCCTTCTCCCAAGAGCCTTGTGGTGCAGAGCTCCACCAGCTGGACAAACCCCAACAATTTCCCTAGCACTGACCCAGATAGCAAATCGAAGAGAGTAAAGCCTCTTCTCATCTGCAATTTTTGCCCCTACGGTCCATTAATGCTTCCTACTTGCTTGGCCGCTACACTCATGCCCTCTGTGCAAATCAATAAAGGGTTCTGGCCCTTAATCAGTATGGCTGGACCAAACTATGATAGATACAACGAAACAGCTGCCAGTACTGATAGTTATTCACCACTTCATTCATACCAATCACACGTGACACTCGTGGTGATTGAGGTTTTAATCAATGTTTTTATTTTCTAATTCTGATTTTTTTTATATATATCTCTTTTTTTTTTGTGTGCAAAAACAGTTAATTCATGCTATTATTTTCATGAATATTTCAACCATTTTAAGACCACAAAAACATTACAACCACATAACACTACGTTGACAATTACGAATAAGACGCAACATCACATTTCATAAAAAAGTATTTACACAATATGAACAAGCTCAAATTCCATGCAACACTTAAGAAAAGAGAAAGGAAAGTAAGAAAACCCAAAGGAAAGGTTATGAAAATGCGACACAATAAATAGAATACAAAACAAACCCAGGGAGAAATTAGACCAAACAGTTCTGTATTCAGGTCATATGAAACTCAAATTCATGAGTTGTTGTACTGTATTCAAGACTTGATACTCCAAAATCATAAGACAATACTTGTTTGGACATAACAAACGGTCTACGCGTTTCAAACCCACTAATATTTTAGTGTTATCCTCAGGACCTGGAAACTGAGCTGAAAACAAAAAGAAAAGGTGCATGTGTTACCATCAAATTACATAACTCCACACACACTCCCATACACTCCACTTTTCCTAGATTGTGCCAATGTACCTTATGCTCTTTTATCCTGGCACCCACTGTGCCACTTGACGCTTTCACCACTACGAACGTCAGTACAAATTTCACTGGATGATACAGAAGAACTTCAACCACAAAAAAGAAAAGAAGAAAACTGACTTTTAACTGATATGCCTTCATCACCGCAAGTTCCACACAAGCGGACACTTCAACCCAGTTTTTACCTTGTTATAGAATAGTTTTTGGGCCTCTGACAACTTCTTCAAAAAACGATAAGTTAGGCTCCAACAGCCGACCTTGTAAAACAAAAAGAATAAAATTGACGCTTTAAATCAAACATCAATAATAACTTAGCCAACGAAACTGCGTTTGGACCAGAGTCCGTTCGACATACCTCATGGTGTTGCCATAATGGCTCAATGACCGAACTCCGCTTGTCGATAAACCGCTGCACGTGTCAGCCCCCTCCCTTTAGCATCAAACAAAGTCGGAGCCTGTTTTCCTCAGGCTTTCCGATTTTCAGCAGCGTCCGGTCGCCTTTCAGAAAAGCCTGTGCTTCAGATGCCGGCGCATATATACGTCGTCACTGTATTTTTGATATCACGTGATTTCCAATTTGAAACAACTTTATTGATACGTAATCCACCCTGTGTGTCTAACGAAGTTTTTTGTAAACACGAAGTTTGTCAAGATGGTGTTTCATAGTGAATAAAAGCGTGTATACGTCGTCACTGAAATTTAAAATTGCACATACCGTTCGAAGTAAAACACCTTTGTTGGTCCGCGTGATCAACTTGGCCATAACAGCTGGATTTGTCAAGGAACTCCTTAAGTTTGTTTCACGATCTACCAACGTGATGCATTATGGATGTTGTATGCACAATGGATCTTAAGTATAAAAATGTTCAGCCCATTTTAGGCAATGTTACCATTATTAGAACAATAAGGGGGTCATGTATGTGAAACCGAAGGTTTACACATATAAATTGTGTGCATTATAAACAATATCGTGTATACGTCGTCAATGAAGTTTGTGGTGGCCCATATCTTGCAATGTGAAACACCTTTGTTGGTCCACATAAGCAACTGGAACTCTGTGGCATAAGTCCTCCAAGGTGTTCCTGAAGACCTTTGCTCGTTCTGCAACAGGCCATCTAGGATTGTGATGCAGCCCAGTTCACACTTTGTACACCACCGACTCAGTTGACGGGCATTAGGCACCAGTGTTGCTGTCCGTTACCATGCATGGCTACGTTCAACTGGGTTCTTGGGTAATGTCTGATCTTCCCTGATGGACATGCCATTTGATGGGACTCACCTATTTGGGACAGGGCAGATTCTGCCCTTGAACGCTTCAAGTAGAGTAGGGCTACTGCTCGCTCCATGGGGCTTTCTACCCAGCCATGCCAGCAGCACTTTCAGGGCTCCTTTTGTGGCTTCAGATGAGTCTCCTTACCACCAGCCTGTCCCTCCCCAGCAGGGAATCCAACAGTTTTGTGTGAGAGGCCGTGGTGCCCACTGCCCCCACGTCCAAGGTTAGCGTGCTGCTCAGTCTGCGACCAGGCAGCCTCACCTTTCAAGCCTCGTTGATGTATGCTTACAGGATCGCTGCTGCCCGGTGGCAGGCAGAATCCACTGATTGTTTGGTTTGGCAGGAGATCACATCAAAGTGGGTACTGAAAATTGTCAGAAAAGGTCACGCCATACCCTTCCTTTCTTCCCCGCCACACCAGCAAATAAAAGAGGGCCATCTACCCTATTTTTCACCCTGTACGTCCATCAATATATCCTCTACATCCACTCTCTCATTCATCCCAAACCCCATACCACCACTATGATCCCCAAAATAACCCTTTCTAGACTCTACCCTACTCTACCTCTCCTTGCATCATCTGACACCTTTTTTACTGTAACAATCCCCCAAAACAAGCCTTTCTAAACGCTTCTCTCTGACTCTTCCCCTCCACATCCCTTTTTACTCATCCCAAGGCTCCTTCTACTGCTATGACCTCCAAAACAAAAACATAAAAAAGTCTAAATCCTTCACTCTTCTATCCCTCCTCTATTCTTTTCAATCAAAATAACAGACTAACATGTCCACTTCTCAAATTTCATATTTCACTTTACTAATTCACCACTAATCCTTTATGGGTTCCAGAGTAGCGTGCTACTCACCAAAAAAGCGCTTCAACACCCCATCAGGGGTAGCAAGCACTATATAAATGCAAACCTCTTTCCCTCTTCTATCCCTCTGCTACCCTTCTCTATCCAAATAACTGAATAACCTATCCACCACTCAAATTACTTTCATATTTAACTATACTAATTCAACACTAATCCTTTATGGGTTCCCGAGTAGCGTGCTACTCACCAAAAAAGCGCTTCAACACCCCCATCAGGGTTAACAAGCGCTATATAAATGCAAAACTTTTTTCCCCTCTTCTATCCCTCCCCTACCCTTCTCAATCCAAATAACTAACTAACATATCCACCACTCAAATTACTTTCATATTTCACTATACTAATTTTCAACACCAATCCTTTATGGGTTCCGGAGTAGCGTTCTACTCGCCGAAAAAGCGATTCGACGCCTCGTCAGGGGTAGTGCTATATAAATGCAATTACAATAGAATACAATCTCTACATTTTGCGACAGGAAAAGCAAGCCGTTTTGCACAATGGGGCTGTTGGGAGGGTGCTCATGCCAGAAATAGGGTGTGGATGTTATTCCTGCTACTTTCTTGTTCCCAAGAAAGATGCAGGTCTTTGGCCTATTCTAGACCTGTGCCCTCTCAATCCTTCCTCGAGAAAAAGTTCAAAATGCTCACCCTGGCAAAGATTTTGTCTGTTCTCGACCCAAGAAACTGGATGGTGGTGTTGGATCTGCAGGATGCCTATTTCCATATTCCCATCCTGCAGGCCCAGTGGCTCTACCTTCAGTTCGTGGAGGTGTGGAGGAGCATTTTCAGTTTGCTCTCCTTTGGTCTCACTAGTGCCTCTTGGGTGTTCATGAAAGTGGTGGCAGCGAACCTTCGGAGGTCAAGGGTTCTAGTCTTCCCCCAACCTCGACGACTGGCTGTTGAAGGTGGGCTCGCACCAAGCACTCATTAATCACCTGCTGACTATGGTGAACCTTTTGTCATCCTTGGGGTTCACTATAAACCTGCCAAAGTCACACCTATCCCCTTCTCGGACACTCCCCTTCATTGTAGCCATCCTGGACATGGATCAGTTTCGTGCCTTCCCCCAGGGAAGAGTCCAGGACATTCAGGCTTTGATCCCGATATTATAGCCTCGCTCATGGATTTCACTGAGGTCGACTCTGAGGCTGCTAGGACCAATAGCAGTCTGCATCCTGCTGGTCGAGCATGCCAGGTGGCATATGTGGGCTCTGCAGTGGGATCTGAAGTCCCAGGGGACCAACATCATTGGGACCTCTGACCATGTTCAGATTTTGGAGGAGACTGCACAAGTTCTGCAGTGGTGGCTGGTTACAGAACCGCGATTGTGTCAGTCGCAGACCCCTCTCTTTTCCCCACCCAGAGCGGACAGTGGTGACCAATGTATCACTTCTGGCATGGGGTGGTCGTCTGGGTGAGGTGGAGATCAAAGTCCTCTACACTCCGGTGGAATCCTGGCTCCACATCAACCTTCTGGAGCTGAGGGCTATGCGCTGGGTTCTGAAAGTCTTCCTGTTGTCCATCAAGGGAGGCTGAAAACACCATGGCCATGTGGTACAGCAACATACAGGGCAGGCTCATGGCCCTGTGCCAGGAGGCTTTGCGCCTCTGGAAATGGTTGGACCACCAAGGAATCTTCCTGGTGGTGAATCACCTGGGAAGATCACTGAAGGAAAGTGCCCCTTTTTGCATGGTTGCCCTCCCACATTTTGCCTGATGCTCTTTGACTAAGTGTGCCCTGGGTTCCTACCAACCAGGTACCCATGGCCTATGTTCTTTCCCTAAATCTGTACTGTTGTACACTCAAATTGGCAACTCTCTGGCCACATGTAAGTCCCTTGTAAAAGGCACCATGGGTACCAAGGGCACTGTGACCAGGGAAGGCCTCAAAGGGCTGCAGCACCTATTGTGCCACCCTTCGAGGCCCTGTGCCCTGACACACACACTGCCATTGCAGGCTGCGTGTTTTGGTGTAGAACAAAGTGGAGAGTCGACATGGCACACATTCCTGTGTGCCATGCCTACAACCCACTGCATGTGGCATAGGTCAGCCACCCCTCTAGCTGGGTGCACTATGCCCCTGGTGAGGGTACAGGTGCATGAGCCCTGTACCCCTACAGTGTCTAAGTCCATTATTAGACATTGTAAGTGCAGTAAAGCTATAAAGAGTATATGGTCTGGGAGTTTGTCATTACGAACTCCACAGCACCATAATGGCTTTACTGAAAACTTCTCAGCACATTAAACCCACACTGATGCCAGTGTGGGATTTAATGAAAAATGTACTCAGAGGGCATCTTAGAGATGCCCCCTAAAAAACAACCTGATTCTAGTGTCTTGGCTGATTGGCTGCTCATCAGCTGCCACCCCCAGACATGCTTCTGGACCCCTGGATCGAGAGCCTCCCGCTCTCCGGGTCCTGAAACAAAGCACATCCTGGGCAGAGGTGCCAATCTCTTCCCCCCAACCCCCTTGGATGGGCAGGGTCCATGAAGGAGAAGCTTCAAAGGCTTGCCGTGTTTGTGAGCTGCCTCAGCCATTTGCTGCTCCCAGCAACTGGCCCCCTCCAGTTCTGACCCCCCACTTTGGCAGGAGAATTGGCAGGAAAACCAAGATAGGAGGAGAGGTGTGCCCACCTTTGCCAACCCCACCCCTCAGGTGGGGGAGGCAAGGTACAACTCCCAGTCCCCGCCATCTTGAAGATGTGGGGACCCAGCCAACCAGAGTGAGGCTATGCCCCCTCCCACTGGAGGGTGGCATAATAGGGGGCGTACTCACCCCAAGGAAGGGATCCATTTGTCCCAACCTTTACCTACCTGAAACACCCCTAAATTTAGTATTTAGGGGCAAACCTGAACCTTGCCTCCTCAGACCAGAAGGACTGAAGACCGTGCTGAAGGAAGAAGAGGAGGACACAAACTGACTTGGCCCCAGGCCTACCGGCCTGACCCGACCTCAACCTGCTCCAGGGGAATCCCGGTGTGTCCTGCAGCCAGCAGCTGCCCCAGAACCTGGTGGACCTGCCCTGCCTTCACTGAAAAGACTGTCTCCCGTGAGCACCGGATTTGCTTACCAACAGACTCTGGCCAAATCCGCGAGTCTCCACCACTCTGCACCCAACGCCCACGGCCCGAGTTTGAGTAGCCCAACACCCCACGGAGGTCTCCCCGGAGTTCCTGACCTGAGATCTGGAGATCCCTGACCTGCCTCGAGCCTCCCGACGACGCCTGCAGCCCCTTTCTGGAGGATCCCCGCGACCGGAGCCGGCAAGAAGAACCCGATGCCAAAAGACACCCCTACGGCCTTGGGGGGCCAAACCGACGGTGTCCCGGCATCCCTCGACATCTCAACTTACCTCTCCAACCGGTGGCTGCCTCCAGAAGATGTTCGTGCCCGAGCCTGCAGTGTTTGTTCAAACGGGAGAATCCCCATTGAAAGTAACAGGGCACCCGACGGCAAAACATCACCCTGCACCCAGCCGCCCTAGTGCCGCTGTGGGTGCACCTTGGGTGCTAACTTGAACCCCCCTTTGCCCTGAGCTTACGTCCAGGAGCTTTGCTCCCTCAAGCTTGTGGTCTGCTCATGAGCAGCCACCAACCAGAGGCCCCCTATCCCCCATTGGATAACATTGGGCCTCAGCACTCTACACCCGGCCCCCTAGTGCAGCTGAGGGTGCTCTTGGAGTGCATCCTTGACCCTGGGGTAACCCTTGTTCTATCCCAAGAAAACCAACTAAGTACTCACCTGTAAATTGATAACTTAATTTCCTCCCATAGGATTGCATTGACTGCTTTTCTGTGAAAAATGTTTTAAGTGTGGAGTTGGAAAATTGTATGAAACCTTAAGAAACTGTACACTTACAAACACTGATTTACTTATCTTTTATTTAGAAAATGTCCCAGTATGATATCTAGGCATATCACACTGAGTAATCATACAGTAACTGAAAAGTAATTTCAACAGTTTTTGAATAATTGTCCTACCTACATCCAAACTAATTGCATACAACTGCATTCAACTGTATTATTCCTGCAAAGTATTATTTCACTTACCTGCACCAGGCCTGACTCTAGAAATAAAAAACAACTAAATTATATTTTTATACAAAACAAATTGGTCAGAGTTTAGTCTTTGAGTGTGTGACATCATTTCTTGCCTGACTGCGTACAATAAATGCTTAACACTACCCTCTGATAAAGCCTTACTGCTCACCCACACTACCACAAATAGAGAATAAGGTATTATCTACTTTTAACTCTGCCTACCTTTGGGGATCCACTGGACTCTGTGCACACTATACCTCACTTTGTAGGAAGCTGGCTCTGTATATACTATACCAATCATTGAATGCCAAGGTGGACAAGCTCAGCCATCGGTGCCTAGCGGATCATGAGTGGCAATTACACCCGGAGGTGGCGCAAGGTCTCTTCCTCCAATGGGGGAGAAACATGGCTCAATCGGTTCGGCACCGCCGGGAACACGCAATGTTAGCATTTCTGCATGCTGGAGTTTCCAAGGTGGTTATTGCTTGGAGATGTGTTCCACCTTGAGTGGAACTCAGGACCACTGTATGCCTTTCTGCCGATAGCACTCCTCCCGCGAGTTCTCAGAAGATCAGGACAGTCCAGGCCCAAGACACTCTATTGGCTCCGGATTGGGCATGGAGAGTTTGGTCTCCAGAGCTCCTTGCCTTGAGCATGTGTTTTCCGATCAGGCTGCTCCTCAGAGAGACCTGCTGTTGCAGCAACAGTAGGAATAGTCAATTGGTCCTTCGCAACCTCCACCTTCATGCATGGAGAATGAGGGGGTGACAGCTGAACAACTTTGAGCTCCCCTGGAGGTTATTGTCATCTCAGCAGCCAGGCGTTCCTCAACTGTATGCATCTGTCGTTGGGACACATTTGTTGTTTGGTGCGACACTCGTCAGAAGAACAAGGGGGCATATTAGCAAGACCGGCGATAAAATTAACGCCGTTTTAGCGACAGGAAACTGCCGCTAAAACGGCGATAATGGGCTTGCTAATATGCGTTATAGAATTCCAATAGAAGCCCAGGTTAGATGTGCAGGACATCTAACCTGGGCTTCTATTGGAATTCCATAACGCATATTAGCAAGCCCATTATCGCCGTTTTAGCGGCAGTTTCCTGCCGCTAAAACGGCGATAATTTTATCGCCGGTCTTGCTAATATGCCCCAAGATACTTATCTTCAGTAATGCTATTTCTGGAAAAGTCTCTATCTAGGCGCAGATTTCCCAATGACCCTCTATCCTTCCGGTTCTGTGATTGGACTCTACCTCTTAATAAGATCCCAAGTCCAGGAATCTGCACACAGATCTACCAATTGCTTTTGGGACTCCACGTTTCAAGGCACGGACAGTCTTCAAAGCAACGAAAGTCAGCGCGAGTGAGTGGTGCCAATATAGGCCCAACATGTCATTTCCAGGGCCACACGGCACCACCACCTGGGTCGCTGAGGTACTACGAAAAAAGTTTCCAGATCCAGTCTGACGCCTAGGGAATATTCAAAAGATAAGGAATCTGGGGCTAGATAGTCTCTGACCAAAGGTAATTTGTTCTTTGGATTCTGAAGTGAAGAGGAATGGCCATTTCACTCAGTCCTACAGGATTTGTTTCAGACCCACATGTGAAGTGTTGCAATTTACAGAGATCAAACCAGCCAATGGAAAGACAAATAACATAACTTCTGGGCTTTATTGTGTCATGCATTTTCTTAGTTCTGAACACAAGTATCTTCATGAGACCACTGCAGCAACGCCTAGCGGACCAGTGGAGCCAGTTCTCAGGCAAGTGGAAAGACTAGCTTCCCTAGTCTCTCTGAGCAGCCCAGTCCCTCAGATGATGGTGCTATCCATAGAATCTTCTTTGCAGAATGTGCTTTTAGTTTTATCAGACGTTCCCTCACAAATAATTTTGACTGATTCCTCCCTCTCAGATTGGGGTGCTCACATGGGTCACCTGCATATCCAGGGCTCATGGTCCTCAAAGGAGATGACACAGCACATCAGTCTTCTTGAACTGAGATCTATTCATCTGTTTCTCAGAGCTTTTCTCCCCTTGTTCACAACAGATTCCCTTCTTGTTAGGATGGCAACACAATAACAACAATGTATTTATTACCTGAACAAACCGAGAGGAATAAGGTCCAGAGACCCCTGGAAGCTTGAACTTTCTGGAAGCTTCGGATAGTCGGGAACTTGAAGATCACATCAGTCATTGTTCCAGGTGTTCAAAATGCTGAAGTAGACTATCTGAGGATGTTAACCCAGGAGAAGCACAAGGTTGTAATAATATATTCAGTTCTTCACAACGTCTTATGCAACTGGGTTTTCACTCTGTAAAATCAACAAAAATGCCCAGACTTCTGCCTGAGATATTACCAACATGGGTTGCAGGGCAATGCCGTATGGATCGGCTGGTCTGACAAAGTTCTTTACGCTTTTCTGTCAATACACCTAATTCCAGCAATAATCATCAAGCAGATGAACTTAAGCCAGAATGATTGCAATAGTCATGGAGTAGCCTCGTAAGTGGTGGTTCACCTCCTTAACCTCTCAGAACGACCACACAGGAGACTTCCATGCAGACCAGACCGTCTGCACCTCAACCTACCATAATTGAATTTGGAAGCCTGGCTTCTGAACTCATCCAAAATGGACACTGTAACCTCCCACAGGATTTTATGGAAATTTTGAGAGTAGCTAAACAACCATCCACAAGAGCTTCCTAGATCTGCTGAATGGAAGAGATTCTGCATCTGGTGTTCTCAAACAGCTTTCTGTCCAGAAGAATCCTTACTGCCATATCTTCTTAATTTGGCCAGATTAGGCTTAGAATTCTCTTCCATAAAAGTTAACCTATTAGTTATGTCCCACAAAAAATGTCCTTTACAAACAGTTTTAAACAAGATCCCAGTGGTTAAGGACTTCCTAGAGGGCATTAAATAGTTTTTTAATAGCAAAGTCATGAGAACACATTCAAACTTTATGCCATAGGTAGTTTCGGATTTCCATGCAAACTAAATTATCTTACCAATGTTCTACCAAAAATCCTCTTCTCTAGAAGAAAGGTTCCTCCATACACTTGATGTGAAAAGAGTTCTAAAATTCTATCTAAGGACATAGAATCCAAACAGCTGTTTATGAATTATGGTACATTGGGTACAAGTCTAGCCACAGCCAGGCAATCTGTGTCAAGCTGGCTAGCTTATTGCATTTTATTTTGCTACAGGTAAGTAAATATAACTTTACCTGGCAAACCAAAGGACCATTCGACCAGAAGTTAAGCTGCAATAGCTGCATTATTGAGGAATATCCCCATTTTGAAATCGGCTACCTCGAGGTATTTTCACACCATTATTAGATACTATTTTCTCGATTTGGATTCTAGAACAAAAGCACAAGCAGGGCAGGACTCCTTGAGCAATCTTTTTCTAGTTTTCTAGGTTATCTTTTCTCTCCTGCTGCATGTATATGGGATTGGTTTGCTGTCCTACTCAGTCCTTACAATTATGTATGGAGATCCCCAGAAGCAGTGGCGGCTCGCACAGGTATCGCTGCGGGGCGGGGCTGGATGGGGGGGGGAGGGGGTAGTGGAGTGTGACAATCGACGGGAACGTTTAGAGTAAATAAATAAATAAATAAACAAAAGCACTTACTTTGCGCTAGCAGCATCGCCAACTCGGCTATGCTGCCAGCGCAAAGTAAGTGCTTTTGTTTATTTATTTATTTATTTACTCTAAACGTTCCCGTCGTATGTCACACTTCACTAGCCCCCCCACCCAACCCCGCCCCGCAGTGATACCTGTGCGAGCCGCCACTGCCCAGAAGGAGAAGGAAGAGTTCTTTAACTGTAATCCTAGTTCTCCTCCACAGGAATCTGATCTGCATTTAAATCACAACCAACACTCTCTCCTGGTAGAAGTGAAAAAGATGATAAATACTCTATATAATTCTGCTTCTTTTCTTGCATTGTAAAATCAACTGCGGTAACTGCTACCTACAGAGCATGATGGGGCACTGGAGGGTGCGGAGCCGTTAAAGGCATAGTGCCATTTTCTGGCTGCAATCTAAATGGCTATATTGCCCTGATTCCTTTACTTCATTTACTTTAGAAACAATTTGTGAAAGAGGTGTTTAAAGTGTCACCTGTTTCCTCTATTGACCTTTCTATTTTTTATAGTATATTTTTTGTTTTTAAAGCAAAATAATGGAATTGGCCAACTTAGTCTACTTTGTAGGCTACTAAATTATTTTGTGTCACATGAAGATTTATGGCCTTTCTATAGTAAGAACTAGGGTAAGAAGCTGCTCATTCATGGAGGATTGTGTTATGCAACAAGTGTCTTGCCTCGTAACCTTATGTTATGTGGATTTCTAAAGCGCATAGCTGCCCAAGGGCTTCCCGGCACTAAGTGATTGAGCTGTGGAAGGGAAGTAAGTATGCTAAAAGTACTGCGGAAATAGCCATGTCTTTAACTTTTTCCTGAAGCCAGATTCCACTTCTACGAATCTTAATTCAAGTGGCAACGTGTTCCAAAGCTTGGGTGCCAAATGTGAAAAGGATCTACCTCCTGATTTTGCTCTCTTGATTCTTGTGGTTCTGAGAAGGCGTTCTTGAGATGATCTTAGACTTCTGTTGGGGACATATGGCACAACCATGCCTTTGATTTTGGGGCGACCTCTGTTATTTATTGCTTTAAGAGTCAAGCAAAGTGCCTTAAATTTAATCCTGGCTTCAATCGGGAGCCAATGGAGCTGTTTCAAATGCTCCCTTACTGGTTCATGAATTGGGGCCTTGCACAGAAGTCTAGCTGCCGCATTTTGCAAAACTTGAAGTCGTTTTATAATGTATTTTGGGGGCCTAGGTAAAGAGAATTACCATAATTAAGACAAGAAATCACCATTGCATGAATTACTATTTTCCTTAGGTACTTTGGGATCAACTCCAGGACCTTGCGGATCATTCTAAGTAGTCCGAAGCAGGAGCCCGCAAGCTTTATTGCTTGATTTTCCATTGTCAGTTCCTTGTCCATCCAGATTCCAAGATTCTTGATAGAAGGGTTAGGAGCTGGCGAGTTCCCCATACAGCTTGGCCAGCGGTCTGAGGACCGATTTGCTCCCCAGAATCATCAACTCTGTCTTGTCCCCATTTAACTTCAGGCAGCTGCTCCTCATCCACTCAGCCACCTTTTCCAAACATGGCGCCAATTGTTTACAGTCCAAATTTGCTCCATTATCAAAGGAGACCACCAGCTACATATCGTCTGCATACAAGACCACGGATAGGCCGAACGCTGGATGATATCTGCCAATGGTCGCATATAGATATTGAATAAAGGGGGTCTGAGTGAGGTACCCTGTGTCATCACACATATCAAAGACATATTGTATGATAGGTAGCTAGATTCCATGACTTGGAAGGATCTATAATTTAAGAAGTAAACCAGCCAGTCCAAGGCTTTTTCCTGGATCCCAATCTCCCTGAGTCTTTTAGCAAAATGGCATGATCCACTGTGTCAAATGCCGCACTCAGATCCAAGAGCAGTATTGCGGCTGATCCACCTTGATCAAGAGTGCTTTTAAGCTCTTCTGTAACTGCCAGCAGGGCAGATTCAGTGCTATGCTGCGAACGAAAACTAATCTGAGTGGGGTGAAGACTATTATTGTCTTCCAAAAAATCAGACAACACCTGATTTTTTTTTTTTAAGCAGCGGTCTGATGTTTGCATGTTTCCATATTTTTGGGACTCTACCCGACACTAATGAACGATTAAGAATTTCAACTATCGATGGAAGTATAGCCTCTATGCATTTCTGTAAAACTGGGGAGGGGGGGGGAGAGGTTGCTGGATCTAGAGGAGATCCCGATTTAGTCTTACTCATAAGATTTCGCACTGTATCTTTGTCCAGAGATGAAAAATGGGTTAAGACCGGAGTAGGAGTCATCAAAGAGTCTGATGCATGGTTTGGAGCTGTACCGGTCCCTTCTTGAAATGAGTCGGAAATGTCTGTGACCTTTTTATGGAAAAAGACAGCTAACTCCTTACATCTTATCTTGGAGGGATGTGAAAGGGAGTTCCCCTGGCTTAAAGTCGTCAAAGATTTAACAACTTTTAAAAGTTCCTTAGGGGAGTTTACCGCCTGATTTATTTTTTCCTCAAAGAATTTTGCCTGGGCCTTTTTGATATCATTATAGTAAAGCCTAATGGATGACTTATAACTAGCTTTTAGAAGTGGATCGTAATCCTTCCTCCATTTTCTCTCCAACTTCTTACAATCCTTTCTTAGAGAAACTAGGTTAGCATTAAACCAAGGTGCCCTTTTGGTGTTCGTTTTTGACTTGGGTGCAGTTTTAAGGCTACCTTTATCTAGTGACTGAGTAATCCAGCTTTCCCAATGAGTATAAGCCTCATCCAGATTTCCGTTTATGATTGGGGTAGAGGTTTCCAAAGTTTTCAACCATACTTCCAGGTTGAATTTTGACCAATTCTTCATTTGGTTGGAGGTCGTATTTTGGTTTATTTTTTGGGCTGCTATGTTAGTCAATGTGAAAGGGATAAAATAATGATCCGATCATGGCACAGATATTGGAGCGGATACTTGAATCTTTAGATCATTGGAGATTAAAGGATCAAGTATATGTCCTTTAACGTGGGTAGAGGTGGTTACATGAGTTAATTGCACCGCCTCTAGTTCCTGCGACAGACTTTTAATATAGGGGAGGTTAAGTTCATCCACATGAATATTAAGATCACCCAGGATAGTTATGTGCATTTTTCTCAATACTAGACTGGCTAGGGTGTCTATCAGGTTGCCAATAAAGTTTTCACTAGGCCCTGGGGGGTCTATAAATTAAGAGTCCCGAAAAAGTGTGTGTAGGGGAGAATGCAAGGTTTTCACAGTCTAATATTGGGAGGGAAGTAGTGGTACATTTAAGTTAGTCCTTTAGTAAAATAGCTATTCCGCCCCCTGCCTTTCCTATACGATTTTGTCTGTGTATTTGGAACCTGGGGGAACGGACATTAAAATTTACGAAATAGAACTATTGTTAAGCCAACTTTCTGTGATGAACAGAACATCTAGGTCTTCCTATCCTAACAGAAGCCGTATTTATATTTTATGTTTTGGGAAAGAGCGACAATTGATTAAGCCTAATTTCCAAGTCTTAGCTTCTGGTTGTAAGAATCGGTTTGCGAGTAGTCCACTTGTTCTACCTTTTTAACTCATAATTACACTGTGCACATACCTTAAATCCCTCAACCAGGTTTTCTACACTCCATGAGAGGTTGCATTGTGACTCAGGAGGTGGCCTTAGCAACAGCAACTGTTCTGATGTATAATTTATCTGTTTGGGGCAAGTTTGAGCAGGGATCCTGGCCCCTGGACCTGTTCGGGCGTGGACGGGCTTGCCTTTGAGGAAGTGGGCTGCTAACAACTAGAGCGCCAACCTCCAACTGCTCTGCCGCGCTCTATGGTAGATAGGGATAACACTACTACTCTACCTCTCTATGGTTATGGTACTGCTGTTATGACGCGTGCTCTCCCCCCAACAACAGCCAAAACTTGTAAAAGCTATACTAAAAGGTAATAGAACCTAAAGGATAAAAAAGGTTATAAAGTCATTGTTTAAAATTGCCAAATAGTTAGCTTATCTATATAAACAGCATTTTCCTTAGCGCAGCGCTCTCACCTTGTTCAAAGTTATGAATATTCCTTATTGATAGTCTGTAAATTCAACATTCAGATATGTATGTTGACACAATAGTGCACTGAAGTGCTTGTTATGCAAACAACCTACTGTAACCAATGTGAGGAGATTCAAGAGTCTTTAAACCAAGCAGGGAAAATTGTCGTATCCCTGTGATCTCAAAGTAAAGGGAAAGCCTTTTGTGTTCCATAGTGTATGCTAAAAGGGTTTCTTCTGGTGTACAGTTAACCTCTTTCAAAAATTGTTTGGGTGAATTTCTTGGCCGAACTGTTTAGCACTGTACCCTAAACGTTTAACTGATCTTTATACAACAAATGTTACTTAGGCCTTCTGAAGTGTGGATGTCCGAGTTATCGTTGCCTAAATTTGTCTTTCTTCTAAATCCCACATTTGCACAGTTTTGATAGTGATAAATATAGTACATTGAAGGGGAGTAGTAATCCCCATTATGTAGAGTGTTGCAAAATGGTAAAAGACATTTCTATATAAAGTCATACATATTGAAAAAATAAGCAAGAGAAAGGTAAAATTGCATTTTTTATTGAAAAATATTTAACTAATACGTTACACTTTTACCATATTTATAAGAAAGTATGCGTACAAGAAATAAACAGTTTTATGGTACAATATTAGAAATATCCACAGGGATTTTGCAGTGTAAAAACAGACCTCTGAAAAGACCATTTGCGTATAAAAGCTACAGATGGTAACAGTGCTCGTTTGCACAGTGATTAAAAAATAACACAAACAAAATATATAATTTATGACAGCTATTCACAACTAATCTGGTGAACATGATGAACACTGTAGCAAATGTTTTTCTCCACTTTGCCTGAAATCAGACAAATATGTTTACTTGTGTGCTTTGATATGGCTTTTATGAAATTTGTACATAAAAGCACAGGTCTTCCAGCCCTACAGGGTTCACATATTTTCACCCCCAAATAATGCACTTTGATACAGCAGAAGTTGTGTAAGCAGAATATGAGCTTCATAAGGGCCACGGTAAGTCACTAAAATCTACAGGGCCACCTAATCCCGCATCTGCCTCCAAAAGACTCATTATGACCGCCATGGCAGCTTCATCATTGCTGGGGCTGCTTGATCCCTGGTCGTTATCAATCATATCGATACCCATATGAGAGTTTTCACCTGTAAGAAAACAATAGCATTAATTGGTGCATACCATATTGATAAAACATGTTTGATTACAAGAATCAAGCAGCTTCCTCTATGCCAGTGTTTCCCAAACTGGGTCGCAAGCCGATTTTGGGTCGCGAAAGTGCAAGCAATAAATAAAGATGCCTTTAAATTCTGTATTTATCTTGTCACATTTGCAATGCTTCAAAGACAGAGGTCAAATATCAGGCTGTGCCTTCTGACAAATTGCTGCTTTTTTAATTTAGAATTGGTGTTTAAAAACTCCCCTCACTTTGCATCCAGGAAAAGAAAAGTAAAGTTAATTATGTACAAGGAGTGTGAATGGAAAGGCTGCAGGATGTAATTTCTTGGTAACAACAAAACATAAATACCTGTAAAAGAAAAGTGTATACATTCAGCAGTTAGGAAAGCAGAAATTAAGCACATTTCATAGTAAGTCTGAAGTGTGATGGAAACAAAGATTTTAATGGGATCAAAACAAATCAACACACTTTACTTGGTGGTGCACAAATGATAAATGCTCACTGAAGCACAATTTCCACACATTATCGTTTGTGAGCAATACAGTTTTATCAGTAAAACTGTAGGTCTGTGAAAACTTAGTACCCATTTCAATGAAAAATGTGCTATCTGTAAACAACAGTGCATTACAACACATTGCTTTAGTTTTATTTAAAAAAATATTAAGCGCCTGCCTCATTTCCATTAACCGCTCTGCTGCTAGGCCTCCCCCCCCCCCGTGCTAAGCCTTTTTTGGCTATTTGGGGTAGTTTGCACTTAG
Organism: Calotriton arnoldi; assembly: GCA_963921515.1. NCBI lineage: Eukaryota > Metazoa > Chordata > Amphibia > Caudata > Salamandridae > Calotriton > Calotriton arnoldi. The sequence continues at coordinate 2,858,649 of CAWUFW010001193.1, forward strand.
GCCCCTGTAACTTTTTGACCACATAAGGTATCCACGCCAAATTTGCGTCCTTTCCTTCTAACATCACGGGGATTTTAAAGGTACCCAGGGTTTGTGGAGTCCCCTGGAGGGGACCCAGAAATTAGCCAAAATATAGCAACATTTTTTTTTTTTTTAAATGGGGAAAAAAGTGCTGCAAATGAAAGCGTCTGGTCTTTTCCTTGCAAATGGTATCAACAAAGGGTTTGTGCGGCTGAAATCACCATTTTCCCAGCTTTCAGGGACTTACAGACTTTTGTCAGAAAACCAACATTTTTTACACAGTTTTGGCATTTTACTGGGACATAGCCTATTTTAGCTATTTTTTGTGCTTTCAACCTTCTTCCAGTTAATGGGAGAAATGGGTATGAAAGCAATAATGGATCCTAGAAAGCTATACATTTTAGAAAAGTAGACAAAATTCTGAATTCAGCAAGGGGTCATTTGTGTAGATCCTTCAAGGTTTCTTCATAGAAACTAACAGTTGAAAATAGGAAAAATTGAAAATGAGTTGAAAAAAACAACCATTTGTGCCAACTTTTTCACCTGTAACTTCTTCTAATGATGACAGATGTTTGAAAGCAATATAGCGTTATATCCGCTGGACCTTTCTGGTTGTGAGGATATATAGGACTTGCAGGTTCACCAAGAACCCGACGAACCCAGAGCCAATAACTGAGCAGCGTCTTGCAGTGTTTTTTTATTATGTACCGGGTATATAGCAATTCATTTGGGAAAATATATACAGTGAAAAATCGGGATGAAAGACACCTATTTATTTCTGAAATTGGAACAAAATATAGAGTTTAGAAACAGTAGCTATTTGCACATTTCTGAAATTGAGCATGAGAATTATAGGACATTTTTCAAAGTGACTTCTTTTTTACACATTGTCTTTCATTTGGAAGGCAGAAATGCATCAAAAGTCAATAGGTAATAACAGTTGCTCTACAATTCTGCGTTACCCTAAGTTTCCCGATAAAAATGGCACCTCACTTGTGTTGGTAGGCCGGGTGCCCGCGACAGGAAACGGCTCAAAACGCAACGTGGACACACTTCATTTTTACAGTGAAAACACCCTTTTTTTTGCAAAGTGCCTAGCTGTAGATTTTGAACCCTCTGCTGGCACCTAGGAAAACCTAGCAAACCTATACATCGTGAAAACTAGACACCTAGGGGAATCCAGGATGGGGTGACTTGTCTGGCTCTCACCAGGTTCTGTTACCCAGAATCCCTTGCAAACCTCAAACTTTGTAAAACAAAACACATTTTCCTCACATTTCTGTGGTGGAAAGTTCTGGATTCTGCGTGGATCCACAAATTTCCTACCACTCAGCGTTCCCCCAGGTCTCCCGGTAAAAATGGCACCTCACTCGCATGGGTGGGTCAAGTACCCGCGACAGGCAAGGGCCCAAAACGTATTGAGGAGACATCAAAATTACCTATCACAAAACAACCTGGTTTTGCAAGGGGGGGTCACCTGGGTTTTTTGCCCCGGGCTCGGCGGCCATTTTGGTAAACCTACCAAACCCACACATTTCTGAAAACTAGACACCCGGGGGAGTCCAGCGAGGTATGGCTTGCGTGGGCCCCCCAAAGTTTTCCTACCCAGAATCCAATGCAAACCTCAAATTTAGCTGAAAAAATCAAATTTTTCTCAAATTTCTGTGTGGGACAGTTCTGGAAGCTGCATGGATCCACAAATTTCCTACCACCCAGCATTCCCCAGGTCTTCCAATAAAAATGGTACCTCACTCGCGTGGGTGGGTCAAGTACCCGCGACAGGCAAGGGCCCATAACATATTGAGGAGACATCAAAATTACCTATCACAAAACAACCTGGCTTTGCAAGGGGGATCACCTGGGTTTTTGGACCCGGGCTCGACGGCCATCTTGGGACACTACCAAACCCACACATTCCTGAAAACTAGACACCCGGGGGAGTCCAGCGAGGTATGGCTTGCGTGGATCCCCCAACGTTTTCCTACCCAGAATCCCCTGCAAACCTCAAATTTAGCTGAGAAAAAACACATTTTCCACATATTTCTGTGTGGAATCACCATGCCGGCACAAATGTCCTACCCCACAGCGTTCCCCTCAGTCTCCCCAGAAAAATGATACCTCACTTGTGTGTCTACTTTTCAGAAATGTGTGGGTTTGGTAGGTTTCTCAAGATGGCGGCGAGCCCCAGGCCAAAAAACTAGGCCCCCCTGCAAAACCAGGTAATTTTGAAGACTCCACAGTACGATTTAGGCCATTTCCTGTTGCAGCCACTATGCTTACCCACACAAGTGAGGTATCATTTTTATCAGGAGACCTGGGGGAACGCTAGGTGGTAGGAAATTTGTGTCAGCCCGGTGATACCACAACTTTCCCACAGAGAAAAGTGAGGAAAGCGTGATTTTTCCCAGCTAAATTTGAGGTTTGCAGGGGATTCTTGGTAGGGAATCGTTTGGGGATCCACGGAAGCCATACCTCACTGGACTCCCCAGGGTGTCTGGTTTTCAGAAATGTGTGGGTTTGGTAGGTTTCCCTAGATGGCTGCTGAGCCCGGGGCCAAAAACCCAGGTCGTTTTGTGATAGGTAATTTTGAAGTCTCCAAAATACGTTTAGGGCCTGTCGCGGGCACTAGGCCTACCCACACAAGTGAGGTACCATTTTTCTCTGAAGACTTTGGGGAATGCGGGGTGGGTGCAATTTTGTGGATCCACGCAGATTCCAGAACTTTCCTTCACAGAAATGTGAGGAAAATGTGTTTTTTTTTTTACAAAGTTTGAGGTTTGCAAGGGATTCTGGGTAACGGAACCTGGTGAGAGTCAGACAAGTCACCCAATCCTGGATTCCCCTGGGTGTCTAGTTTTCAAAAATGTATAGGGTTGCTAGGTTTCCCTAGGTGCCGGCAGAGCTAGGGTTCAAAATCTACAGCTAGGCACTTTGCAAAAAAAGGGTCCGTTTTCACTGTAGAAATGTGGTGTCCACGTTGCGTTTTGGGCCGTTTCCTGTCGCGGGCACTAGGCCTACCCACACAAGTGAGGTACCATTTTTATCGGAAGACTTTAGGGAATGCGGGGTGGGTGCAATTTTGTGGATCCACGCAGATTCCAGAACTTTCCATCACAGAAATGTGAGGAAAATGTGGGTTTTTTAAACAAAGTTTGAGGTTTGCAAGGGATTCTGGGTAACAGAACCTGGTGAGAGGCACACAAGTCACCCCATCCTGGATTCCCCTTGGTGTCTAGTTTTCAAAAATGTACAGGTCTGCTAGGTTTCCCTATGTGCTAGCTGCGCTAAGGCCCAAAATCCACAGGTAGGCACATTGCTAAAAACAAGTCCGTGCCTAGTGGGCTTTCTGCTGCCCTGGGGGGAGAATAGGGGGGGGGGGGGGTGTTGCCCCGATATGCCCCCAAGGAGGGCAGAAAGACAGTGGCAATTTTTTGGGGGGGAGGGGGCGGGCATTGGTATGCACATTCTGGACAGCCCCCACCGGCGTAATCGCTGGCGCCTAGTGGGCTCTTTGCTGCCCACATCTGTCTCCTGGGGGGGCTGAAAGACTGTGGCATTTTTTGGGGGGGGGGTGGGGGCATTGGCATGCCCATTCTGGGCAGCCCACCCCCCTGAATTTAAAAAAAATATATTCCCTGATGCCTATTGGGCTTCCTGCAACCCCCCCGGGAGGCAGATAAGGGGCTTCAGCCCCTATCTGCCTCCTGTGGGGGGCAGAAAGACTGTGGCAATTTTTTTTGGGGTGGGGGCATTGGCATGCCCATTCTGGGCAGCCCCCATCCCTCCGTTTATATAAAAAAAAAAAAGCCCTGGTGCCTTGTGGGCTCTCTTCCGCCCCCTGGGGGGGGGGCAGATCAGGGGCTACTGCCCACATCTGTCTCCTGGGGGGGGCTGAAAGACTGTGGCATTTTTTGGGGGGTGGTGGGGGCATTGGCATGCCCATTCTGGGCAGCCCACCCCCCTGAATTAAAAAAAATATATATTCCCTGATGCCTATTGGGCTTTCTGCACCCCCCGTGGGGACAGATAAGGGGCTATTGCACCATCTGCCTCCCGGGGGGGGGGTGGGCAGAAAGACTACCATTTTTTTTTGGGTGGGGGCATTGGCATGCCCTCTGGGCAGCCCCCACCCCTACGTATTAAAAAAAAAAAAACCCTGGTGCCTAGTGGGCAAATCAGGGGCTATTGCCCCAGGGGGGGCAGAAAGACTGTCTGTGGAAGAATCTATGGGGGAGCAAAGGCCCTTGCCCAAGGGGCCGCTCCCCCCTCCCTGGTGCTAGTGGGTGGATCCCTGCTTGGGGCACCCTCCTGGAGTGATCCCCAAGCAGGGATCCACTAGGGAAGGGTACCATTGGAAAGGTGAGATTCTCCCCTTTCCAACGACGCCTCTCCCATGTGTTTTGGTGCTCGGGGGGCTGAGATAGCCCCACAAGCACCGAAACTGTGAAACTGAAGCACAAGTTACTAACTTGTGTAATGATATATCTGTAAGAGACAGTAGTTAGTGACAGATTCCTTACCTTAGAATATCCCCAGGCGTCAGGCTGGATCCGGAAAGTTTTTTGCGTAGCAGTACCCTTGCGCGTCGGTAGGCGGCGTCGTGCGGCTCCGCGTCCGTCGTCGTGATCGCCGGGATGACTTCGCGGGCAGTACTTAGGCGCCGCCCCTGCGCGCTGACGTCAGTTCTGTACACGACTTTCCGCGCCAGGAACGCAGAGCCATGCAAGAAGCTGACATAGGTGTCTGAAAAATACTAGGGCCCTGAAAGGGATGTCCTTAACCCTAGAAATCAGTTCGCAGAACGGGGAGGATGGGTGGGGCGGTAGGAATCTGTCACTAACTACTGTCTCTTACAGATATATCGTTACACAAGTTAGTAACTTGTGCATCTGAAAGAGACACGTTAGTGACAGATTCCTTACCTTAGAATAGATACCCCAGCAATACCAACCCCGGTGGTGGGTCTGCGAACAAAGATCAGACAAGGAAGTCCTGGAGGACAGAACGGCCAAAGAAGCCGTCCCTCCGGACCTGACTGTCAAGGCAGTAATGCTTTGTAAACGTGTGCAGCGAGGCCCACGTAGCTGCCTGACAGATAACCGGCAGCGGAACACCGCGGCCCAAGGCCGTGGTAGCAGCCGTTGCCCTGGTGGAATGGGCACGCAGCCCAACAGGAGGCTCCTTCTTAGCCAAAGAATAGCAGGTCTTGATGCACAAGGTAACCCAGCGGGAGATGGTCCTCTTGTGCACCGCCCGACCTTTTTGGCGCCCATGTAGCCAACAAAGAGCTGGTCATCCACCCGGAAGTGGTTTGTGCGGTCAATATAGAAGGAGAGCGCACGTTTTGGGTCCAGACGGTGGAGCCTCTCTTCCTCTCTGGAAGGATGCGGAGGCGGAAAGAAGGTGGGCAAAGTGATGGTCTGCCCAATGTGGAAAGCAGTAACCACCTTTGGCAAGAAGGACGGACGCGTCCGAAGAACAACCTTGTCTGGATGAACAGACAGAAAGGGAGGTTTGCAAGATAGAGCCTGGAGCTCACTCACCCGCCGAGCGGAGGTGATGGCCACCAGAAAGGCTGTCTTCAGAGTCAGAAGACGAAGAGGACAGTTATGTAGAGGCTCAAAGGGAGCGCACATTAAAAAGGTAAGAACCAAGTTCAAGTCCCACTGAGGCATCTCAAACGGAACAGGAGGGAAGAGGTGAGTAATGCCTTTTAAGAACCTGTTAACAACAGGGGACTTGAAAAGGGAGGGCTGATCAGGGAGCCTGAGGAAGGCTGAGATAGCACAAAGATAACCCTTGATGGTACCCAGGGCAGAACCCTGTTGGGCCAGAGAGAGAAGGAACAGAAGGACCTCAGAAAGAGGGGCAGAAAGGGGATTCACAGCCTTTGCTGTGCACCATGCCACAAATTTGTTCCACCTGCAGGCGTATACCACCTTAGTGGAGGGACGCCTGGCTGCCAGAATCACATCACAACCTTCGGGAGGCAAGTCGAAAGGAATCAACTGCCGCCGCTCAATCTCCACGCAAGCAGGTGTAGACTGGACAGGTTCGGGTGGAGGACCGTCCCCTGCTGCTGCTGCGACAGAAGATCCTCCCGAAGAGGTAGACGGATCGGGGGATCTACGCTCATATTGAGTAGCTCGGGATACCAAACTCTTCGAGCCCAGTCCGGAGCCACAAGAATGACTTGGGCCCGGTCGTGCCGAATCTTCTTCAACACTCTGGGTAGAAGTGGTATAGGCGGAAAGGCGTACAATAGACCGCAACTCCACTCGTGACGAAAAGCGTCGCCGAGCGAGTGCCGCCTTGGAAATTCCAACGCGCAGAACTGATGACATTGCGCGTTCTCTTCGGTGGCGAATAGATCTAACCAAGGCTCTCCCCACTGTAGAAAGAGTCCTTGCGCCACTTCCGAGTGAAGACGCCATTCGTGATCCATCATGCACCTGCGGCTGAGGTTCGTCCGCCCTGGCGTTCAGGGAACCTGCCAGGTGTTGAACCACCAGGAACATGCCCTGATGTTCCAGCCATGTCCAGAGGCGCAGAGCCTCCTGACAAAGGGTCCACGACCCCACCCCGCCTTGTTTGTTGCAGTACCACATGGCGGTGGTGTTGTCTGTGAACACCTGCACTACTTTCCCTTTGACAGAGGGAAGGAATGCCTTGAGTGCAAGTCGGATCGCCCGGAGCTCCAGAAGGTTGATATGGAGCCGGGACTCCGCCGGAGACCAGAGGCCTCTGATCTCCGCCTCTCCCATGTGACCGCCCCATCCCAGAAGGGACGCGTCCGTCACAACTGTGTGCTCTGGCTGGGGAAGGGAGAGGGATCTGCCCATGACCCATTGCCGGTTCGAGAGCCACCACTGCAACTGTTTTGCAGTCCCCTCCGAGATCTGGACGTGATCGGACAGGTCGCCCTGGTGCTGCGCCCACTGGAACTTCAGGTCCCACTGCAGAGCCCGCATATGCCATCTGGCATGAGTGACCAGCAGGATGCAGGAGGCCATGAGGCCCAGCAGCCTCAGGGTCATCCGTACCGAAACCCAGGATAAAGGCTGAAAGATCGGAATCATAGCCTGAATATCCCGGACTCGCCGTTCGGGAGGATAGGCCCGAAACTGCGTCGTGTCCAGAACTGCTCCGATGAAAAGGAGCTGTGGAGAAGGAATCAGATGCGACTTTGGCACATTGATGGAGAACCCCAGCGAGTGCAGGAGTTCGGCCGTAGTCTGGAGGTGGGAGACGACTGCCTGGGACGAGCCCGCCTTCAGCAGCCAGTCGTCGAGGTAGGGGAAGACTGAAACCCCTGCCCGGCGCAGATGAGCTGCGACCACCGCCATCACTTTCGTGAACACCCGAGGGGCACTGGTAAGGCCAAAGGGGAGCACGGTGAACTGAAAATGCTCGAGGCCTACCGTGAACCGAAGGTAACGCCGGTGGGCCGGCAGGACGGGGATGTGGAAATAGGCGTCCTGCAAGTCCAACGCTACCAACCAGTCTCCGGGGTCGAGGGCAGTCAAGACCTGAGCTAGGGTGAGCATCTTGAACTTCTCCTTCCGGAGGAAGCGATTGACGTTCCGGAGGTCCAAGATAGGACGCATGTCCTCCTTGTCCTTTTGGGCACCAGAAAGTAGTGGGAGTAGCAACCACGCCCTACTTCTGGGGTCGGAACATGCTCGATGGCCCTCTTGGCCAAGAGGGCCGTGACTTCCTTCTGTAGAAGCGCCAAGTGATCCCCTGACATGCGGTGGAATTGAGGTGGCATGGCTGGGGGTGGTCTCGAAGGGGAGGGAGTAGCCCCTTCGGACAATGTCCAAGACCCACCTGTCCGAGGTGATGGGACGCCAGAGGTGAAGGTGATGGCGGACCCTGCCCCCGACTGGCGTACTGTGCACCTGAAAGGAGGGACTAGGAGGGCTTGGAGGCCGCGGACGGGTTGGAGGTGGTGGCCTGACCCGCACGCTGGTTGCCCGAACCGCCACGGCGGTATCCACGTCCTCGGCCACGCGAAGGCGCTTGCTGCGCGGGCCGTTGGCCGGGCTGCGGACGTGACTGGGCGCCCCTTCCGTGGCCACGAAAGGGGCGAAAAGCAGACGTGAGCGGAGGGCGCACAACAGCAAGGCCCAGGGACTTAGCAGTAGCCCGAGAGTCCTTGAAACGCTCCAGCGCAAGGTCTGCCTTCGAACCAAAAAGACCGACACCATCAAAGGGCATGTCCATGAGAGTATTCTGGACATCTCCCGAAAAACCAGTGGTTCTCAGCCAGGCGTGGCGACGCAGCGCCACCGTCGTTGCAAGCGATCTGCCCAGCGAGTCGGCGGTATCAAGGCCACAGCGGATGGTATATTTAGCCGCATCACGCCCTTCCGCAATGGCGCGGGTAAGCAGTGTCTGGACCTCCTCAGAACACTGCGGCAAAACAGTTGCCACCGAATCCCACAGGGAGTGGGTGTATCGGCCCAAGAGGCAAGCGGTATTAACAGACCGCAAGCCAGCACTGGAGGAAGAGAAAGCCTTCTTCCCAAAGTGATCCAGGCGCTTGGATTCCCTATCCGGAGGGGCGGTAGGGAAGGCGGTTTGGGAGGCAGAGGCTTGGACAACCAAGCTCTCAGGGGTGGGGTGTTGGGAGAGAAACAGGGGGTCGCCCGGAGCAGGGCGATGGCGTCGGGCCACGTTCCTATCCACAGGAGCCCCTGTGGTGGGTTTGGACCAGGCACCCAAAAGAACGTCAGTCAGTGCGTCGTTGAACGGTAGCACAGTCTCCGAAGAGGAGGCCGCCGGCTGAAGCACTTCAGTCAGGATGTTAGACCTGATGACCACTGTAGGCAACTGGAGATTCAAGGCTCCAGCAGCTCTACGCAACACCGTTGCAAAATTAGCCCCCTCCTCCGTTGCCACGGGAGGAGACAGCATGCCAGAGTCAGGGGAGGTATCCAGACCACTGGCATCCCCAAGTTCCTCAACCCAGTCCGGGTCAAACTCGCACTGTTGTGTGAGAGGGTCGTCAGACCCCTCCCAGCTCTCCTGGTCCTCCTCAGGTTGAAAATATGGAGGAGGAGGGACATCAGGGACCCAAGGTCTCATCGGCGCCGGATACGGCGTCGGGCGACGCCGTTCCGGCACCATGTCCGGACCCGGAGAGAACCGGGGAACGACGCCGCCCGGAGCCCCGGACGGCGTCGGAAACGGCACCGGGGACATCGGCGTCGGCGGAGGCGTGGTTAGGTCAACCGGCGTCGATGGGGGTTGCGGCCCCACCGGAGCCGGGGTCGAGGCCGGGACCGGAGCCGAGGCCGGGACGAAGGCTGGTGGGACAGGCGACGCCGGGACCGGAGTCGACGGCGACGCCGGAGCAACCCAATCAGGGCCCGCGGGGCCCGGAGGCGCACCAGAGGGACCTTGAGGCCCGAAGAGGCGGGCCATGGCCGACAGGAATTCCTGTATATCGGCCTGAGTCGCCCCCGAGCCCGGGTAGGGCGGGTACTGCGGGGGTAACTCGACAGGCACGTCCGGGGCCGCGGGGGCGGGGACGGTGCCGATAGGGACCTCAGCCGAGTCGCGAGACCGGCGAGGCGAAGTCTTAGAGCGATGACGCCGCTTAGACTTCTTGTGCTTCGACTTACCGGAGGAGCGCGAAGACTTTGAATCCGACGAACGGCGGGGACTCCGCGTCCGGCCCTCGACCTCTCCCGGGACCGGGGCTTGGTGCGGCGCGGAGCCGAATGCCGGACTTCAAGGAGCTTTCGAGACCGCTCTCGCAAAGCCTTAGGATGAAGTTTCCGGCAGTCAGGACACGACTTCGTGTCGTGGTCTCGGCCGAGACAAAAGAGACACTCGAGGTGCGGGTCCGTGATCGACATCATGCGACCACATTCCTCGCAGGGCTTAAAGCCGGGCATCCCTACGACACCTTAGGAGTCGTGAAGACTCGTTGAAGAAACAGTGAAAAAATTCACCAAAAAAGATAGTCAAAAAGTGACTAGGGCACTGCTCTTCCCGGATCTGCGCTTACTGGCGCGGAAAAGAAGAACTGACGTCAGCGCGCAGGGGCGGCGCCTAAGTACTGCCCGCGACGTCATCCCGGCGATCACGACGCCGACGACGGACGCGGAGCCGCACGACGCCGCCTACCGACGCGCAAGGGTACTGCTACGCAAAAAACTTTCCGGATCCAGCCTGACGCCTGGGGATATTCTAAGGTAAGGAATCTGTCACTAACGTGTCTCTTTCAGATACTAAGTTTCAGTTTCGTTTTCGTTGTAATGACGACAGCACGATCGTCATTACAATGAAAACCCCTAACAGGCCTGGGGAGGTTGGGGAAGCTCTTCCCCACCTTCAAAGGCAAAAAAAAATGGGAAATCCCTCTGCTGTCTGCAGCAGAGGGATTTTCTGTGCCTGTACTCATGACGGAATGGTTCCGTCATTAGCACAGGAGCAATGGTGCTCATGACGGAACCATTCCGTCATGAGCACCCAAAGGGTTAAAAACTAAGTGGGTTGAGAAAGTTTGTTCTAAAAACTGGGTTGTGTTCATGAAAAGTTTGGAAAACACTGCAAAACTGCAAATGTCTTAATTACTAGACCCCTCTTTTTCTAATTCTTCCCTACTTTTATGAAATGAGTAAGTAGCGTTAAACCTGACAACTTTGGTGTGGTATTCCCCCCGACTTTTTACCTTCCCTACCCTGTTTTTGCTGAACTTGTTTTTGTTGGCATTAGGACTCTGTTTGCTTCACTCCTGCTATCTCCCTCAAACATGGTAAAATTGGTATACAACTTATTTGCACATTTAATTTACTAATAGGTCCCTAGTAAATGGTACTACATGTTACCAGGGCCTGTAAATTAAATGCTACAAGTGGGCTGCAGCACTCGTGCCACCCACTAAAGTAAAACGGTTGTATGATGGAACAATTACCACATGAACAACTACAGTCTAAACAACGACTCCTCAACCACTACTTAGTCTAAACCACTAAAGTTTTAACAACTACTATTTTTAACAACTACTATGCCTTTACCATGATTGCCTTTACCCCATTAATGTATCTATTTTCCGGGTAAGTACAAACCTGTATGTATGTATGTATATATATATATATATATATATATATATATATATATATATATATATATATATATATATATATATGTGTAATGGGTTTGTATGTACCTGTAAAAATCTTAAATTTTCGTGGTAAAGGCATGCATGCTAAAGACATATGGTTGTAAAATTAATATTGATAAGTATTAACACTATATACACACACACATATATATATATATGTGTGTGTATATATAGTATGTATGTATATATACATACACACACACACCCCTATACTCACTTTTAATGTTATAAATTTCCTTTCCACCCAAAAACCTACACCCACCCCAAACCTTAAAAATTCCCTTTCCACCCAAACACCTATACCCACCCTAAACCCTAAAAATTCCCTTTCCACCCAAAAACCCACACCCACCCTAATCCCTGTAAATACCCTTGCAATCCCAAAAACCCATACCTACCTTAAACCCTAAAATTACCCTTGCCACCCAAAAACCCACACCCACCCTAAAATTACCCTTGCCACCCAAAATCCCACACCCACCCTAAACCCTAAAAATTCCCTTTCCACCCCAAAACCCATATCCACCCTAAACCCTAAAAATACCCTTGCAATCCCAAAAACCCATACACACCCAAAATCCTAAAATTACCCTTGCCACCCAAAAACCATACCCACCCTAAACCCTCAAATTACCCTTTCCACCCAAAAACCCATACCCACCCTTAACCCTAAAAATACACTTGCCACCCAAAAACCCATACCCACCCTAAAATTACCCTTGCCACCCAAAAACCCATTCCCACCCAAAATGTAAAAAATACCCTTGCCACCCAAAAACCCACACCCACCATAAACCCTAAAAATACCCTTGCCACCCAAAAACTCATACTCATGATACACTTGCCAATATATATATATATATATATATATATATACCGCAAACCAGGCTCACCCTTCCGTAATCCCAACGAAGAGCACTCACAGAGTTTTTTTAAGTTTGATACTTTATTGTGCAAAAACCCCCCCTGACAGACGCGTTTCGCCACACGGCTTCTTCAATGTCATTAAAAAAACTCTGTGAGTGCTCTTCGTTGGGATTACGGAAGGGTGAGCCTGGTTTGCGGTATCGTTAAGCGGTTCACCACCGCTGAAGTAAGCACCCGGGGAGGAAGGAGCGGCGGCGGTGACGTTTTGTGTGCTAAAATATATATATATATATATATATATATATATATATATATATATATATATATATATATAATCTACTGGCGGTCGCCAGTAGATAGTTATAGTTAGGACCTTTATCCATAGGAAATCCGCAACATTCTATTCCCAATTCGTTTGGCGTCGTTTGACGAATCATCGCGAAATTTTCAAAACTAGTGGGGCGCTCCGGTCCGCTCCTGTCTTGAAAGTTTCGGGGTGATTCATCAAGCGGCGGCCGAGAAAAAAGGGGGGTCCCAAAACGCGTTTTCTCCATGTTAATTCCCATAGGAAATTTTAGCCACGGCTACAGCCCGAACTGCTGAACGGAATTACACCAAATTTTGCAAAAAGGTAGCGCTTGGTTCAGAAAGCGACCTTTTTTAAATGGTGTAAATCCGTTCAGTAGTTGCGGAGAAATTCAAAAAATAAGAGTGAAAAAATCAATTTCCCATAGGAAACTTTATGCAAGGCTACAGCCAAAACTGCTGAACGGAATTACACCAAATTTGGCAAAAAGGTAGTGCTTGGTTCAGAAAGCACCCTTTTTAAAAATGGTGTAAATCCGTTCAGCAGTTTTGGAGAAAATCAAAAATAAAAGTTTTGATATTTATGGCCGCGTTGGATCCGCGCACCCTTCCGATCACGAGCTGCATGCTAATTGGCTGTCAACACTCCAAACCAGGAAGTGTTGGCAGCCATCTTGTTCCTCGGTAGAACCGAGGAACAAGAAAGCAGAAAAACAACTGCGTAAAACGCAAAAAGGGGGCAGGGTAGAAACACCCTGACCCCCTGAGGCCTGCTCAGGGGGTCCCACAAGGACCACCAGGGCCCCAAAATTTTTTTTATTTTTTTTAAATCGGCAGAAAACGCGCCGATAAAAAAAAAAAAACGAAGCGCAGGCTCCTGCGCTTTTTTGTGATTTGGCCCCCGGGTGGGCCAAGTCCCGGGGCATGCGGGGTTAATGAAAATGTATGTGGGGGCCTCTAAGGCCCCTCAAGCCCCGGGGACCGCCACCCCCGGGGCTTTCAATTAAAATGCTGCGGGAGGGCTCTGGGCCCTCCCGCAGCCCCGGGACCGCCACCCCCCCGGGCTTCTTTTTTTTTTTTTAAATAACCTGTGGGGGGGGCTCGAGCCCCCACATGCCCCGGGACCGCCACCTCCCGGGGCACTAAATAATAAAATGTGGGGTCCGTTTAGGACCCTAGCCCCGGGACCACCACCTCCCGGGGCTGTGAACAGGATGGGAGGGGGCCGCGCGGCCCCCTCCTGGAGCCCTTGATGGCCCTGGGGACCATCACCCCCAGGGCCGGCTCCTGCAGTGTCCCGGGGTGCCTACCCCGGGACACTGCTGTTTGCAATGGCAGGACGGGAGCCTCGCGGCTCCCGTCCTGCCATTGCAAACTGCTTTCTTTCATTGAAGCAAGAGCAGGGAAACCTGCTCTCGCTTCAATGAAGCAAAGCATAATTGCTTTTCCATAAGGGAGCTGCATGTCAGCAGCTCCCCTTATGGAAAGCAATGCCGGCTCCCGCAGGACGCGGGAGCCGGCGGGACTGTGGGGGTTTGGGAACCCCCACAGTCCCCAACCAGAGGCCAGGCCCCGGGGGATGGGGTCCCCGGGGCCATAAGTGGCCTAAGGAGGGGGGCCACGCAGCCCCCCTCCAATATTTTTAAATAAAAAAACAAAGCGGGCATGCCCCGGGGGATGGGGTCCCCGGGGCCAATAGAGGCCCAGGGAAGGGGGACCACGCGGCCCCCTTCCCGTTTTTTTTTATTTAAAAAAAAAAATCCTCAGGCCCCGGGGGATGGGGTCCCCGGGGCCAAAAGTGGCTGAGGGAAGGGGGCCACGCAGCCCCCTCCCATACAAAAAAAAAAGATCGGCATCGCGCCGGAGGCCCCGGCCCTCCCTGCAGCAGTCTGCAAACGCACCTCCTGGCGCGTTTTAAGAAGGGAAGTAATTCCCCTTGAATACTGGGGGTCCCTGGGGCCAAGTAGCCCACCAGGAACCTCCAGTATGCGCCAGGGGCTGTGTTGCAGAGAGGTGTACAGAGGCCATGCCCCTTTTTACACCTCTCTGCAACGCAGCTCTGTGGCGCTTTGGAGGTACCTGGTGGGCTAGTTGGACTCCAGGGACCCTCAGGATTCAAGGGGACTTAATCCCCCAACTTAAAACGCGCCACGGGGCGCGTTTGCACAGTGGTGAAGGGAGGGGCGGGGCTTCAGGTGACATGTGTGCAAACAGGCCCCGTGGCGTGTTTTAAGTTCAGGAATTAATTCCTCTTCAATCCTGAGGGTCCCTGGGGCCAACTAGCCCACCAGGTACCTCCAGTAAGCGCCACGGAGCTGCGTTGCAGAGTGTTGCAAAAGGGGCGTGGCCTCTGAACACCTCTCTGCAACGCAGCTCTCTGGCGCATACTGGAGGTACCTGGTGGGATAGTTGGCCCCTAGGGACCCTCGGGAATGAGGAGGAATTAATTCTCCAACTTAAAACGCGCCACAGGGCGTGTTTGCAGACATGTCACCTCAGGCCACACCCCTTCCTTCACCATTGTGCAAATATTCCTCTAAAATCAGCCGAACTACGAATTCCGATTTACTCACCTGTTATCAGGAGAGAACCCAGTGCTGCATCTTTTAGCCCAGCACTGACCCTGAAAAGTAATTCTAACCGTACTTACCAGTAACTTGAATTTCCTTCCATAGGCTAACATTGACTGGTTTCACTTGGAAATTCTTCTAAGTGTGGAGTTTTGGAACTTTATAATATTCCTCTAAAATCAGCCGAACTACGAATTCCGATTTACTCACCTGTTATCAGGCGAGAACCCAGTGCTGCATCTTTTAGCCCAGCACTGACCCTGAAAAGTAATTCTAACCGTACTTACCAGTAACTTCAATTTCCTTCCATAGGCTAACATTGACTGGTTTTCAGCAGAAAAGTTTCAAAGTGTCGATTTTCACAAACTACAAATATTCCTTAAAAATCGCCTGTATGACTTAAACGCATTCTTTCAACTGTTTACAGGAGATGCACCAGTGCTGGATCCAGGATCCACCACTGAGTAAGAAAAAGTAACGATAACACTACTTACCTGCTAAGTGAATTTCCTCCCATAGGATAACATTGGTGATTCTATGTGAAAAAGTTTCTAAGTGTCAACTTTTAAAATACAATAATATTCCTTAAAAATCACTACTGTAACCAAAACGCTTTTACTCAACTGTTTACAGGAGATGTCCCAGGACTGAATCTAGGATCCAGTCCTGTGGTTAGAAAAGTAATCCATAAAGTAACTAATTGCATTTAACTAGAAATTCACATTGAGCTCAATGTTGCATTGTGTTTGAAATTGTGTTGCCCATTGCAACAACTGTAACTACTGTACTTAAAAATCTATTGCCTATTTGCAAACTATTTAAACTAAAGTAATTCATTCTGAGAAAGTATATTTTGTAATGTAATGTATAATGTAATTACAATGTAATTTAAAAAATAAAATATCTAAAAATAAATAGTTTAAAAAAATGTAGTAAATCAGTATCAAAAAAATAAAGATAACAATTAATACATTTAAAAATTGTCATTTACAAAACCTTTGAAATTCACTGAAAAAAACCATAGGTTTCAGACATGTTATAGTTAGGAATTAGCATTTAAAAAACCTTTGAAATTCACTGAAAAAACCATAGGTTTCAGGCACGTTATAGTTAGAAATTAGCATTTAAAAAACCTTTGAAATTCACTGAAAAAACCATAGGTTTCAGGCACGTTATAGTTAGAAATTAGCATTTAAAAAACCTTTGAAATTCACTGAAAAAACCATAGGTTTCAGACACGTTATAGTTAGAAATTTGCATTTAAAAAACCTTTGAAATTCACTGAAAAAACCATAGGTTTTAGGGACAGTTATAGTTAGTTGGACATTGCACTCGTACAAAACCCGTGAAATTCCCCCGTTATAGTTAGTTCAGCTAACTATAACTCGCGCCCCGCAATGCACTGCTGATGACGTCACATATTACATCACTCATGACATGGTCAGTGACATCACTGATGACATCTCAAATGACATCACTGATGACATCATCCATGTGATAATTTCATGCATCTTCTCACACCCTAATATAACTTTTGATACACCCACTCTAAATTACAGACTGCCATTCTCAAAACCATAGACACTCCAACACCAATAACTACATACCCACTCACTGATTCTTAGGTCTACACACACATCCACTCACTCACCTGTACAGTCACTCATACTTACGGTCACTCAGTACAGGACTATCATATGCACTCATACACCTACATAGACACTCACACACCGCCACTCATCCATAGAGGTACTCACACACCTAGTCAGTCATGCAAATAATTAATCACACTGCCATTTACTCACCTATACAGTTATACACACACCAGCTCACTTACTCATACAAATACTAGCACATTCTTACGCTCTTATACAATCACTAATACAAGTACACACTCATCCATACAGCCACTCTCACAATCACACACTCTCACTTATACCCATTTATATACTCCAACACACATATATACTGCCTTTCACATATGTAGTTACTCACACATGTACCACTGAGATATACATTCACTCACTAACACACCCATACACACACTCACCCACCCATACAGTCCATCACAGATGCACTCTTGAAACCATGCACCCAGTGAATCACCCACTGATACATCTATGTGCAGTCACACACACCCCATCCACACAAACACTCAGGCACCCATACAGATACTCAGACAACCAATCAATAACTCATATAGACACTCATGTAGCTATTTACAAACCCATGCAGCCACTTACACACCAACAGACAGACGGATAAAGACATTCACACAGTTTAGTCACTAACCCATGCATTTAGTAAGATACGTTTAATCACTCACTTATAGAGTCAGTCACGCACCTACTAAATCATCCATCCAGACACTTATACACCCACTCATTATTCAATACACCTTGGCATATATATTAAACATATTTAAACTTTATAGAAACACACAGTCACTGCATGATGTCATCAGTGATGTCATTTGAGATGTCATCAGTGATGTCACTGACCATGTCATGAGTGATGTAATATGTGACGTCATCAGCAGTGCATTGCGGGGCGCGAGTTATAGTTAGCTGAACTAACTATAACGGGGAATTTCACGGGTTTTGTACGAGTGCAATGTCCAACTAACTATAACTGTCCCTAAAACCTATGGTTTTTTCAGTGAATTTCAAAGGTTTTTTAAATGCAAATTTCTAACTATAACGTGTCTGAAACCTATGGTTTTTTCAGTGAATTTCAAAGGTTTTTTAAATGCTAATTTCTAACTATAACGTGCCTGAAACCTATGGTTTTTTCAGTGAATATAGATATATATATATCAGTCAAACAATCCAAGAGTGCCATCTACTGGTCTCAGAAGGTACATTTAAACAACATACATTAATTAGTAAGATTGCATAAATAAACTTAGAAAATGTAAAACAGTTAATTATTTTTACAGAATGTTACACTCTATGAAAAAACAAATCTGACAGACTTAACTTACTATAACAAAAGAAACAACTAATCTCTTCATGCAGGTCGTTGTTTAGACAGGTCGTTGTTTAGACAAGTCGTTGTTTAGACTAGGTAGTTGTAAATGCAGTAGTGGTTGAGGGATCGTGGTTCAGGCCCCTCGTTGTTAAAGAGTAGTGGTAAAGGTCGTTTCCCCTGTAAAACATGTCTTGGTCCTGCATCTGCAGCCTGTAGTGCAGTTTTAAATTGTCATGATGACCTGGCAAGATAAACCTTGGGCTACGCCTTCCTTTTTATACTTATAAGTCACCGCTAAGGTGGGCCCTAATGTCAGAACTAGTATTCTCTCAGTTTTAACCACACAGGAGCAGAATGACGTTAGGTCCCAATTCCTTCCTCAGCACCTTCCAGCCCGGACTTTAGAATTCCATCGCTAATAGGTGCTGGGGGGGGGAAAGGGGTTGGGGACAGAGAAGAGACCGCTCCGGGTAACTCTGCCTGTTCTGCTTGTCTTCTTCCTTCTTCTTCTTATATTCAAGACTGTAATTATGTATATATATATATGTCAATTATACTTCAGAACTCAGTAACTTACTTTTATTCTCAATTATGTATTACTTATCTTACCAGAGGATTAATGGAGCTTGCTACTCTTCTTACTTCAGCTGTTGTGTTTGTGAGAATGTTTAAATGTTTCTTCACCCTCTCTCTCTCTCTCTTTCTTTCGTAGGGACGTCCTGCGCCTGAATCTGTCTGCAGTATTTAAGAAGATGTGGGTAAGTACATTGTCTTAACGAATCTGTAAACTGTTTTGTAACTCTCTCCTGCCTTTTTCCTGTACTCACTGACTGAAGCAGCTGCGATGACTTTATGTGGGGTTCTGTAGATTAGTAGGACCAGCCTCCAGTTCACCTTTCTCCAGAGTTGGTAAGAACTGATTTTTAAAATAAAGAAGCGCAGCGCATTGCCAGATCGTGCTCGCGCTACTCTCCTCTGAGTTTTAATTCATTAACGGAGCGCGGCGCGTTGACAGGTCGCGCCCGCGCTGCTCTCCTCAAACTCTAATTATGAACGGAAGCACGGCGCGTTAACAATCGCGCCCGTGCAATCCTTCTCTGAAGCCTGCAGTTTAAATGCTTAGGGAAAAGGAAATAACACTAACATTACATTTTAGTCGGCGCTGGAGTTGGCAATTAATCTAACGCGCCTGTCAAGTCTCAGCTGACTGCCAAAAGCCCGGCACACGTTCCTGAGACACACGGGTACTGCAGGGGAAAACTAATGTTAATCTCCAAAGGAAACGAAAGAGGTGAATTTCGTCTCTTGGTTTACAGAGTCTTTTTAATTTGAAGTACTTCAGAGAATAGCTAGGCTGTCATTAGTTTTAAAACCACAATTCCTCTATGTTAATCTTCTCTTTGACACTAAAGGTTTGGGCACTGACCTCATTCAAGTTGGAAGGTATTCTCCGACGATTCTAAACGCGAATATTTACGCAACTACCCTGTCTAACTTCCACGACGCTAGGAAACAGATGCTCTTCCAGGAATCTCTTCAGTGAAGTGCGCAGTAGAATGTTGGGAAGCACTTCACCAGGGTGTCAGGAACTCGCAAGACTAGACTGCTAAACAGCGGTATGCTGTAGCAGTATTGGCAGCCATCTTAGTATTTCTACGGTGCCAACTTGCACTCCAACTGAGAGGGCCCACAATGCTCGAATTAGTTAATACTGGGGAAGTAGCAGCCAAGCTGAAATTAGTAGGAGGAAACCTCCCGTGAGCCCTGACAGTACCCCCTCCCAACGGGGTTTCCTCCGGTCGTGGTTTGGTAGGGAATTTAGTATGGAAGGCTTTAATTAATCGAGGGGCATGGACATCTGTGCTCTTTTCCCAGGAGCGCTCATCCGGACCATAGCCTTTCCAGTCAATTAGGTAAAAGAGATCATTGTGGATAAATCGTGAATCTAAGATGCGTTTAACCTCATATTCCACCTCACCATTAAGAATTACAGGATCTGGCGGGGAACTCCTACGCAAACCAGGTTGAATGGGTTTAAGGAGAGAAATGTGAAAGGCTGGGTGAATTTTAGTAGTTCCAGGGAGAGACAACTGATAGGTAACTGGGTTGATAACTTTCTCAATGGGATAGGGACCCATGAAACGAGGCTGGAATTTACGGGAACCTTTGAGTCTAAGATTTTTGTGCTCAGCCAAACTAAATCGCCTACTTGAAGGTTAGGTTCCTTTGTACGTTTTCGATCAGCGAAGTGTTTATAACGATCCTTCGCCACCGACAAATTCTGGGTTACAGAGTGGTGGATTTTAGTCATTTGCTGAGCGATGTCTTGGACAGCAGGAACGTTCACCCCTCAAAATTAGCGTGGGAATTGGGATGTCTGCCTGAGTTAATAAAGAAGGGGGAGTGACCAGTAGACACATTGAGAGCATTATTGTAGGAATACTCTGCTGTCCACAAGTGATCAGACCAGTCGCCCTCCTCATCTAACAAATAAAGTCGTAAATACTGTTCAAGTTCTTGGTTAATACGTTCTGTTTGACCATCAGTTTCAGGGTGGAAACTGGTAGAATATCGATGGTCTATCTTTAGGCCTTTGATGTAAGATTTCCAAAATCGGGAAAGGAACTGGGAGCCCCTGTCGGAAATGAGTACCTTTGGAATGCCATGAAGGCGAATTATGTGTTGATTAAACAGTTGGGACAGTTGTTTAGCAGTGGGGGTGCCTTTGAAGGGGACGAAATGTGCCATCTTACTAAAAGTGTCGACCACCACAAGAATGGTGTCATAGCCATGGGACAGGGGCAGATCCACAATCAAGTCCAATGAGACAGTGTGCCAAGGGTGGGGTGGGGTAGGCATGGGTTGGAGGAGACCTTTAGGAGCCTGCCTGTCCGATTTTCCCCGAGCACACAGTTCACAGCCCAAAACAAATTGGCGAACATCTCTGCACATATATGGCCACCAGAAACTACGTCGAAGTAAATCTTCGGTCTTAAGGATGCCTTTGTGGCCTGCCAAAGGGTTGTCATGGCATTCGTGCATCGCTTTCAACTGAAGTTCCTTGGTAGGTAAATAGAGGGTGGTGCCTTGATAGGGAAGACCGTTGTGGACCAAACGTTGAGGATCTTCTGTCGCCCAATTCTTCATCTCAAAGTCGGACATTGCATGCCGCACATGATCTTCAAACGGCTCCAATAAGATGGTTCCGACAATTTTCCCTTCAGGTATGATCTGTTGATTTGCGATAGTTGGAGTTTGATTTTCAGTGTCCAGTCTGGATAGAATGTCAGCTTTTCTGTTTTTGGATCCTGGACGAAAGGTGATTACAAAATCGAAGTCGGCGAAATACAGAGACCAACGGAGCTGACGTGGGGTGAGAGTACGGGCGGATCGAAGAAATTTCAGATTACGATGATCCGTAAACACCGTTACTGTATGCTTAGCCCCCAGTAAATAATGCCGCCAATCCTTGAAGGCATCCTTGATTGCCAAGAGTTCTTTCTCAGTGATCGTATAGTTGCATTCAGCTGGGTTGAGTTTACGGGAGCGATAAGCTACCGGATGTAACTGTCCAGTATCCTTGTGTCTCTGTGAAAGTATTCCGCCGATGGCAAGGTCTGAAGCATCTGTCTCCAAGTAAAAAGGTTCGGAAGGATCCGCATGGAGGAGAACTGGTGCTGTGGTGAAACTATTCTTCATCAATTTGAAGGCCTCTTCCGCTTCTTCTGACCATTTGAATGGCACTCCTTTTTTCAGAAGCCTAGTCAACGGGAGAATCTTGTTGGAGAATTCATGAATGAATCGACGGTAGAAGTTGGAGAACCCAATGAAGCTTTGCACCTCTTTAATGCTAGTAGGAGATTTCCACTCTGTAATTGCCTGCACCTTCTGCTCGTCCATCTTGATCCCATCAGGCGATAATACAAAGCCTAGGAATTCCACAGTATCGGTGTGGAATAGGCATTTCTCCAACTTAACATAGAGTGAGTTCTCTCTCAGACGTTTCAAGACAGCTTGTACCTGATGGTGGTGATCTTCCACCCTGTCTGAATAAATCAGAATGTCGTCAATGTAGACTATGACGCAGACATCAATGAAGTCGCTTAGTACGTCGTTAATAAAATACTGGAAGGCCGCTGGCGCATTGCAAAGACCGTATGGCATAACAAGATACTCGTAAAGCCCATATTTCGTCCTGAACGCGGTCTTCCACTCGTCGCCTTCCCGGAGCCTGATTAGGTGGTACGCCCCGGAGGTCCAAACGGGTGTAGATCTTTGCTTCCTTCACCTGATCAATCAGTACTGAAATGAGAGGCAACGGATATCGATTTTTAATGGTTATCCTATTAATTGCCCTGAAGTCGATACAGGTTCTGAGGTCCCCTCCCTTCTTGGGTACGAAAAAAAGAGGGGAAGATACCGGGGATTGAGAGGGTCTGATGAAACCGTTCTCCAAATTTTTTGCTAGGTACTCCTTTAAATAGGTGTTTTCTTTCTCCGTCAAGGCGTAGACCCTACTGCATGGTAAATTGGCCCCTGGTTCTAGGTCGATTTTGCAATCATAGGGCCGGTGAGGAGGTAGGGTCTCAGCCTTCACTTCGTCAAAAACGTCAGCAAAATCGTGGTATTCCTCAGGTATCACGGCAGTTTGGATCACACACACAGAACTTCCGTTATCACACAGCTGAGTAACGGCACTGGGCACAGAAGAGTTTGTCGATCCATGGAAACAATGTCTTGAACAATATTCTGAGTTTAGCTGAATTGTTCGCGCCTCCCAATCAATTAACGGGTTGTGTTCAGTCAGCCATGGTAGACCTAGAATCAGTTGAAATTGAGGGGCGTCTATCAGATTGAATTGCAAGGACTCCTGGTGTCCTTCAACTGTAGTCATGTGTACCACTTCAGTATGGCTGGTTATGGGTCCTGAGGTTAAATCCGTGCCATCTACCGCTCTAACCTTCTCGCTTTTTTCTTTTTTGATTGCTTGTAGTCCGATCAAGTTAGCGAACTTGTGGTCACAGAAATTACCCGTTGCCCCTGAATCGACCATGACGATAATTCCAGCCAAAACTACTCCCCTAAATCTCAAGGTTACTGTCATGACCAAATGGGGAAAGGAGGTCTGTAAAGTATTTGCCAATTGATGATTTGTTGGAGTTGTTCCTCCAATAGCATCCACGGGTCCAACTCCGCCTACTCGTGGTGCCTCTAGTTTTCCTTCTCCTTAACCGGTAACTTTGGTCTTTTCAAACAATTTTTAACGAAATGTCCACTGCCTCCGCAGTACATACACAACTTGTTCTGCCTTCTCTTTTCCTTTTCTTCTTTTGAGAGTGGACCTCTGATCACACCTATTTGCATGGGTTCTACTCCCGAAGAGCTCTCAATAGATCTTGTGGATTCAGTCTTCACTCGATCAAAACGAGGAACGCTAGGCTTAAATTCTCTCCGTCGCTCCCCTTTCCGTTCACTTAGACGATAATCTATTTCCAAGGTTAGATCCACTAGTGCAGAGATGTCAGTAGGACGGTTTGGGATTTGAGCTAAGGCGTCCTTCAATTCCTCTCGCAAACCTCTGTAGAAAACTGCCGCTCTTTTCTCTTCAGGCCAGCTGGTCTCGACCACTAATTTGTTAAATTGAGCCAGATATGTCACAAGTTCTCGATTACCCTGTCTCAATTCCAGCAGTTCATTGTCGGAAGCCTGGGATGCTGTTCTTCTGTCAAAAATCCGGAGAAATTCTTTTTTGAAATCTTCTATACTGTACAAAATGGGATCATCCTTGGTCACTAGGGGCATGGACCATGAAGCTGCATCCCCACTTAGATAGGACAGGATAAACGCTACTCGAGATTGTGCATCAGGAAAGATCGTCGGGCGGCACATAAAATGCAGAGAACATTGCGTTAGAAAAATTTGTGCTTTCTGCGGGTCTCCATTGAATCTTTCTGGAGGGGCGAGTGGAATCACGGGGGATAAGGAATGGATAACTTGTGAAGGGGCTAGGGATGAAGGGCCAGGGTTGGAACTCGGGTTCTCAAGGAACGTAGCACCTGGACTAGTCCTAATAGTGGGTGTTCCTGTTTTAAAAGTGATTATTTCCTGTCTTAAGATCTTGTTTTCTTCTCTAACTGCTTCCAGGTCTCTTTGTATGTTACTCAGGATTTCCCCTAAATTTTTTAAATCGAACCCTTCCGCCATCCTGCTCAGGTGCTCGTACCAACGTGGGCACTTCACTCTGTCAGAACTAGTATTCTCTCAGTTTTAACCACACAGGAGCAGAATGACGTTAGGTCCCAATTCCTTCCTCAGCACCTTCCAGCCCGGACTTTAGAATTCCATCGCTAATAGGTGCTGGGGGGGAAAGGGGTTGGGGACAGAGAAGAGACCGCTCCGGGTAACTCTGCCTGTTCTGCTTGTCTTCTTCCTTCTTCTTCTTATATTCAAGACTGTAATTATGTATATATATATATGTCAATTATACTTCAGAACTCAGTAACTTACTTTTATTCTCAATTATGTATTACTTATCTTACCAGAGGATTAATGGAGCTTGCTACTCTTCTTACTTCAGCTGTTGTGTTTGTGAGAATGTTTAAATGTTTCTTCACCCTCTCTCTCTCTCTCTTTCTTTCGTAGGGACGTCCTGCGCCTGAATCTGTCTGCAGTATTTAAGAAGATGTGGGTAAGTACATTGTCTTAACGAATCTGTAAACTGTTTTGTAACTCTCTCCTGCCTTTTTCCTGTACTCACTGACTGAAGCAGCTGCGATGACTTTATGTGGGGTTCTGTAGATTAGTAGGACCAGCCTCCAGTTCACCTTTCTCCAGAGTTGGTAAGAACTGATTTTTAAAATAAAGAAGCGCAGCGCATTGCCAGATCGCGCTACTCTCCTCTGAGTTTTAATTCATTAACGGAGCGCGGCGCGTTGACAGGTCGCGCCCGCGCTGCTCTCCTCAAACTCTAATTATGAACGGAAGCACGGCGCGTTAACAATCGCGCCCGTGCAATCCTTCTCTGAAGCCTGCAGTTTAAATGCTTAGGGAAAAGGAAATAACACTAACATTACATTTTAGTCGGCGCTGGAGTTGGCAATTAATCTAACGCGCCTGTCAAGTCTCAGCTGACTGCCAAAAGCCCGGCACACGTTCCTGAGACACACGGGTACTGCAGGGGAAAACTAATGTTAATCTCCAAAGGAAACGAAAGAGGTGAATTTCGTCTCTTGGTTTACAGAGTCTTTTTAATTTGAAGTACTTCAGAGAATAGCTAGGCTGTCATTAGTTTTAAAACCACAATTCCTCTATGTTAATCTTCTCTTTGACACTAAAGGTTTGGGCACTGACCTCATTCAAGTTGGAAGGTATTCTCCGACGATTCTAAACGCGAATATTTACGCAACTACCCTGTCTAACTTCCACGACGCTAGGAAACAGATGCTCTTCCAGGAATCTCTTCAGTGAAGTGCGCAGTAGAATGTTGGGAAGCACTTCACCAGGGTGTCAGGAACTCGCAAGACTAGACTGCTAAACAGCGGTATGCTGTAGCAGTATTGGCAGCCATCTTAGTATTTCTACGGTGCCAACTTGCACTCCAACTGAGAGGGCCCACAATGCTCGAATTAGTTAATACTGGGGAAGTAGCAGCCAAGCTGAAATTAGTAGGAGGAAACCTCCCGTGAGCCCTGACACCTAAAGGCTCATAGGGAAGGGTGCCTGTTATTTAAAAAGTAGGACATGTGTACTTAAGTTTTACACATCCTGACAGTGAGAAACTCCTAAAGTAGTTTTTCACTGTAGCAAGGCTACCTTTCCCATAGACTAACACTGGGTTACCTTATTACACTCAATAAGTGATAACTTCAGTTTGGTAGCAGATAGGGAAATACTGCTTCTACTCATTTAAATTGTAATTTAAATTTCTCTTTTATGGTAAAGTCTGATTTTAAGTTACTATTCTGAAAGTGCCACTTTCAAAAAGTTGGTATGTTCCTGCCTAAACCAAATGTGCCTTTCTGCCAGTGTTACATGACTGAATATGTCTCGCTATGGAGTGATGTGTATTCCTTCCAGACAGGTGACTAAAGGGCACCTTGGGTGTGGGGAAGTTCTTTTACTTAGCTGGATGGCCGGGGAGGGGGGGAAGAGAAGAGGGGAAGGAGAGAGAGAGAGAGAGAGGGAGAGGTTGTAGTCAGCCCTTACTGAGCTTCAAATGGTATCCTAGGGGCTATGCCCACCAATTTCCTGACTTGTGAAGCTGCCTGCTCTGTCAGTAGCAAATGCAGCTGGCATCTAGGCCTGCCTGCCCAATGCCACACTAGACAATTTGGAGATAAAGCCCAGGGGAAGGGGCAGAACCAGTTGAGGGGTAGAAAAACAAAGGGACCCCCCCCCACACACAGGCTGGCACTGGGTATAAAAGTGGCACCCTCAGAACCTCTCAACAGAACACTCCTGGACCTACGGAAGAGTCAGGAGAAAGATTGCCCTGCTGTCTGAAAAAGGAAGACTGGACATGCTTGCTTGAACCCAGAATCCCCATAAGTGCCTCCAAGGGTCGGTTGACATTCCTGTTTAAGCTACAGGGTCACAACAAACTTCTTGAAGCCTCTTCTGCTTCCCAACTGACCATACCCCACTGGACCAACCTGGTTCTCTCTGCTAGCTTATGTGGGAGTGAGTCCGGACCCCCCACCACCAATGCTGTCCTCAAGGTCTTGGACCCTTGCCTGGAGTCAGATTGTACTCCTCCCTGCACAATTGAAGGTTTCACTGGATCCGACACAGGGCCTTGCATCGCAGCACCTTTAAGCTCCTGATCGTCGGCTTCACCGGACCAAGCAGGGCCTTGGACTGAAACACCACGAAGCTCTTAATCTGTGGCTTCACAGAAACCGATGCAGGCCCTTGCATCACCTGATCAGCTGCTGCACTGGATGCATCACAGTACTTCGCAGCTCCTAATTGGCAGCTTTACTGGATCTGATGCAGGACCTCACATCGCAGCACCATGCAACTCCTGATTTGCAGCTCGATGCACCCGATGTTGCGTTACGCAGCGCCTCACATCACAGCAATGCACAGGCCCAGCACCAGGGATAAAAGGAAAAACTCCCAGCGGCCGCACCTGATTTCTTGCCTGTGTTGCACAACCAGATACCTGCAGCTGGTACTTTGGGCCTTTTGGTGCTATTTTTCCTTAAACACTAAAACTCCTAACTCTTGTACTAATGATTGGATTTTTATAATTTTGAGGCTTTTATTTACTAAATATCCTGTACATTTCTAGATTGGTTTGGGGTTATTGCGTTTTACATTTTATTACTGTTTGAGTGCTTCATAAATACTTTACACATTGCCTCTAAGCGAAGCTTGACTGCTTTGTGTCAAGCTACCAAAGGATTAAGCACAGGTTTAGTTAGTGACTTTTGTAATTCACTCTGACAGGGATTGCGTTTATTATTTGAGTGGGGCTCTTACTCCTCCTAACTAATAACTCAATCTCTTACAAGGTGCACCTACCTCCTGTTAGCTGTATTTCTTGTTGATGCTTCCTTCACAATTTCCTGTGTTGCTAGACAGACTGTCTGGCTCAGGCAACATTAGTGCATGTGACAAGATCCCTAAGTACTTGTGTTGACTTTCCCCCCTCCAATATTCTCCTCTGATTTCTTTTTAACATAAACTTTACAAAAATTGAAGTGACAAGAAACACTGAAGCAAACAAAGTGGGGCATAGGACGGAATCTGCAAATCATAGGATTAAAAACAGCAACTATGGTTTGGGTGGGCTCTGTCCAGCATCCAGAGGATTTCTTTGATCTTAGTAAACAGACACGTCCACACAAGATAAGTTGCTGTCTTCCGCCCCCATTAATAACCAGGATCCAACAGAACAAAAGCAAACTTTAGACAAAGGCTCGAAAATCATTATAGTAATATTGGGCACTGTGGTTTTGGGAGGGTCTGTAAGGGATCTGTAGATAGATAGTCGCTATCAGATAAAGTAGTACCGAAGGTAAGTAACTTGACCATCTGATAGAGTCTTCTAGCCGCAGAATCCTTACCTTAGAATAGATACTAAGTAACACCACCCTGGAGGTGGGACTGCGAACAGATCAGACCAAAAAGTCCTGCAGGACCGAACGGGCAAAATGCTGTCAAGATGGACCTGACCGTCCGGGCAGTAGTGCTTGGTGAACATGTGCAATGGCGCCCATGTTGCTGCATGCCAGATGTCCAGGACAGGGGCTCCGAGAGCTAATGCAGTGGTCGCAGCCTTGGCTATGGTATAATGAGAACGCAAACCCTCTGGGTATTGTTTCTTAGCCAAACGTAGCAGATCTTTTGTAGAGCACTATCCCTCATGAGATGGTTCATTTCTGCAGAGCTTTTCCTTTCTTCGCCACAACATACCCAACAAACAGTTGATTGTCCACCAGAAACTCTCTAGAAAGATCAATGTAGAACGACACTGCTCTTTTTGATTCTGCATGGTGGAGTTCCTCTTCTTCTTTAGAAGGCTGAGACAAAGCAAAGAAAGTAGGCAAGGTGATATTTTGGCGTACATGATAGAGTGTCTTTACTTTCAGAAGGAAGGAAGAAAGGGTTCTCAGAACCAGTTTGTCTGGGTAGAAAGTTGTGTATGGAGAGTGCACAGAGTGTGCTTGCAGTTGGCTGACCCTCCTGGCCAATGTTATGAAATTCCATAGTGGACAGTGATGCAGTGGCTCAAAGGGCACGCACATGAGAAATGTCAAGTCCAGTTTGAGGACCCATTGAGGCACAATGAATATCCTTGGAGGAAAAAGATGTTGTAGTCCCTTGAGGAAATGAGTCACAAAAGGTGATTTGAATATGAAGGTTGGTCTGGCAACCGCAAGAAAGCCTATATGGTGGAAAAGTAACCTTTAACAGTGCCCAGAGCAGAGCCCTGACGGGCCAGGGAAAGATCAAACAAAATGTGGGATAAAGGTGCAGAAAGAGGATTAATGTTCTTGGGTGCACACCATACCACAAATTTGTCGCAACGGCAGGTGTATACCTTCTTGATGGCGGGACGCCAGGCTGCAAAAATAAAGCCACAGACTTCGGGAGGAAGGCCGAAAGCTATTAACTGCTGTTGCTTAATCTCTACACTTGAAAAAGAGGGTGAGCAGGTTCAGGTGCAAGACCCTGCCCTGCTGCGACTGAAGATCCTCCCGAAGGGGCAGCCTGCTCAGGTACCCGATGCTCATGCTCTGGAGTTCGGAATGCCAAACTCGGGGCTCAATTCGAGCCACAAAAATGACCAGGGCACGGTCATTCCTGATCTCTGGGTTGGAGTGGTATTGGCAGAAAGGTGTACAGGAGGCCTAAGCTCCACTCGAGACGAAAAGTGACTCCAAGCGCGAGCCACCTTGGAACCTCCAGCATGCAGAACTGCTGACATTGAGCATTCTCTAACAGATCTAAAAAACAAGTAACTTACCTGTACACTGTGGTTCTCCAGTATTGATAACTTTTATAGATTCGCATGCTTGAATCTGCCCCGTCGTCATGGTGGGAGTCCCACGGTAACAGTAAAATAGCAGTATAAAAGCTTAAAGGATAATCTCCCTTGAAAATCAATAGCATTTAGTAACCAGTTAACCTAATTAAAGAACATCCAAACTCCGGCCAATCACATCACAGACCTAGAGTATCCATCCCCTGCAGGGCCACCATACCTCATATTTCGTGCACGAGTGTAGTTAGTAAAATAATAGAGGTATGGAAGGTGCACCTGTAAGGGGAGGACGGAGGGCCGCATGTGAATCTATAAAAGATATCAATACTGGAGAAACCACAGTGTACAGGTAAGTAACTTGTTTTTTCTCCAGTATTGTATCTTTTATAGATTCACATGCTTAAATCAGACTAGTAAGCAGTACATAATGGATAAAGGAGGTGGGGAAAACAGGTGAGCTGTTCCACCATGCGACGCAAACAAATAACATAACCTCTGCATATATAAAATTTATATATATAACATTTGTCAAAACCCCAAGAGAAGAACAAACTCAGAATAGTGGTATAGGCAAGAAGTAATAATAAAGATAATAAAAACTCTTAATAAACCTCTATAAAATTACGCCTACCTTAAGCGAACAGAAGACGTTTGGCCGCTTGACCAACAGCGTTATCCGTCTTCCGCAAGGTATCCAGGCAGTAGTGCCTTGTGAAGGTATGGACGTTCGTCCATGTTGCCGCCCTGCAGATGTCGGGTAGAGACTAACCCTGGGCAAAGCACTACGCTACGCTCGCGTAGTTTGCGAAGTTTGCGTTACTTTGCACTACGCGAATTGCACGTAGCACAGTGCAAACACGCGTAGCGTAGTGCAGCGGTCATTTTTGCTTGCTCGCGGTCCTCAACGTCAAGTTGGCGACCGCGAGCAAGCAAAATGACATCCCGGCGATACTTTTCCTCGTTCGCGATCAGCAACATCAAGTTGCCGATCGCGAGCGTGGAAAATAAACCTCCCGGCGAGATTCTCAACGCTGGGAGGTCAGGTTTCTCATTGCGAGTGGTCGCGTATGCTCGCGACCGCTCGCGATGAGAAACTACCAGTCCGCGTTGAGAAAGCTGCCGCTCAAGTAAAAATCTACTCGAGCGGCAGTAAAGACAGCTCGCACTGTGCAAGATGCCGTTTTCAATGATTGCACAGTGCGGACAAGCATCCGGCACTGTGCAATCATCCCGAACAGCGCACTACGCAGTTCGCTTAGTGCTACGCCGTAGCTCGCGTAGTGCGAAGTGCACTTCGCGTAGCGCTACTTCGCGAACTACGCCCAGGGTTAGTAGAGACACTCCGGCAAACAGGGCCGAGGACGTTGCCATCTTCCTAGAGGGATTGGCAGTTACTTTAGATGTTAGCGGGCATCAAGCTCTTTCATGACAGTACACTATAGTAGAAGAAACCCAACGTGAAATAGAAGCTCTAGTCAAAGCCTGACCCTTCCTAGGGGCAGAGAAGGTTGGGTAGATTTACGAAAAGGTCTTGTCCTTTAAAGGTAAAACTTCAAGCATTGTTTGATGTCCAAAGAATGGAGAGCTCTCCGCCGGTGTAGACGGAGCAGGAAAAAATGAAGGCAGGACTTCAGGTTCATTCAGGTGGAACGTGGTAGGTACCTTAGAGGTGAACGAAGGATTAGTGCGGAGCACCACTCTGCGTTGCTGTGAAAGCCTGAATTTCGCGAATACGTCTAGCAGACGTGATGGCTAAGAGAAAAGCCACCTTCCAAGAGAGGTATTTCAAATTACACTTGTGAATTGGTTCAAAAGGTGATTTCATGAGATCAGACAAAACAATGTTCAATTGCCAGAGCACTGGAGGAGGTCGAACTGGTGGGTAGTCTCTAAAAAGACCTTTCATAAATTCTTTCACTAGACTGCAGTACCATAGGGACAACTGATTTGAACGTCTCCTATGCCTCGAAATTGCAGCCAAATGAACTTTAATCAAAGAGTGGGAAAGGCCAGCCTTGGCCAGAGATAAGAGATACGGAAAAATATCCTCCGGAGGAGAAGAAAGTGGATGGCAAGAGTGTTTTGCACACCAGGAGCAGTATCTTTTCCATTTGGCCGAGTAACACTTGACAGTAAAGGGAGCACGGGCCTTGTTAAGTATGGAACGGCACTCCTCAGAGATAGTTAAGTCACCAAACTCCGAGTGGTGAGGAGCCAGGTCAACAAGTGAAGAGAGTGAATCTGTGGATAAACCACTTGGCCTTGGTCCATGGAAAGCAGACGTTCAGAAGGATGAACTCGTATTGGAGAAGCCTCTGATAGGCGAAACAGCTCTGTGAACCAGAATTGCCTTGCCCATGCCGGGGCAATGAGAATGATGCGGCAAGGCTCCAGTTTCATCTTCTGTAGAACTTTTGGTATTAGTGGGAACGGAGGGAACGCGTAAGCAAATGCCCTTCCCCAGGAAAAGTGGAAGGCGTTACCCAGAGAACCTGGCTGAGGAAATCTGCTGGCGTAGAATTCACATTTTTTGTTGAGTGATGTAGCGAACAGATCCAGGGTTGGAAATCCCAACACTGAAATATTTTTCCCAGCTGAACGGCATCCAACTCCCATTCGTGACACTGCTTGGTGTCTCTGCTGAGCGAATCGGCCCATTCGCTTAACACCCCTGGAATGTGCTGGACTTGTAACGAAATATTATGGTGAATCAGCCAATTCCAAATTTGCTGCGCCAGACTTGAGAGAACCGGAGATCTTGTCCCCCCTTGTTTCTGCAGATATAACATGGTGGTTGTGTTGTCCGTGCGGACAAGAATCGACAAACCCTTTATTCTTGGTAGGAAGGAACGGAGCCCTAGGAAGACTGCTTTCAGCTCCAACAGGTTAATGTGGCATAAAGACTCCTGGCCCGACCACCTCCCTTTGACCTGAAGTTCCTGGAGGTGAGCTCCCCATCCTTCCATGGAAGTATCCGTTGTCATTATCATCAAAGGTTTCGCTGGTAGGAAGGATAGGCCTTGTGAGAGATTGCTTCTTAATGTCCACCAGGACATCGCTCTGATTATCTCTGGCGTGATTGACACAGTGTCGTCGAAGGAGCCTCGAGCTTGGATCCATTGGGAGTCAAGCTGCTCCTGAAGAGGTCTAATCCGCAATCGACAGTGAGGAATCAACGGGATGCTAGGTGACATCATCCCCAACAATGATTTTTAAATCCTCACAGAAACGCACCTTCTTGAGGAAAGGGACTGAACCATCCTTTGAAGATGAGAAATTCTTTCCTCTGTGGGAAAAGCCATTGAGCGGCTGGTATCTAACATCGCTCCCAGAAACACCAGTGACTTGGAAGGGGGAGCGAAGACTTTTCTCTGTTGAGATTGAGACCCAGAGAGTGAAAAAGGTGAAGACAGGCGCTCGTGGACTCCTTTGCACCCTGAAAGGTTGGGGCCTTGACCAACCAGTCGTCCAAGTAGGGAAAACCTGGTGGCCGAAACGCGGAGATAGGCGCCACCGGCGCCAAACACTTGGTGAAAACCCTGGGCGCTGACTTTAGCCCGAACGGTAGCACCTTGAACTGGTAGTGGCACCCTGCCACCTGAGGTAACGACGGTGCTTTGGATGTATGGGAATATGGAAGTACGCGTCCAGAAGATCCAGGGAGGTTGTGTAATCTCCTGTATCCAAGAGAAGGAGAATCTCCTGGAGCGACAACCTCCTGAACGGCTGACTTTTGATGAACTTGTTCAACAACCTGAGGTCCATAACCTGCCTCCATTTTCCAGTATTTTTCTTTATCAGAAAAAAGTGAGAGTAGAAGCCTAGGTTGCGCTGACTGCGTGGCACTACTTCGATTGCCTGTTTGTCAAAAGGAGCTTTAGCTCCCTTTTGAGAAGTGCCAGATGACGGTGAGCAGTCTTTCTTGGGGGAAATTCGGAGGTTGTTGAAGAAATTCCAGAGTGTGACCATGGTTGAAATTGTCTAACACCCATCTGTCGGACGAAATGGAGTTCCATTGAATGAAGAATTTGGAGCAGTTTTAAGCCAATTGGAGTGGGACTGGGGTGACGTGTGCCTGAAACTTCTCATTGCCTTCTGCCTGTATCATGGTATTTTCCTCCAGATGCGGGGCGCCTTTGTGCTGGAGCCCTCATGTAAGCTGGTGCGGGCGTCTGACGAAAGGACTGTGCAGAATATTGAGGCTGGAAACCCTGTTGATAGTAGGGCTGAAAGCGCTGTTGGAGCTGGGGCCGAGATGCAAATTGGCCCCTTCCCCTTCCTTGAAAAGAGGAGAACTTCTTCTGTTGCAGATTGGCTAAAGATTTGAACGTATCAGTGTCAGATTTTATAGCTAGAAGCGCCTCATCCACATGTTTACTAAAAAGGTACTCCCCGTCGAATGGCATGTCAAGCACCTTAGCTTGGACTTCTGGGTGAAATGTCGTCGCCTTCAGCCAACAATGTCTGTGCAACACGGCAGCACCTGCCATCTGCCTAAAGGTGGTAGAAGAGATGTCCAGCACCACATTGATGGCTTCCAATGAGGCTCCTTCTCCTCTGAAAATATTTCTTTCGCCTCCTTCCTCTTGTCCTCAGGCAGAAATTCCAGATAAAGGAGCAATGTCCGACCACATCTGCGTATCGTACCTCCCAAGGATGGCTATGGCATTGGAGGCTCTGATGGCCGTTGCCGCCACCGCGGAAAATCTCTTCCCAATATTGTCTAACCTGCGCCCTTCCTTGTCTGGCGGAGTGGTACATGGTGAAGCAGGGCTCTTAGATCGCCTTTGAGCAGCCTGCATTATTACAGAATCAGGCTTTGGATGGCCAATGAGACATGCAGGAGAGTCCTCAGGCACCCGGTACTTCTTGTCTAGATTTGGAATAACTGCCGGCACAGAAGCTGGATTTTTCATCAACTTAATGCCTTCTTGCCACAAGAATTCAACAATAGGGATTGTCCTAACAGAACGCTGCGGGGCAGCCTTGAAATCATACAAGAAGCATTCAGCTTGCATGACTGGCATGGGGAGGTCAAAGCGTTTCGACGGCCTCTCGAGAAGGTCATGGAAGCCACCGTTATCTGCTGGAGGAGAATCAGCCACTGGCAGCGTGGGAGAAGGCAGTGTGTGTGCCACATAGTCCATCCATTAATCATGGACATCAGAATCCACTAGTAGCTCCCCTTCTTCCAATTGTTGGTCACCACTGTCTGATGCTCGAGCAGGAATCTGCACGGCAGGTAAAGACTTCTGTTGTGGTGGAGCAGGTGGAGTTTCCTGATCTGGTATAACGACAGGATCCTCATGTTGAGGAACTGGCTTTTGAGCTACATTAGCATCATGGAAACATTTGTATTAGTCACTGAGCATCATACGTAAGTCCGTGACCAGTGACATCGGAACGTTAATGGAGGGTTCCTGTTGACGGTCCTCCTCTTCCTGCTTGTTAGAAATGGGATTTCTGGTTGGCTAGGGCATGCGCCTAAGCCAGGCAGAAACCACCACTCTAGTCAGGGCAAGGGAGTTACACACCGAAGATAACCCCTCATCACCCCCTTGGTAGCTTGGCAGAGCAGTCAGGCTTATCCCAGAGGCAATGTGTAAAGCGTTTGCGCAACACACTCACACAGCAGCGACACACTAGGCACACCACAAAAGAAACTCCACACAAGGTTATATAAAAATAGCCTTTGGATTAGCATAAAAACACATTAGAACATATCACATATATACACTGTGCCACCTGGCACTTGGTATGACTTTACAGGGATTATATACACTACAGGGCCAATCGGGCCACTGTCATAACCATCATAATTCACAATTAGAGAAGCAACCAGTAACTACTGGTAAGGGTACACTTAGCATAAACACATCATGCATTAGCATCAGCAACAGTGCACTTTCAGAGGGCACACATTAGGCAATAACTCAGTACAGTATGGCAAATAACACCAACAGCAGTGCACGTAGCAAACATTATTAGTGTGCACATATTGTAATCACATCAGGCCCATAACTGCAATAGCCATGATTTGCCTAGAAGGTATATTATGCAAAACATAATCAGCAGTAGTGCACTTCAAAACACCTATCGCAGTGTAAAGGCAAAAGTATGCGGTAAAGAAAGACCATAAGAACAGTGTACCGCCATGACCACCTATAAGGTGCGCACACTACTCCATGAGCACCACACCCAACGCGATACCTGCGCTCTCCTTTAGGTGTCCTCCCTGTAGGTTTCTGGGCTACATGCCCGCCTACAACAGGGACTGCAACAATTTCAACCACCGGGGGCCTCCGTCGAGGTCTCGCCCTGGTCTAACCCCACCAGGAATGGCCCCTGGTGCACAAAATCGTGTCGGGGAGGCTGCTCCAACTGTTTCTACTGGACCAGACACCCGTGGAGGCGCCCGCCATGCCCGGTCCGTGATGTTGCAAGAAACGTCCCTTTTAGATCAGGGAAGGGGATGCACTGACTCTGTCTCCCTCCGCATGGACAACCCAATTGCTCAAGGCAGCTGCCCCACGAGGGTGATAGGGGCGAGAGGCTTCAAACTCACCCACCGTCCGCAAGTGGCACCGACTCCTTTGGCCCATGAACGCGGGGCAGGCTCCCGCCTGAATTTAGGCTCTGCGGCGTCTCTCTTAGTTGCGAGAGCCACGCCTCAGCCAGACTCAGCCTTTGCCCGGCTTTCGCTTTCCGGCCAGAGGCTCCACCCACAACGGGCTCAGGCAGCACGCAAGGCTCTTTATACCTAAGGGAGCCCCACCCACGACTAGGCGTCCTCCAACTGGCTTCCGGTCCGCGTTGCGGCTGTTCTCGCCGCGTTGGAAGCAAGAGCCAACTTCTTGGCTTCCGGACCGTGGCGAAAGGCGCCCACCACAGACATCTGGTGGGCAGACACAGCACAGGAGAACAAGCCCACACAAAGGCTTGGGGACCACGCGGGCTCTCCTCGTCCTCACGAGAGCCCCGCCCACAGCCAGGCTTTCTCCGCCTGGCTTCCGGTCCACAGCGTTTGTTATGAGCAAAGTTGGAGACCCCTCCAAGAGCTCTGGAAATGTAATGCGCTTTTGGTGTGCGGGATCTGAGGGGTACAACCATGACAAAGTGCTCCTCACGCTCCAGGCTTTCAGGTCACACAGGGCAGAGCTGGGCCCAGGCAGGCCAGCTCACAGGGCCCTCGGCAGAGGGGGAGTCCTTCATGGCGGTTCCTCCTGGCGCCCAGCACCTCCAGCCAGCACAAGTTCAGTTCCAAGTAAGCACCACACATGGGGTCACAGCCCCAATATTTATATGCCAAGTGTCTTTGTTCTTCCCCCTGGCACAGGGCTCTGTGCCCAGTCCAAACCAGTTCTGGGGGTACTTACATACATCTTTTCACTTGCACAACACCTTTATTGTTAGTGTAGACTCTGGCCCCAGATACACCACAGGGGGTGGAGCAAGCATTGTGGAAGGCAGGCACAGGCCTAATCAGGTTCAGGTGCTACTCCTCCCACTACTGCAAATGCAGGTCAGGCCTATTCAGCCTAGCGCTGACTCACCCAGGCCCTCTGGGGCCACTACACCTCCCAGCCCCTGTCATCCAGAGCCAGACATGCAATACACAACAGGCAAAGACACATAGCACACAGAAATGCCCACTTCTAAAAGCGGCATTTCTAAAATAGTGATAATAAATCTGCGAACACCATTACGCAGCATTTATTGCCACTATTCCAAACATACCAAACTTGATCACGCCACCCTCTCCTATCAGGAATTACCACTGAAAAACATATCAGGGAATCCCCAATGCATCCTATGAGAGGTCAGCCTCACAGCAGTGAGAAACCAAATAAGCTGTTTGTCACTACCAGGACATGCGACACAGTTAAGGCACATGTCCTACCTTTACCTACACCGCACCCTGCCCATAAGGTTAGCTAGGGCCTACCTTAGGGGTGACTAATGTGTAGTAAAAGGGAAGTCACAGTCGTGGCAACCACTTTATGTACCACGTCACAGCGGCAGTAAACTGCGCGTGCAGGCCCTGCAATGGCAGAGGCCTGAGACAGGTTTGAAAGGCTACTTTGGTGGATGGCGCAAGCCCACCAGTAGCATTTAATTTACTGGCCCCGGGTATTTGAGATACCACTTTACAAGGGACTGATAGGTAAAATAAATACGCCAAACAGGTGTAGACCAATCTTACCAAGTTTACTATAGAGAGCACATGCACTTTAACACTGAACAGCAGTGATAAAGTGCCCAGAGTCCTAAAACCACCAACACCAGGTCAGAAAAAATACCAGGAGGAAGGCAAAAGGTCTGGGATGAGACTGCAAAAAGGGCCAAGTCCAATACTGCTCATAATAGGGGTAATGCTCTTGAAAAGTGTCCAAGCGCTGCATGCCTGAGCGTCTGTCTGAGAAGGAATATTCATCTTCCAAGTACGCAGAAGGGTCATCTGGTTGCTCTTCTTCCTCTGATTCCTGGCACTTTACTCTAAGTTGAGAGTGGCCATAAGGACCTTCATCCTCCGAGTCCTGGAAATCCAGAAGGCGAGAAGGAGGCAGAGGAGAAATCTTGGAATAGTCCTGCAACAATGAAGGTATTGTTTTAGAGACTGGCATGTCCATTTTCCTCGTCGACGGGATCGTCGTTAGAGACTGCGCTGACGGTGTGGAAATGTCCTTCGATGGGGCGGAGATGCTCGTTGATGACGCAGCTCCCAACTGAACCGTCAACGGCGAAGCTCTCGACGACGTTGAACTCCTCACAGAAGTCGACGACGACATCACCACTTCAGTTTTCGTCGACGCTACAGCCGTCGTCGTCTTGACCTTCGACGTCGTAGATGTCCCTGAAGAAACCGTCGACGGAGCCTATGTTTCAACGGTCGTAGGTGGAGAATGCCTCATCGACGAGCACCTCGACGGGCGGATTTTCTGAGAGGGAGTATGTGGCACAGAAGGAGGAGCAGAACCCGAAACCTTTTTGAGCATGAGATGAGCCAGGTTGCTCCTTGCTCTGAGATCTTGACTTTTTGGATCTCTCTGGACAGAAGGAGGATCTTCTTCCTTCCTTTTCTTAGAGGAGGTATAAGGCTTCTCCTCACTCTCGGAGTCAGAATCTTTTACAGATTTTCTCGTCTGAAGCCAGAGGAGACGTCTTCCCTCACGATCCTTGAGGGTTTTTGAAGAAAATGTCTGACAGTGCTTACAGTCTCTAGGCTTGTGATCTGGATGAAGGCAGTATAAGCATTCTTTATGAGGATCTTCAGAGAAGAGCCTGGACTTTCCACAAGTCTTGCAGGGCCTAAACAGCCCTTTTTAGACTCTGACATTCTGTAGCAAATACAGAAAGAAAAGGATAAACTCACTTTCTAGCAGCACCTCAGTTGAGGAGAAGGTTGAGGAAAAGGAACTGCTAGCTCAAAGTTGAAAAGTTCATGTTAGAAACACTGTGACTGAGCAGAGCTCAGGGAGACTCCCTAACTCACGACGTGCAGTAAGAAATCTGAGGTATGGTGACCCTGCAGGGGATGCATACTCTGGGTCTGTGATGTGATTGGCTAGAGTTTGGATGTTCTTTAATGAGGTTAACTAGTTACTAAATGCAATTGATTTTCAAGGGAGATTATCCTTTAA
This sequence comes from Calotriton arnoldi, assembly GCA_963921515.1. NCBI lineage: Eukaryota > Metazoa > Chordata > Amphibia > Caudata > Salamandridae > Calotriton > Calotriton arnoldi. The sequence goes on from CAWUFW010001193.1 coordinate 2,897,652, forward strand.
GCTTTTATACTGCTATTTTACTGTTACCGTGGGACTCCCACCATGACGAAGGGGATGATTCAAGCATGTGAATCTATAAAAGATACAATACTGGAGAACCAAGATTCTTCCCAGTTTTGGAAGAGACCTTGCACCAGAAAGTAACGGGAATAGCAACCTCGACCTACTTCTGATGCTGGCACCCTCTTGATGGCTCCTTTGACCTCAAGCCCCAGTACTTCCTGACAGAGAAGTAGAGATGGTCCTCTTTCAGCAGATTGTGAGAATGTGACACGGGTGGACGGTTGGGGGGCTGGGAGGGGGGTTCTAGAAAGAGGTTGGAGTAGCCCCTCTAGACGATTTTAAGAATCCACTTGTTATGGACTGCCAGTAAGGCAGATGATGGCGAATCCTGCCTCCCACTGGGTGCTCGTGCTGCTATAAGGGAAAACTTAAAGGGCTTGGGAGTTGCAGCTGCTGGGAGCGGTGTGACCTCTGACTGGTGGTCCCAAGTGGTTTGTGGGAACCATATCCACAGCCAAGAAAAGGCTTGGAAGCCTGGTGACCTTGGTGGCTGGGCGGGAAAAGATGCAGTTTATAACCCCTACTGTAGCCACGGAAGGGGCAAAAGGCAAACTGGGATTGGGGGTGGGGGGACAAAGGATAGTCCCAAAGACCTGGCCATAGCCGTGCGGTTTTTAAAGCGGTCAAGTGCTGATTCGCCAAAGAGGCATGAGCCATCAAAGGGCATGCCCATGAGGGAAGCCTGGACATTCCCTGAAAAGTCAGGGGTTCTCAGCCAGGCACGGCGTCTAAATGCCACTGACGACGCAATCACTCTGCCTAGTGAGTTGGTCATGTCCAGCCCACATTGGATGGTAAACTTTGCTGCATCACACCCTTCAGCAATAGCTTGGGTGAGTGTGGCTTGGGCCTCCTCCTGTCGTGTAGTTCCTATAGTACCCATGCAGGACCTGTGCGTTTGGATAACATAAACTGTGGACTTGGTGTTAGACTGGCTCTGTGCACCCCCACCGTATATGTTAGCCGGATTTGCATTAGCTAGCTCACAGTGCCACTAGAATCTCCTCTTATCGGGGAGAGATTAGTTTCTGGCAACCTTAGACCATGACAACCCTAATTCCTCAGAATCGTGGAAACAATGTACTACTTTTCGCTCAGTCACTCGTGCTTACTTATTCGGTTTGTCTCAGAGAGTTACACAGAATAAACAGTCTGGGCGTTTCAATAAGTATTTATTGAACAGTTGTTATTCTAGTGTAAAATATATGTGCTGCGACAACCAGCAGACAATAGCAGAGATATATTATCAGCAGTACGATAAAAGCAAAGGGATAGAACAGTTCTACCATATTGCAATAATCATGAATACATACATGAATATAAAAAGCATTATGAAAAGTGCGCGTACTCCTACGATGCCTAACTAGAAGTACCTGAGTGTACCTAGCATGTGTGTTGGGCTAAAAGCCTAAGAGCCAAGAATCCTTCTAGGATTTAGTCGAACCCCCATACCTGAATAGAGAGAGTGTGGGACCCCGACCTGGTCTCGAGTTGGACACCCCGCAAGGGCTGTGTTGGACCGCTGTCAGCTGGAGCGACTGCATGCAGGAGCCTCAGAGTCTCTGGTCAGTGTGTCAGCATGGGAGTCTCGGTTCCCTCTGTCTTACCGGGGTAAGATGTGGTGTATTTATACCCTGAAGACTCTAGTTGCTTCGTATGGTTTGTATTGGCCCTTGTTAGACTTGATGAGGACGTCAGGGGTGAACTTTGTACATACATATTATGCAGGTGGTGTATTCCTAGAGAGTCATGCATAATTGATGAGTGCAGTGTGGGCCTGTGTTTGGGAAAAACCCTGCTGTATTCAAAACCACAGGCTAGATAACGTTCAGCCCTCAGAGCTCGTTGTGTACTAGCGAGGACCAATGTAGGTGAAAGATCATGCCTATATAAGGAATCATGAGTATAATAGGACATTTACAGTTATGACCGTAATAGGGCATATGCGGCTTTGACCATAATAGGGCAAGTACGAATATGACCGTATTAGGGCAAATACGAATACGTCCATTTTAGGGCATGTATGAACGGGTCTACATAAGGGCCTCTATACGGGACATAACACTCCAAGACCATGGGCAGCATTTGTGCAACCCAATCCCACACAGTGTGGGTGTATCGGGCCAAAAGGCATGCAGTGCTCACCGACCACAGTGCTAGGTTGGCGGAAGACAACATCCTCTTACCAAAGGTGTTCAATCTTTTGGATTCCCTATCAAGTGGAGTAGCAGGGAACGTGCCAGGGTTAACTGGGAGGTGGAGGCTGCGACCACCAAGCTCTCCAGGGTGGGATGCTGGGTGAGGAAAGTGAGGTTCCAAGGAGTGGGGCGATGGCGGCAAGCAATCGTCCTGTGCACAGGTGACGCTGTGCAGGGCTTTGATTAGGCTCCAAGCATGACATCTATAAAGGCTTCATTGAATGGAAGGAGAGGTTCCATGGGGGTGACTCCTGACTGAAGCACCTGTCTAGACCTTTGTCTTGACTGTCACCGAGGCACTAATTCCGACTCAGAAGGAATAGTACCGGCTGGCACTGGAGTCTGGGTCAGGCGACACTGATCGGGTTCCGTATCAGAGTCGGGAATGACAATGGGGTCTGTGCCGCCATGGGACGTTGGCGGCACCGGGAACGATAGCACTGGAAAAGGTTCTGTGAAAGGTTGTGGCGCAGCGGGCGGAGTTGCTCCGGATCCATGGGGCCCAACTGGCGCCGAGGGTGAACCCACCAGCAGGAATCTAGTGGAGTCCCCTCCTAAGCCCATGGGACACAATGGTGCTCCAAATGGGTCGAGCCAACCAAACGTGAGGTGCATGGCCTCATAAAACTCATAGTTGGGTGGGGGCACTCCGACTCAGTGAAACTCTGGGAGGCGCGGACCGAGGCACAGGCTTTGTGATGGAGCAGGCCACAAGTGGTGTCGTTCATCCAAGGACTTGGACCGGCGTGGTGAAGTCAAAGAGGGATTGAACTTCTTGCATTTCTTATGCTTTTGGGAATTACCCAATGACTTGGACGACGATTGTCTGTAGTTGTCCTAGGATCTTCCACTCGAACAGGATACAGAGCATCACGGGGTAGTCTGACGGCAAGGAGTTTGAGGGAACATTCCTGCAGTATCTTCGGATTCATGGCGCGGCAGTACTCTCAAGCTTTGGAGTCGTCATCCCGCTCCCAGCACCACAAACAAACCAAGTGTGGGTCTGTCATAGACATCTGCCTTTGACAGGCACCACAGGTTTTGAAACCTGTTGTGTTTTTTTAGGGAACATCCCTAGCACACCAGGAGAAAGAAATTCTAAAAAATAGCTTTTTCTGAAATATGGCACGTTAGTTCACATGCGTTTACAACGCATGCCATTACAACGCGGTCGTTACAACGGACGCATTGTTACATCGCATACCATTACAACGTAAGTCGGAACAATGACTTGCTGTAGGGGGCGCTGGATTTTGGAATAGTATAATTTACTATTCCAACTTCAGTCTGTGCAACAGTAGGGAAGGTGTTGGATTTTAAATCCAACACCTTCTGCCCCTACAGCAAGTCGTTGTTCCGACTTGCGTTGTAATGGCATGCGATGTAACAAAGCGGTTGTTGTAACGGCATGTGTTGTATCGTATACGTGGTAAACGATGCTTACCGCTTTGATGAAATGTTGAAAAAAGTCAGGCGAAAATTTACTGGGAGGTAGCTGTATCCGGATCTGCAATTCCTGGTGTGAAAAGAAAAGAACTAGTAAGTAAGTAAAAGCTTGTAGAGCGCACGAATGCCGAGACGTCTTGGCGCTGTGTATAGCAAGGGAGCAATTAGAGATCGGGTAAAACGGCTTCATTCCTGTGAAGGGAAAAGCCAGGTCTTAAGCATTTTCCAGAACCGGGGTCTGGAAGTTTGAAACCTAATGATGGCTGGAAGTTCATTCCAGAGCTTCGATGCTCGGTAGGAGAGGCTTCTCCTCCCCATCTGGCCTTATAGATTTTGGGGACCTGGACTAGACCTTTATTGGCAGATCTAAGATTCCGACGTGGTAAATACCACTGGAAAAGTTTCTGGAGGTCCACCGACCCTCCACCCTACAATGCTTTATGCACCAGGCATAGCGCCTTGAACTCGATCCGCTGCTTGACCAGAAGCCAGTGAAGCTCCCTAATGCTACTGGAGATGTGGTGGTATTTTGGAGTATTGAGCAGCACTCGCTCTGCTGCATTTTGCAGTGATTGAAGTTTTAGCAGTTGGCGTTTGTCTACGCCCAGAAAGAGTGCATTACAGTAGTCAATTCCGGAGAGAATTAGAGCGAACACAACCAATTTTCTGAGGTCTAAAGGGATAAAAGGTAGGATTTTGCGCAGGGCTTTTAATAGAAAAAGCAGGATGATGTCAACTGATTGATCTGTCCTGCAAAGTTTAGTTGGACATCGAACAGGAATTCTAGGTTCCTAACTTTTGCCGAAGAATTCAGGCAGTGAGCTGCTTCTGCCGCCCACCAGGTTTGATCCCAGAGTGGTGACCCATTCTCGAACTCCATGACCTCCGTCTTGTCTGTGTTTGATTTAAGATATTTCTGAAGCATCCATCCCATGATTTGCTTCAGACAACTTTGAAATCTTCCCGCCGCGGTTTTAACACTCGAGGAAATAGAGATGACAATCTGTGTGTCGTCGGCATATGAAACCAGCGAGAGCCCGTGAGCCCTAGTCAACTTGGCCAGAGGCATAACATAGATGTTAAATAAAGTTGGTGACAATGCTGAGCCTTGAGGAACTCCACAGGGGAGGGAGAACCTCTCAGATTTAAAATTGTCCCAACACACCCTCTGTTCCCTTGCAGTGAGGAACGAGGTGAAAAGGGTTAGAGCCGCCTTTTTAATTCCTAATGCCTTCAGCTGCTACGTCAGTACCAGATGATTTACTGTATCAAATGCAGCTGATAGGTCAAGTAGTATTAGGACGGCTCTTCCTCTCCCGTCCAGCTGTTTGCGTATTTTCTCTGTGGCCATGATTAGAGCTGACTCGTTGGAGTGCCGTAGTCTAAAACCATGTTGTGTGGAATCAAACTGATGTCAGCACGCTGATATGGCACCTATATAGACACTTATCACGTCACTTCCTTCGCAGATTATGCCACAGAGCCGAATGATGCCACCTAATATTGCACTGGGGTACTGCTCAAGAATTTCTAGATCCAATCTGACGCCTGGGGATAATTCTAAGGTAAGAAATCTGAGGGTAGAAGTCTCTACTACATAAGATGGTTTAAGGGTTTGAGCACCCAGAGGGAATGGTCAAAGATCTGACTACTTGGTAGTTATATTGTTGAAAATGGAAATGTCAGCTGCTTTCAGGTACAAACTGGTCTTGTGGAGAGAAAGCTACTTAGACACATTTAACAGTGCTGGCATTGAGACACTTGTTCAGCAGAGAATGAAATCTAAAACCTTAGAACAATACAGAAGATCAATGTTGAAAGTGTATCAGTTGGAATAAATATTCCATGATTACGCTATGTAAACAGTGGCCTGCTTCCAAAATCAGATCAAGAGAAAACCAAGTTCTCCATCATACCATCATAAGTTATTTGTTGATATTTATTAACCATGAATATTTCCTCTGCTGTGCGATCTTGGAACACTTTATAAGTCTGGCTTAAAAGGGCAGTGGTAGCCAGACTTTATATGATCAACAGAAAAAGAGCTTTAAGCAACACTATTGATAAAGTTGTGTTTTTGCTTCACCCACATATTGGTTATTTTGAGTACAGCATCTGATTGAGCAGACGTTGTATGATTCTGCCAAAAAAGTGCTTGAATTGCACTCCTTTTAATGGATGATGGGCTTTCCCTTCACTTAACATGGCCAATACGGTCAAACATAATTACACAACAGCATGCAAGGGGAAATCCTCCATCATTCTATGTTGCTATTTGCTGCAATCATTTTCTTCTTCTATACAATTAGCTGGTATCATTACATAATGACAGAGCACATCATGTTTGCCCATCGGGCTAATCCTGTTGGATTAGAATAGGATTCTATTTATTGATGATGGCTGCAGATCAACATCACGACACGCCAGCTATCTCCAGTGAGTTATAGTTTGAGCTCACTGTTTATTTTTTATTAGGTTGAGCCTACTCGACAATGCACGGCTGCGAAGTATATTGTGGCTTATCATGAACATAAAGGGGCTTGGCCCGCCCACTGTAGGAAAGTGCACCATGTTTGACATGGTCATCCTCACTTTTTGCCTGGTATCCAATGTAATTTTAACAGGCCGTGCACTGGGTTCCTGTTGTCCAGGTGCCCAGTGCCAGATCTCTTTCCTAAAACAGTACAATTGTTTTCCCAATTGCCAATACCTTTAGGATCCCTTGTAAGTCCCTAGTAAATGGTACCCCTGGTACCTAGAGCAAGGAGGCTAAAGAGGATCCCTAAGGGCTGCAGAATGTATTGTGCCACCCTAAGGGACCCCTCAGCACCAACATGCAAACTGGCATTGCAGGATGTGTGCCATGGTGCAGAGAAAAGTGAAGACACAACATGGCACACCATGTCTACAGACACTGCATGCAGTATAGGTAAGTCACCCCAACAGCAGGTTTTACAGCCATAAGGCACGGTGCACTATACTACATGTGTGGACATATCTGCCTGCGTAGACATGCCCCTGTGATATCTAAGTCGATTCTTGGATATTACAAGTGAACAGGGAAGCCATTTTAAGAACATGTGCTGGGCATTGGTGTTTTCAAGTTCCCAGCTACATGATGGCTTCACTGAAACTAGAGATGTTTCGTATCAAACAACTCGTATTAATAAGCCCCCACTGATTCCAGTGATGGATTTGTTAATACATGCACCCAGAAGGCACCTTAGAGATGCCCCATGAAAACCTACCAGCTACTAGTGTGCTGGCTGACTGATGTAGACAAGCCTGCCACCACAGACTGGTTTCTGACTCCTTGCATGTGAGAGCCCGCGCTCTCTGAGGGCAGAAACAATACCTGCTCCGGCAGGAGGTGTTTTCACCTCCTCCAAGCAGGATGACTAAGTGATCAGCACATCAAGGCAGGAGGCTTCAAAGGCCTCTGCCGCCTTTGATATGTGACCCAAGGCTTCCCCAGACATGGGAAAAGAGACCCCCTGCCCCGGGCCAATTTGGCACCAGGACAGGTGGGAAAATTAGCTAGTTAGGAGACGTGTCCCCTTCTCGAGCTAGTACCAGCGAATATATGACGTTACATCGCATGCCAACACAACGCATGCCATTACAATGCGGTTGTAACAACGCAAGTGCAGTTACAACGGGTTACCATTACAAAGCACACTTTAACCATTCATATGTCTTTACCACGCATGCCATAACAACGCAAAGGCATGCGTGGTAAAGGCATATACTTGGTAAACGTGGTTAAGGTAAGTAATGGTATATATATAATATATATTTTTTTATACCCCCTAAAACCATACCTCCCATAAATTCTAAAATTACCCTTACCACCCTAATACCCATACCTCATAAACCCTAAAATTACCCTTGGCACCCCAAAAGCCAAATCCACCCTGAAACCTAAAATTACCCTTAGCACCCAAAAACCCATACCCACCCTGAACCCTAAAATTACCCTTGGCACCCCAAAACCCAAATCCACCCTGAACCCTAAAATTACCCCTACACCCCAAAACCCATACCTACCTTCAACCCTAAAATTACCCCTACACCCTAAAACCCATACCTACCTTCAACCCTAAAATTACCCCTACACCCTAAAACCCAAACCCACCCTGAACCCTAAATTACCCCTACACCCCAAAACCAATAGAAACCCAGAACCCTAAAATTACCCTTGGCACCCCAAAACCCACACCCACCCTGAACCCTAAAATTTCCTGGGCACCCCAAAACCCAAACCCACCCTGAACGCTAGAATTACCCCTACAACCCAAAACCCAAATCCACCCTGAACCCCTAAAATTACCCCTACACCCATACCCACCTTGAACCCTAAAATTACCCCTACACCCTAAAACCCAAACCCACTATGAACCCTAAAATTACTGTGGGCACCCCAAAACCCAAACCCACCCTGAACCCTAAAATTACCCCTACACCCCAAAACCCATACCCACCCTAAACTTACCCTTAGCACCCCAAAACCTAAACCAACCCTGAACCCTAAAATGATCCTTGGCACCTCAAAACCCATACCCGCCCTAAAACTTAAAGTTACCTTTGGCACCCCAAAACCTATATCCACCATGCACCCTAAAGTTACCCCTACACCCCAAAACCCGAACCGACCCTAAATCCTATACTTACCTTTTACTTACATGTAAAACACATATGCCTTTACCATTCATGGCTTTACAACGAAATTCGTTGTAAAGGTATATGCGTTGTAATGGCATTGCGATGTGATGGTACTTGCGTTGTGAGTGAGGGGCAGAACCGGTGGGAGCCAGTTGCTGGGGGCAGCAAAAGGCAGGCACAGCTCCCAAAGGAGCCAGGCCTTTGAAGCTTCCCCTTCGTGGACCCAGCCCATCCTGGGGGAGGAGGCATGACACCTCTGCCCAGGATGGGCTTTGCTTCTGGACCCAGAGAGCGGAGGCTCTCTACCCAGGGGTCCAGAAACCTGTCTGGTGGTGGCACGTGGAGGGTAGCCATTCAGGAACCACACCAGGGCTGGTCGTTTTTCAGGGGGGACCTCTAAGATGCCCTCTGAATGTATTTTACATTAAATCCCACACTGGCATCAGTGAGGGTTTAATGTGCTGAGAAGTTTGCTACCAAACTTCCCAGTTTTTAGTAAAGCCATTATAGAGCTGTGGAGTTTGAAATGACCAACTCCCATATATTCTTTATGGCTTTACTACACTTACAATGTCTAAGAATGGACTTAGACACTGTAGGGGTACAGGACTCCTGCCACTGTACCCTCACCTGAGGGCTAGTGCACCCTGCTAGAGGAGTGACTTACCTATGCCTCAGACAGTGGGTTGCAGGCATGGCACACAGGGATGTGTGCAATGCAGACTCTTCACTTTGCTCTGCACCAAAACTCGCAGCCTGCAATGGCAGTGTGTGGGTGCGAAGGTACAGGGCCTCGAAGGGTGGCACCATAGGTGCTGCAGCCCTTAGAGGCCTTCCTTGCTCACAGTGCTATTGGTACCCATGGTACCTTTTACAAGGGGTTTATCTGTGGCCAGAGAGGTGCCAACTGTGGGTACAAAGGTAAAGTCTTGGGAAAGAACACAGGCCCTGGAAACCTGATTGGCAGGGACCCAGGGCACATCAAGTCAGGTCGCATCAGACGTCAGGCAAAAAGTGGGGGGTAACCATGCAAAAAGTGGCACTTTCCTACGCTTTTATTACATTGCTTTTGGTTCGGTGGTTTTATTTGTTTTAGACCGTAAATCTCCTGTTTGTCGCAACCTTGAAGCATGGCTTGTTTACCACCTCTCTGACTGTTTGACTATGTTTCCAAAAGTGTCTGCTTTTCGTTTTTGTGAACCACTTTCAGGAGAGTACATGTGTAGCTGTTCTCTCCGCTGTGTGCTTTTCTACCCCGGGGCTTTCCAGTTTCCTCTATTTCCCCTGTGCTTTTGTTTGCCAACAACACTTCTTGAGGGGCAGAGTGAGGAATGTTTTGTAAACAGATCACAATTACTAACCATCTTTTGGTAGTTCACACGCCACTCTGTGCCTTATTCATTTGCTGTAACATTATTCACGTGAAGGCAACAGTCTTGATTGACTATGCTGGAAAGAAAGCGGAACTCTTTTGAAAAAAACCTAACCAGGTGAGGCACAAAGTATGAGGTTCCATTTGTTTTACGGTAATTGACATTTTACTCTCGGTCTCTCTCGAAAGTGCTAGTTACCAGGGCCAATTAGGCAGACGCCCATCTAATAATATACAGTGGGTGTTAGCTCTTCATTTGGAAAGATAAGGAATAACTCTGTAGTCTCTTAATACCGCACGTTTGCAAATTTTCAGTTACCAGCTGATGGTAACGGGACAAATACAAATGTATTGTTTTTGTGATGTGATACACTAATATTTCATCATTACCACACCAGATAAGCGATTGCGGTGCAAAAGTGGGCAGTCATTTGGTTACCCTTCGTTTTCACCTATCTTTAGGAAAACGCTTTGCTCGGTGCATTTTTCTGCACCGCACCCTATTAATTTCCATCAATGTGCTCTGACTACACATACTTTACACCTCTTTGAATACCACGCTTTTTTGAAAGGCCAATATTTTGAAGCCTGCTTACCAAGATGTGAGATGTCTTATACATTCAACACAGAACCTCCCATGAGTTCTGACGGACGCTTTTCCTCCTTGGTAGAAATATTTTCATGCTGTCTCCAGAATACAAATTTTTGGTCAGTAGTAATCACTACTTTAAGCAAATCATATTACACCTATATTCTGGTTGTGCTGTTGTTGCTACCCATAGAAAGGTCACGGTCCATGAATTTGTTTAACATCATGTTACTGTCACAAGTAAACAGCAGCTTTTGAAAATTCTCTTTTACTGATGCAATTACAGTTGCTGACCTGATATGTCTACCATTGCCTTTGGCAATGTTTTTACCTGACCTGCCTCCTGTAGCTTGTTTTATTTATAAAATCAGCGTATAAATGTCTAACAAAATTAACAGGTTCAAACTATTTATCTATATGTTCATCTGTTTATTTTGGGGGGTTTCTGTAGTGTGTGCTATATTATAGAAACCTAGTGCATACTAACGTAGATCACTTTGAGGTCAGCACAGGATATTGGGTGAAGATAGTTTTGTTTAGGTCGAGCGTACCAGACAGCACAAACTGTCTGATTGCAAAAGGCCTATTGTGGGATAACCAAGAACTGACAGGGGACTACAGTCCACTCATTGCTTATCATTAGTTGGTTTTAATATCGCTCTTATTGGTTTTCTTCTCATTCTATTGCTATCCTTATCTCAGCTTGCCCATCTTGTGTTTGTCCCTCCCCTTGAGCATAGCCTCTTTACCATCTCTTTGATTGGCTGCCCTCTATCCTTCCACTTCACAGTTTTAGGGAACCTTGTTTCCTTTTGGTTAAACACTCCATGAAAGTGCATCCATTCTTCACCAGTCTCCTTCTCTCCTCCGCCTCCAAATGCCCACCACTGCGTTCCATGTTTCTCTGTAGAATATTTGTCCCCTGCCCCCATGCACTCTTTGTGGTTCTCACCCTCATCTGCCTCCCCCTCGTTCTGTGTTGCTTTCCCTGTGGTTGCTGTCACCTTTGTGTGCTTTTCCACACCGCCGCCTGCGCTCCATGTTTTTCTCTCACCCGCCGCCCTGCGCTGTTCTCTGCATGCTTCTCTCTGCCCCCGTTTTGCTCTCTTCCTCATGCAATGTTTTTTCTCTTCCTTGTCTCCCACCAGTTTCTCCATTTACCATTCTGTTAATCATGACTCATGCAGTCCTTTTCCTTTTTATTTACGGATCCATACATTCTAATGTATGCATATTTCCTCATGAATGTGCGTGCTTGTGGAATGACGTGATCAGCAAGCAGCAGTCGCGTCATCGCACCTTTAAAATTTTTTTTTTTTTGATGATGCTGCACGGCGTTGGAGAAAATCCTGATGCTGTAGACTGAGCATAACCAAAACATATTGGCAAAGCCAATAGGTCCAAAAGGCGAGATCTATTGGATTTGCCCAGGCTTATTCTTTCTTGCTGTCATCTACTAATAAAGTGCTGGTGAACAGCCAAAAGACCCAATGCTTCCCCGACTCTCGTTTGCTTTTTTAACGTCATATGTGCTGAGGGAAATGGCAAAGCGAAGCAGAGCAGAAATCACACGGATTGTCTTCAGTGAGCTTGAGTGGCCCTGCCCTTTTAGCACCACCCTCTCCCAAACCACTGGAGTTGATTAACTTGCACAGCACAAAAAACAAGCATTGGTAAATGCATTAGGTTTCGCCAATGGGATTAATAATAAGCTGTTTTTTTGTAAGTTGTAGCTTGCTGAGTAGTTACAGTGAGTCTGTTAAGTGTTATGACTTGTTTATGTACAAAAAGACAATATATTGTGCTGGTACTAGTGGTATAGTGTGGGTAAGTAATAGCAAAATCTTGAAAAATAAAACAGAGAAATAATAGAATTAATTGATGTAATAGCAATAGGAGTTCTGACAACTTTCGGGCACGGTGTCGCTGCACCATTCAAATTATGACCCTGTTGTCTGAAAGGTAACTGCACTTGTGACTGCCTGTTTAGTAGTAAAATATAAAAATTTTAGGTGATGATTGGGGTGCCTAGAGCTTTTGGTCCTGGTGTCGCTGTGACCCTGTTGTCTGCAAGGTAACTACACTTGTGACTGCCTGCTTAGTTTTACATTTTAGCAATTATCTGGATTTAGTGGGGCCCATAGAGCTTTTGGCACTGGAGTCACTGCATCATTCAAATCAAGCCCCTTTTAACTGCAAGGTAACTGTAATTGTGACTGCCTGTTTAGAAGTCAAATATAGCAATATTTTGTGTTTAGGGGAGTTCGGAAAACTTTCGGGCCTGGTGCTGCTGCACCTGCTGCGCTATTCAAATCATGACCCTGTTGTCTGCAAGGTAACTGCACTTGTGGCTGCCTGTTTAGTAGTAAAATATAGCATAGCTCTTGTATATTAACTTTATTATTAATGCACAATGTTTATTATAAGATTTAGAATTTGATCATAAGGACCAAATAGATCAAGTTGAAAAAATCTATCCGATAATGCCTACAAAGTGCAAAGAAAGGTACTGAGGCACGAATAGGAAATGCTACAAACGTTCTAAGGATAAAGCATCTGCCATCGTTTGAATGATCAGCATCATTCTGGAATTCATTTGGTGCAGTCATCTGAATTTTTCTTCTTATGGCATAAACATTTTTAAGAGGGACAAGTGCCTTTCCACAATGACTTCAAATGGAAGAGGTTCTGCTTATGTTGCACTGAGAAGTCGTGGCGGCTGGCAGGGAACGGGGGCAGGAGGGGACAAAATATATAAAAAAGCTTACCTCCTCCCGCCGCGGCCACCTCCCTCACTTCTACCTTGTTGCTGAAGAGTCCGGAAGCACACAGGCTCCCTGAGCCAATCACAATGCTGCAATGCAGCGTTGTGATAGGTCTGAGCACCGACTGGGACAGGGAGCCTGTGCATGTTCCCATCCAGGCTGTAATGCAGCCTGGGTGGGAAACATGCAAAGTGCGCATGACTGTTTGGCTGGCCCGAGATGGCTGGCCAAGCAGTTCTGCGCACTTAGGGGTCGATTCCGATCTCGGTCGGTAGGGCTCCGAATCGGATTCGGCTTTACCGGATCCGAGTCGGAGGCTGTGTTTCCGACCGATTCGTACAGTCGTCCGAGCGAGCAAGTACGATGCGAGTGAACGCGAAATCGCCGACCGACTCGTTTCCGGGTCCGAACCGCTCCGTCCGACTCGTTCGCACTCGATTCGTGGCGCGCAATGGAGACGTTTTACGACCGAGCCAGTACGATGCACGATCCGGACAGCCGGATCGAGTCGGAGCCTCCGACACGAAAAAGCTCCCGGACGCGGACTTCGGGGGTCCGTGCCGGACCCCCCTTCACCCGTAGCCGTACGAGTCGGACACAGGGGGGACCCATGGGTCCCCCCTATACATGCGTGTACGGTGCAGATGGCACCAATGCGTACCCACTACAGGGGGCCCCTTGTGCGCAACGTACCCATTGAGTCAATGGGAGCCCATGTACACGTCGTACGACCGGCTCCCATTGACTTCAATGGAGTCCGACCGAACCGAGTCCGGCAGCATACGGCCGCATCGTACTCGTTCGGTCGGACTGCAGGGGTCCGGCTCGGTCGGAAAACAATCCGTATCCAGATCGGTCGGAGAGCTTTCCGACCCAGATCGGAATCGGCCCCTTAGTGTGCACAGCCTACTCCTCCTCCCTGAGCTACCAGCCCCACCGGCCCTAACCAAGCCCTGCAGAAACCAAAAATAAAATAATAATAACCTCGATATTATCATTTTATTTTTCCTTCTCCACTGCTCTGAGAGCAGTGGGGCGACGTTCCTCCGCCTTAGCTGAGAAGTCTATCAAATTTAAAAGCCAGAAAGCTAAGGGGCTTTCCTATCTTTTCTTTTAGGTCACTACTGATTATTTTCTCTATTTAGGCTCACCTAACTGCCTCACACTGCATCTGAGTTGTCTTTCTCCATAATTCTAAAAATAAAGGATTTTCTAGAAGCCATTGATTTACTTCTAAACTGACAGTCCCTAATTCGCTCCCATGTATAAATCTACTTTTCAACAACTTTCATTTAGGATTGCCTTTCTAGTTGGCAGTGGCCACCTCCGTAATACCTGCCTCACAGGTCCTGAATTTTTAGCACAGAAAATTCCTCCGATACTTTCCGAGGCAGCTTGCATGAAAACAGATCGTGTTTTCATTGAAGCTGAAGGTACAGTGTCAGACTACATGCTCAGAGATTTGACAGGAGAAAGGAGGGGTTGAGCGCTGAACCTGGCGGCATGACAATCCATCTGGAGGCTGCCTTGCAATGCCCATTAGGCTGAAAGGGCTTCAGCCCCTCCGCCCGTCGTGTTCCGTAGCCTGGGATGAAGCTGTGTGGTTGTCTGTCCCAGGGTAAGCCTGGGCGAAGTACGGCTGGAGGAGAGTGCGTCGGAATAAACATTTTCTTTTCTTCTACAGCCAGCTTATCTTGCTGCTTGCAATGTGTGGGTGGCTTTACTGATCACCCAGCGAGAGAATGCTTGCCCATTAAGGCTGGTATGTGAAACAATATCTGCATTACACTCGTTAGGTCCATGCTATAGAAATACCAACACATGCATGGTTTTACATTGTGAATAGAGACCCAGCTTAATATTCTCTCTGGACACCCCTTCCTTTTGAACTGTTCGTGAACCCACCACATTTTGTGACAGCTAGAAAGCAGGTCCCACAATTTTCTTTTTCCCGGTTTATTCTTCACTCCTCAAGTCTACTTCTCAATGTCTGTGGGAGCAGTTTATTGGGCAATTGGGAGGTTCCCCACACGCATCTTCTTGTTCCCTGGAAGCATGTTATCATCATGAAGCTCATGCTGCTTTTAATCAGAAAATACACTTTTTCAGTAAGTCATCAGTGCTTTCATTTTGGAAATGCACAGGACTCGCTTGTTACCAACCATCTTGCAGACATCCGATGCTCGCAGGTCTGGTGGACACTGTCCCAGCTCCAGCAGTGCTTGGGATCTCAGGGGAATGCATTGGCAAAGAAAAAGATATGGCTTTAATGTGCTACTGCCAGAAAAGAAGAGACATGGACTTATGTCTTTTTCATGCGTTAGCACATTAAACCTGATCCTATTGGCCGTCCTATTCTAATGCTGTCTCATTTCCCAGTGTGCGAAATGGTAGTCCCACCAAAACTGTTTAGTTCTAGTCCCCCGAAGTTCGGATCTAGTTGCGCTCCTGCATAAAGGAGTCTGCAGATGGATGTATGGCTTGCTCATGGGTGACGGACATAATTCAAAGCCGTCTGCTCACACAGGCACACTCCAAGTTATTTAGCCAATGTACTGCGCTTGCCTCAGGTAGCGCAATACATCTGCTAAAACGGAGCAGTTACGGCACTCATCAGTGAGTTCATATGACCAATTGAATTTTTGAGCAAACTGCAGGGGTAATATCTCAAGCCTGTTCTGGCTCATGATAGGGCTGAATGATCCATCCTTATCAGAAGCTGGGAGATGGTTTCAGATGGGACTTCCTATTGCTAATCACATCCCTGTGGTTTGTTCTATCTGGCTTCCTCGTACCTTGGTGTGGAACTTCTGTTGCTGCCTGGCCTGGAATCAATCAATCAATCAATCAACGACCACTTATAGAGCGCACAGCTACCTCAGAAGAGGTGTCCCGGTGCAAGCAGACTAGAGAGACTGAGAAGCTCCAGACACTTCTGTCCCTGCCTAAAAGCCACGTTTTTAAAGCCTTTCTGAATTACCGTTCCGTGTCCAACTTGCGCACGTGGCTGGGTAAGGCGTTCCACAGTTTGGACATCCTTACTGTGAAAGACCTGCCTCCTTGTCGCATTTTTGCGAAACTGGGGACATTGAGAAGACGCTGCTGATTAGATCTCAATGTCCGCTCCTGATGATATGGGATGAGACTTGACCCGAGATATTCTGGGCCTTTGCCGTGATAGGCTTAGAAAGCCAGGGTGAGTGCCTTAAACTCAATCCTCCTGGTCACAGGGAGCCAGTGGAGCTGTCCTGGCGGAGAGGGACCCTACGGATTAGCCTTGCAGCCGCATTCTGCACCGTCTGTAACCTGTGTGTCAAACAGCCTGGCAACCCCAGGTAGAGACAATTGGCATAGTCTAGTTGGGAGGTAACCAATACATGGACAGTGATTCTGCGGCTCTCTTCCGGCAGGAAAAGTAGGAATTTCCTGATAGTTCTCATTTTTCCAAAGCAGGCCGTGGAAATATGCTTGACTTGTGCTGCAAGGGTGAGATCCTTCTCCCACTTTACTCCAAGGTTTTTAACCGACTCCTTGGGGATGGGGGAGGGGGCAGCTCCCTAGGCCACCAGAGGCACGACGGAGGAGATGCACAATTACCTGGAAAGGGACCAGACCTTTCAACAGCCCATCAGGGGAGCACAATCAAGGTAAGTTAAAAATGTTTCTAGTGCTACTCTGTGTGCTTGTGTCAGAGAATGTGTCTATGGGTGTGTGTGTGTGTGTCTAAGAGAGTGAGAGAGTACGTGTTCGTTTGTCTGGCCACCTGCGTGTGTTACTTCAGTGTGCTCACTTCGGCATATGGGTTGGTAGTTATTCATGGAACAACAGACGGCTTTAGCTTGAATTGAGTGGAAGGGCTAGCAATGTGCTTAACATTGGGAGACTCTCGTTTTGAGGGAGACTTCAGTTAGCTGGCAGTAGTGCTCACAAAAGGGTTATGAATGTCCCTGGGGTCTAGCTAGGTGGAAGCTGAGATACATGTTTGTTAAGCACACCCCACTATTCGTAGACTTCATCAGTCACCACTTCTAGTTCGAATTACCTATGCTTGTACAGTACTGAAATACATGCATTATGTAGCATTTTCATACAAGTACGGTAGTTCTTAGAGCCCACCCCCTTTTTCAAATAAAGGTAGTTTCAGATTTTCATCTCAATGGATTAATATTGTTACCTGTTTTCTTCCCAAATAAAGCATCTCCAGCAGAAAATTCCATGCGTATGCTTGACGTAATGAGGGCATTAAGATACTATAATATACTAAAAATCTAAGCTGCCAAACCAGCTTTTCTTGAAATATAAATCTATTCAAACATTGATGACGGTTATCGCACAAACTATATGTAGGACTGTAACCTACATAATGGACTGATTGCAGAAAGCAAAGAGGCCTAGCCAGAAAATACTTAGGATTCAAACTAGGAGAACGGTACTACTGCAACCTTACTACGAAACTTACACATTGCAGAAATATGCAAAGCAGCGATTTCAAGATCAGTGCATACTTTTGCAAGACAATGTCCAGACAAGTGCCCCTCTATAATCTGGTTTGGAAAATACTCATGCATTGTCCCGATTTTGCTATGACATCCTTTCTTAGCCTATCTTCTCATACTAGATGAGCAAGCTTGCTATTCAGTGTTCAACAATATTAACGAAGAAACCATGGAAAGTTACTGACTTAATTCTGGTTTTACATGACAAAGTCCAATGAAACAGATGATATATATACAGTACATATGAGGCAACCCTCAGGAGAATGGAAACTAGGTACATCTTGGAATTTGACAGCAAAAGCCCACAAGGTCTTTACACATGGCGATAGCAGTTTCCAGCCCCAAAACTAGATGTAATTACTCAGTAAATATTGATTAGATACATTAATGCAATCGAGCATATATCTTATGATAAATCTGCACCTCAGAATCCCTGTAAATAAGCTTCCTTCTTTTTGTTTTATTAAAGATAACTGAGAAATAAATCTTTTTTGCACTTAGACACTTTATGAGTGGAACATTGCACTGTAGAACAACAGCAGGGGCGAATTAGCACTTTAACACCAATGGCACTTTCAAAGCATATGCACTTTACTTTTTAGCAGCAATAATCGGCCCACTGGGGCATGACAAAGGTGGTACATTAGATGACTCTTGGCAATTAGTGAACATATTACGGACATAAGACACAGCACAGGAACCACATTTGTAGAATATTAGTAGGCTTGTATTAAATGGCCACTATGATTCAATCAGATCAGATAAAGTTACTAGTGAATGGAACAATCGTCTGTTTGGAAGGTGGTGGTGGCAGGAGAACACCTGGCCCACACCAAGATACTGATGCAAAATTGAATGAGGGCGTCAGTATATTCAATAAAAGGTGCAATTAAGCACGTTAATCTAACACAAAGACCATTTGACGTATTTTAAAAACACACAGGGGCCGGTAAGTAAGAAACCATTCTTTAGATGGGAAGGCCTGTCTCACAAAGTGCTGGTGCAATAGGTAATGGCAGCGAGATGTTCATTCAAAAAGTGCTGTCTGATTGGATTGCATAACACTGAGATCACTGTCACGTATTGAGAAACACACAGGATTGATAAATGCCAACAGTGATTCTTATAAAAGGGGCTCTAAAGCAGTATCTGAAGAAAAAGAAGTCAATACCTCGTGTGGGTGGCACGGGACAACCATCCAGTAACTGCGGGGGTGGAAAATACAAACTCACAATGCTCGAGGTGGAGAAGGTGTACTCTCCTACTAATGGGTGCACAAGGGGCCCACAGATTAACGGTGGCTCCTCTTGCTCAGGCAGATGATACAGTCTTGTGGCGACCATAGGGGAGGATCGGAGATTATGTGTTCGATACACTGGAAACCCGGGCGGGAGAGAGCACGAGTGACTGAGTCTGTTGTGTGCAATGGAGACAAAATTGGTCAGCCGGATGTTTAAATGGGTGTTATCAGGGTTAAAAGAGGCGATGATAGCTTGCAGACACGAGCGGACTTGCAGGTTATTCCAAGCACGCTTTAGTCTGATTTTACGCTCATCCAACAATGTATTACTTTCCCAGACGTTACATTAGGTTGAGGGGAGGGGCAAAGACTTAGGAAAATTCATTCAATGTCATGAAAACCTCGCTTTTGAAGGATTTCTGGTAGTGACATTAATTGCTCCTGCATTGGCAATCAATTGAATCTCTGTAGCTGGAGACACACTGCTGTAAGGTTCTGTAGTTTTCTACCAATAGATGCAACATACGTTCCAAGAGTCTGTAAAAGTTCAACTCGCATGTCAAATTTATTGGACTGCCAGGTAACTTAATTATTGCATCCAAAGTAAAACCCATTCTATTAAGAACATCAACTTGTGCTTGTGGTATTGGAGAGTTGATTTGCCTCCACAAACATTTTGCCACTGTGACCAATCCGGCTGTTCCAATTGTTCCACATCCAGAACCTGCAGGAGGTCATGGTCAGCAAACCTCAGCCTTTCAGGCACAAAGTGTACAAATAAAGTGTGTTGAAGTCTAGGTGCAAAAGACAGCTCGTCTAATGGAAATCTAACCTCATTGTGTTGAGAAGTAGATCTGTGTGTAAGATCCTTCCTTATAGGTCAGTTCAGAGCCAATGAGTTCATTTCTGTTTTAAACTTTTTGTATCTATTAATAAGCAGCTAAATTATCAGAAGAGGTGGGAAGGCATACACAGATCGTAAATGTACGGACCAGTGTTGCACATTCCAGAGCAACTGTCCTGAAACTCCATAGAATAGTACAATGTGTACAGGGGCATATTTTCATAGGGTTGCGTCGCTTTTTCACCACGCAATGGGGCGCAAAAGCGACGCAACCCTTAAGTGTGATTTATCAAGCATGGCTCTGAGTGGCTTGATAAATCCATAGTAACGCAGCGCAAATCGCTGCATTGCATTACTCTGCCCCAGGCAGGTGTTCAATAGGTGGTGCGAGGGTGATCCCATGCAACACCCATGGATTTTGGTGCATTACCAGATTTGATTCCAAGGGGGGGACAGCGGGGCAGGTTTAGAGAGGTCCAACATACGTGCCCCAACAATACTATACGCAAGAAGGATATGGAGTTCCTCTGAGTCCAAGTGAAAGAACAGGGAGATACTAGAGGTGGGGGTGGTGGTGGCCCCAAACTAAAGGTAAAAGGGGAAATCCCCTTTTCGGAACTAGGGCTCTCACACACCTAGCGAACTAGGTGTCATGCTTCATCATATGAGCCTGCCCCTCGTCAGGTTGGCGCTGCAATACCTGACGGGCACCCAGTACGGGGCTCTTTGGTGGGGATCTTTTGTTCCTGCCGGTGGGTGCAGTGGGGGTGAGGGGCCTAGTAGGTGTAGATGTGGGAGGGAAGTGGGTTAAAATAGGTCAGTTAGTCCAAGCAATTATTTATTCAGGAAGGTAAACTGCCTAGTTAAAAATATAGAGAGTGGCGGTGAACTAGAGGCAAGGTATCTAGCTGTATGCGCCCTACTCTTGGTCGCTCAACATGGTTCGTGCCCTGTGTGTCAGGGGGATCTAGGCACTTCTTCAGGACCAATTGTAAACGCTATCTACACAGCGTGGTAAGTGAAAAACTACATACCACGTTCTCAGGTCAATAACCTGCAACCAAAAGAAAAGAAAAAATATGTTTTTAAGGTGGGATGCAAACACTGTACATGACACGTATCTCATGGAACTGTTCTTACGGTACCGGAATGGTACGTGTGCTAAGTGAATTTGTATAGTCACACACATTCTCAACACCGTGTGAGGGGTGAGACTAAGGTTAAAAGGCAAGGTAAGGTCTCTCATGCACAAGAGGATTCTTATTAAAACCAAGGTCTCAAGATGGAAATTCCATCTAGAGCCGTAAAATAACATAACAGAAAGGACAGAACCCATGCTCACCTATACTGTTGTCTAGTTAGGACTGCAACAGTATCCGGCGGTCATGAAGGACACCTATATGGGTCCTATGTAAGCAGAAGGAAAAAAGGCTGAATACAGTAACAAACTCCATACTGCACAAACCAGAAACACCCAGGCGTCGGGACCATCACTGAGTAGTAAACAATTGCCAAGAGCAAGAGGTCCAAAAGGTAATGGACATCCCCTCAGACCAAACATGCTCCCGTGTAAACCAGGTGTACTTGGGCACTACCACTGTGTAGCACACACTGTGGAGGGAGTGTTTGTAAAGGGATTTGTCACACATACACACCAATGAGTGAAAACAACAGCTGAGTGGGCCGGTACACCACGAGAGAGTATCACGGGGTTGATAGACAAAAGGGGGGAGTGCCAGTAGTAAACCTGGTACCTCAACTAGTCCCGCAATGTAAGCTCACCTCCGTTGCAGTCCCTAGCATACTGGGTCTCCAAGCCTGGAACAAGAGTGTAACTACTCACCAGCGTTCGAAGAGCGCTTCGTGTGCGACCTACCCTGCCGCCGGAAACCGGGATGGTGAATGGTGCCGCAACTTAGGCACAGATGTACCAACCGGTCGGGGTCAACGTGGCAGGAGTCTCGTGTAGTGGCGTGATCTCGCGAGACTTAGGGTCACGGAGGTTCGATGAGTAGAGTAAGAGGTAGAAGACGTGGCCATCTTGAGATGGTCAAGTGCCTTCTTATGTCGATGGAATATGGTGAATGGAAAATGCCAATTAGGCGGTGGTTACCCTGGGGCCGAGGAAGTGCAAAGTGTAGCATCGAAGGTACAGCTGCATCAATCACACAGCTGGTACATTCGGTTGGGGTCTGTGCAACCGGAGTCGTAGAGATAGATGTAATCTTGTGAGACTTGGTTATACAGTGGGGTTCCGGATCGGATCTGGAGCGGTTGGCGCGGCCATCTTGAGATTGTCAAATTATAACCTCTACTCGGGAACACAACTACGCGCGTGCCTCCAAGGTGGAGCAGTGTCGCGTAGTCAGGTTGAAGTGGGCTACGAAGGGTATGTCAACCAGTAGTGTTAATTAGCACGCACCCCCTCTGCGGTACCACTGGAAAAGTCCTAGAGTAGGTGCCTAATGTGTATTAGTATAGGAAATTTAAGACCAAAGCGCACACTCAATGGTCTGGTTTGCGGTAAGTGTGCTAAGCAGATCTCAGTACCTGTGTACCGAGGAAAATAATAGATGCCAGGCTTCTCAAGGTACAGTACTGATGTGGGGAGTTCTTGATGTAGCACACCAAGGAGGGTATGCGATACAGGTGGTGCACTAAGTACATATAGGTACAGACGTGGTGGTGGCTGACTCTTATTGCATGGTGCCTCATGACACACAAAATGTGCAGTAACGCCCTCGTAATGGGTACAACCTAAATAAGTGAACCCCATGGAATGTCGTCAGTAAGCCCTTCACTATGGGTTGCAAGTCTATGGACCCATCTCTGCTCAATCCTAAACAAAGATGACTTAGATATCTGTGTGTGTGCTTCCAAGACTACCCATCTTAGTGAGTCAGGGGGGTGTTTCGCATCCTTGAAGTGTGTGTAAAGTCTAGTGGTAACCCTCTGGCACCGTATGTTACTCTTGTGCTCGGTTATCCGGGTCTTGACGGATCGCATGGTCATCCCTATATATTTCAAGCCACATGGGCAGGTGATCATGTAGATGCATTGGTTAGTGTTGCAGTTAGTATGCTTGTTTAATTTCCATTGGAAATTGGCCGAGAGAGAGATCTCCTTGACCGCATAAGTGAGTTTGCACACTGCGCAGGAGCCACAAGGATGGTGTCCTCTCACTGCCGGGAGACCCCACAAGGTCCTCTGTGTGTCAGGTTTGGTTTGTTTTGGCCTCGTGTGTATCAGAATGTCTTTCAGGTTGCGTGTCCTTTTATATGCAAACCTAGGCCTAGGTATGCGCAGGTCACCTGTACCTAGTATCCAGCAGTGTTTTAGGATAATTTTCTTGATTCGTGCAGAATCAGGGGTGAACGATGTGACACACGTCAGTGTATCTGCTGTAGGTTTTTCGTGTACCTCAAGGAGTGTCTCTCTAGGGTTGTTCCTAGCTCTTTTCATAGAGTCCCTCACTTGCCTTTC
Organism: Calotriton arnoldi; assembly: GCA_963921515.1. NCBI lineage: Eukaryota > Metazoa > Chordata > Amphibia > Caudata > Salamandridae > Calotriton > Calotriton arnoldi. The sequence goes on from CAWUFW010001193.1 coordinate 2,920,810, forward strand.
CGGGTAACTTCTAGCCCTGAGGTTGGCTGCCAAGGAACAGGCTTCAGTTTTGTAATCAGCGACTGTCTTGCAGTTGCGTCTGATAAGCAGAAACTGGCCAAAGGGTAAGCTGTCTTTCAGCGTCCTTGGGTGGTGACTATTGTATAAAAGCAAGCTGTTACGATCAGTGGGCTTTCTATACAGAGTAGTGCTAAGTGATCCCTCAGTGAGTGTGATGTTCAGATCAAGAAACGGGACAGTAGTTTCCGAAATGGTGTGAGTAAATCTCAGATAGTCATTCTGGTTGTTGATCCACCCCACGAATTCAGCGCAAGTAGAGCGATCCCCTTGCCAAAAGATGAGGATGTCATCTATAAAGCGTTTCCATAGTTTCAGGTTATTGAGGTATGGGTTATTAATGTTGTAGATGACATCCTTTTCAAATGCTGCCATATAAAGACAGGCCAAACTAGGAGCAAAAGTGCTGCCCATTGAAGTACCCTGGCTTTGATGATATAGTTGTTTCTTGAATTCAAAGAAATTCTCAGTCAAAGCCAGGGTAGCGCACTCCATGATGAAAGATACAGGAGTAGGTGAAGACCATTCCAATGCATTCAATGCAGCCTCCACAACTGACAAAGTGGCTCTCTGGGGAATATTGGTATATACAGCCTCCACGTCAAGTGTGATGAGGAGGTCTATTTCGTCAGTATTTTCCGTCTCTTCAATAATTCTCAAGATATCTGTGGTGTCTCTAACAAAGGATGGAGTCTCTCTCACTATTGGCTGTAGGAAGTGGTCACAGAATTTGGAGAGTGGCTCAAGTAGTGAGCCAATACCAGAGACTATGGGGCGGCCAGGAACCGGGGTTGGGCCCTTGTGAATTTTAGGTAAGGTATAAAAGTATGGTATCCTCGGTTCCTTGGTGATTAAAAAGTCCGCCTCCTTGTGACTGATCCATCCATTGGATTCAGCTTCATACACCATTGTAGAGATGATGGAGGTAAGGTGTGTTGTGGGATCAACTACGATGGGGGTGTAGTACCTGTTGTTTGAAAGTTGACGATTGCATTCTGCATCGTAGTCTGTAGTAGACTGGACTACAGTGGCCCCACCTTTATCAGCCTGTTTGATAGTGATAGTCATGTCTTCAGAGAGGTTTGTCGCTGCTTCCAACTCAACGTTGGAGAGGTTGTGAAAAGAGGTCTGGCTATGAGGTAAAGCTAGTTCCTTAAGTACTGCTTTCTCAAAGGTTAGGACCTCTATGGGGACCATGCTGTTATTTGGTGTAAAAGAGGAGGGGTTTCTTAACCCTGAGTCTTCCTGTTCATTCAATGGTCTGTCTTGAAAGTATGATTTTAATCGTATCTTTCTGAACAGGTTTTGTACCTCACAGTGGTCTCTGAACTTGTCCACCCTGGGTGTGGGGACAAATCCAAGGCCCATCTCTAGCACAGTTTTCTCTTGTTCTGTAAGGGTTCGGTGCGAGAGGTTAACTACTAGTTCCTCTTGCCTCGTGTTTTGCTCCGGGTTTCCATGCTGTTGGCTGGTTGGTCTTGCCATTGGACCTGCTTCTGAGATCCTCTTCTGTTGCGCCCTCTTCCTCTGCCCCAGCCTCTGTCTAAAAAAGGGGGGTTGCTATTGTGGAAGAATTGTGGCGGGCCATGTTGGTAAGGTGGAAACTGCCAAAAATGCGGCGGGGGGCCCTGATAGAATGGTTGGCCCTGATACGGTGGTACATTGTAGTACTGGTTAGGGCATTGAGTCCTCCTTGAATTTTTGCTCCCCCAACTTCCTGTACTAGAATCGCTATCAGTGGAGCCTCTCCTGTCTGAGTTGTCATCGGATGAGAAGCTCGTTTTAGCTGATGTATAGTCAGCCTTGAGGTATGGGTACACTTTTTCTTTTTTCAATTTCTGCATATCCTTTTGAAGCTTCGTTATTTTTTGCTTCATCAAATAGTCTTTATTATCAGCCAACTCAGCATTAATCTCCGCAAGTCTAACTTTATATGCTGTGATCTGCACGGTTGTTTTGAGTGCTCCCTCTGCAATTTGGATCCTAACAAGGAGTGCATCTGCAAGCCTTCTAGCTGTGTTAATAATTAACACAAGCCAGTCCCTAGTGCATTTCCACGCGACTAGGGACCATTCCTTTTTAAAGGTTGCATCGTCCAAAAACAGTCTCGGGAAGTTACTGACAATCAAGCAAGAGGGGGCACATCAGTACTGTACCTTGAGAAGCCTGGCATCTATTATTTTCCTCGGTACACAGGTACTGAGATCTGCTTAGCACACTTACCGCAAACCAGACCATCGAGTGTGCGCTTTGGTCTTAAATTTCCTATACTAATACACATTAGGCACCTACTCTAGACTTTTCCAGTGGTACCGCAGAGGGGGTGCGTGCTAATTAACACTACTGGTTGACATACCCTTCGTAGCCCACCTCAACCTGACTACGCGACACTGCTCCACCATGGAGGCACGCGCGTAGTTGTGTTCCCGAGTAGAGGTTATAATTTGACAATCTCAAGATGGCCGCGCCAACCGCTCCAGATCCGATCCGGAACCGCACTGTATAACCAAGTCTCACGAGATTACATCTATCTCTACGACTCCGGTTGCACAGACCCCAACCGAATGTACCAGCTGTGTGATTGATGCAGCTGTACCTTCGATGCTACACTTTGCACTTCCTCGGCCCCAGGGTAACCACCGCCTAATTGGCATTTTCCATTCACCATATACCATCGACATAAGAAGGCACTTGACCATCTCAAGATGGCCGCGTCTTCTACCTCTTACTCTACTCATCGAACCTCCGTGACCTTAAGTCTCGTGAGATCACGCCACTACACGAGACTCCTCCCACGTTGACCCCGACCGGTTGGTACATCTGTGCCTAAGTTGCGGCACCATTCACCATCCCGGTTTCCGGCGTCAGGGTAGGTCGCACACGAAGCGCTCTTCGAACGCTGGTGAGTAGTTACACTCTTGTTCCAGGCTTGGAGACCCAGTATGCTATGGACTGCAACGGAGGTGAGCTTACATTGCGGGACTAGTTGAGGTACCAGGTTTACTACTGGCACTCCCCCCTTTTGTCTATCAACCCCCGTGATACTCTCTCGTGGTGTACCGGCCCACTCAGCTGTTGTTTTCACTCATTGGTGTGCATGTGTGACAAATCCCTTTACAAACACTCCCTCCACCGTGTGTGCTACACAGTGGTAGTGCCCAAGTACACCTGGTTTACACGGGAGCATGGTTGGTCTGAGGGGATGCGTCCATTACCTTTTGGACCTCTTGCTCTTGGCAATTGTTTACTACTCAGTGATGGTCCAGACGCCTGGGTGTTTCTGGTTTGTGCAGTATGGAGTTTGTTACTGTATTCAGCCTTTTTTCCTGCTGCTTACATAGGACCCATATAGGTGTCCTTCATGACCGCCGGATACTGTTGCAGTCCTAACTAGACAACAGTATAGGTGAGCATGGGTTCTGTCCTTTCTGTTATTTTACGGCTCTAGATGGAATTTCCATCTTGAGACCTTGGCTTTAATATGAATCCTCTTGTGCATGAGAGACCTTACCTTGCCTTTTAACCTTAGTCTCACCCCTCACACGGTGTTGAGAATGTGTGTGACTATACAAATTCACTTAGCACACATACCATTCCGGTACCGTAAGAACAGTTCCATGAGATACGTGTCATGTACAGTGTTTGCATCCCACCTTAAAAACATATTTTTTCTTTTCTTTTGGTTGCAGGTTATTGACCTGAGAACGTGGTATGTAGTTTTTCACTTACCACACTGTGTAGATAGCGTTTACAATTGGTCCTGAAGAAGTGCCTAGATCCCCCTGACACACAGGGCACGAAACATGTTGACCGACCGAGAGTAGGGCGCATACAGCTAGATACCTTGCCTCTAGTTCACCGCCACTCTCTATATTTATCTATATTTAACTAGGCAGTTTACCTTCCTGAATAAATAATTGCTAGGACTAACTGACCTATTTTAACCCACTTCCCTCCCACATCTACACCTACTAGGCCCCTCACCCCCACTGCACCCACCGGCAGGAACAAAAGATCCCCGCCAAAGAGCCCCTTACTGGGTGCCCGTCAGGTATTGCAGCGCCGACCTGACGAGGGGCAGGCTCATATGATAAAGCATGACACCTAGCACGCTAGGTGTGTGAGAGCCCTAGTTCCGAAAAGGGGATTTCCCCTTTTACCTTTAGTGTGGGACCACCACCACCCCCACCTCTAGTATCTCCCTGTTCTTTCACTTGGACTCAGAGGAACTCCATATCCTTCTTGCGTATAGCATTACCAGATTTACCATAAGTGGTAGACCTGGGAATGTGTCAAAACTGCTACAGAAATATCTTCATTTCTCCATATTTCTTCCTTTTTTTATGTGTGCACATTCTCAGCACACCAAGAAAAAGGAAAATGCTTCAGGGGATTGTTTGTGTGCCAGACAATGTCCCTTCTGGCACAAAAACAATTCTGCTTTAAAACGCAGGCACTCTTGCACTATGGTGCATGGGTGCCTGCGGTGGCACTAGGCAGCACATCCCCAACACCAGCGCTGGGAAAAGACAGGAATGTGCTGTATTATGTTAAATATGGCGCATTCCTGCTCTTTCCCTGTCACGCAGAGCAGCAAGGTGACTTGCTGCGCTGCGTGACTGGTTGGTAAATATGTACCTTGGTGTTTCTGCAAGTTGTGGATACAACATTAACTCAAAATTTTAAAACTGCATCAGGATGCAAAATCTATGTTGCAAACTTAGGTCGGCAAAATACAAATCCAATCAATGGCATACACCAGAACTGAAATCTATTATGCTAGCTTCAATATAGTTTTGTTGGTGAATTTTCTAGAGCAGCAGTTCTTAACGTGTGGTCCGTGGACCGCTGGGTGTCTGCGAAACCTACTCAGGGGGTCAGCGACTGCTTAGAAAATTAAATATTAGAAACAGATTAAAAGAGTGTATATAAATAAAGAAGCAAAATGTAAAAATTTAAATTTTGAAACCTTTCGTAAATGTGAAGTTGGAGGCTACAAATGAGGTTGAAGTCCTCAGATTGATTTGTGGGAGCAGTGCAAATGCATCAAACAGAATATAGTATTATATTATATACAGGCACTGGGTAGCCTCAGTTGAATTTAGAAAAACCCCAACCTTCCCATGAAAAGCAAATGTTTTGATTTTGTATATTTGTTTGTAAATTAAATAAAATATTTCTTCATTTGTTTGATGAATGCTTGTTTCTGTATTTTTGTATATTGTTTTGAGGTTCAAATCATCAAAACTGCTTAATGCTGTGGTTCTTGGCTCCCATTAATTATTCTGTGGGGGTCCTCTGATTGCAAAAATGATTAATTGGGGGTACCCGAATTCCAGTAATGATTACGAGGAGGCCCATAGAAGTCAAAAGGTTGAGAATCACTGTTCTACAGAAAGCAGCCACTATTCAACCACAAGTGTTTCTAAAGCCCTACAACATTTTAGGATATTGACAGTTTGGTATTTGTATCAATGGACTGAAATTACCCTTTTCGTTCTGCAACAAGCTATTATGGACTTAAGGGTTAATGGAGAAGTATCCTTATTGTCACTTCTTAAAGTATTGGCATTGTGCCATAATTGTAATCGCTCTCCAGTACAGGCAATAAGCCGTCAGGTGGCAGCTATGTCAGATGTTGCAGGTAAATATTAGCAAACTTCCAACCGGAAGACTGTCGAAAGTGTGTGGGGAAGCAATTGCCACCCCAACGGGCCTGTTAACTGTTCTGTCCCAGTTTGGCTCCTTCGCTATTTATTTTCGATGTTCAACCACTTCATCAGCTGTTGCTTGCCCTGGGTGTTCTCTTTCACAATTATGATGCCTATGTGGTATTTAAGCTTACCAACTGCAGTAGCAAGACCTCCTGTAAATCCAGCAATTGTTGAGAGCAGTACAAGCCTAAATGAAACTGGTTTTGTTTTACTGAGTCTAAGGCAGAGCTTCTAATGACAGACTCTAATACAAAACTGAAATATATTAAGGGCCTATTTAAAAATATACAGATTTGTAAGGCTACCACCACATCTATGGTGAAGGATAAAGCTCTTAGTCATTTTTGGCTCCTGGTTATCTCTGGACAGTCATGTAAATGTTTTTCTTCCTTGTGGCACCACTGTATGAATTTATAAAACATATTGCCGCATATCTTCCAGTTCCTCACAGAGCCACTAGTTGAAAGACTATAGCATAGGATCCAACTTGAGCATAACAATTCTCTATTGGCTGGAATGTCAAAGAAAATGTTACAAATCCTGGTTTTGAGCAAAATGTAATCCACAATGCAGTGGATCATATTTCGAGGTGAGAACAAAACTTCCACCCACAGAAGTCTGTATTAGCTCTCTTTGCAGGGCAGTGCTTAATTTGAGCCGGTGGTTTCCAGTGCTCAGCACTGGCACTTAATTTTCAACACCAACACTTATGGCAGCTGCCCCATGGAGGCGCTGTTTGTGTAATTTAGAGATGAGCAGAACAACAGTTGTTTATTAATTCAATATACATTAAAACAACTAATACCTGTCGCCCAAACCATTCTTATAGCTCTGGGGGCCTCAAACAGTCTGAATAGTCACACTTGTAGAGGTGTGATGGTTAGTAGTCGTGTAGGTACTGTCATTGGCAATGGGTGGTGAAGTTGCGGTGGCCTTTTGACGAGGGCTCTGGACCTTAAATTTTTTTTTTAACTAAGCAAGCACTGGTGCAGGGTATATTTAAAAACTAGAATGTTGACCCGCAGGTCAATTCATGATATCTTAAAAGTCACCTAAAACTTTATTTTCAACCAGAAACTTGTGCTCCTAGTGTAAAATACTGTTTGAGCTACAGAGTGAGTATTTCACCTGCTTCAAATCAAATCAAATCAAATCAAGGGACATTTGTATCGCGCTCACATCACTAGAAGTCTCATGGCGCTCGCAAACGGCTCTGATAGATGAAATAGCTCAGATGTCAAATAGCCATGTTTTCAATCCCTTACGAAAGGCGTTGTGGTCCGGCAAGGTGCGCAAGTGAAAAGGAATTTTATTCCAAGATGCTGGAGCGAGGAAAGAAAAAGACCTGCCTTCTTTTCTGGCCATATGAACTTTAAGAGGGGTAAGCAAAAATGTATTACTGGATCTGAGCGTCCTATGTGGTTGGTACCAACATAGTTTCTGAGACCAGTATTTAGGGCCTTTACCGTGCATCTGTTTGTGGGTCAGGCAGAGAACCTTAAAAAGGATTCGCTTTCTCACAGGGACCAGTGTAAAGATCTCAAACAGGGTGCGGAGGGGGATCTGGATGGAAGATCCAGAACTAGCCTTGCCGCGGTATTCTACAAGATCTGCAGTCTGTCTAGGAGACCTTCATTAATTGAGAGCAGTAAAGCATTTCCATAGTCCATTCTGTTTATTATTAATCCTTGGACCAAAGGTTTTCTAGTCTCAGTTGGAATCCATTTAAAAACCTTCCGTAGGCTGCAAATTACTCCAAAACAGGAACCAATAATGTGGTTGATCTGGTTTTTCATGGACAATTGATTGTCCATGTAGAAACCTAGGTTTCGTACTGTCTGTTTGGGTAATGGACAAAGTCCCAGCTGGGATGGCCACCAGTCATTAGACCAGTGCTCAGATGCATTGCCAAAAAGCATGATCTCCGACTTACCCCCATTCAATTGTAAGTGGTTGGAACTCATCCACCTATCAATGTGAGACATACATTTTTTGAAACGCTGTTTAGTTTCAGCGGGGTCTGGACCAATAGTGATCAGAATTTGAGTGTCATCTGCGTAGGATATGACATCAAAACCGTAGAGTCTGATCACTTTGGCCAGAGGAGTCATGTACAGGTTAAAGAGTGTAGGGCTCAAAATAGAGCCCTGTGGCACTCCCATCCTAACTGGTCTCTCACATGAGATGTTGTTTCCCATCTGGACTGTAGTAGTTCGGTCGGTAAGGTAGCTCTTAAGCCACTCGAGGGCGTTGCCTCAGACACCTATCTCCCAAAGGCGCTGTTCTAAAATGCTATGGGAGATGGTGTCAAAGGCAGCGGATAGATCAAGTAGAACGAGGACGGCTGATTGATGTTTATCCAGGATTAGCCTGATGTTGTCTGCTACCTCGACTAGAGCCGTCTCGGTGCTATGCGCTGCCCTGAAACCCGACTGGGAAGGATCCAACAGTCCCTGGCTCTCAAGGTGGTTGACAAGTTGTTGGTTGATCAGAGTTTCTAAAATTTTCCCAAAGTGTGGGAGCAGGGAAATAGGACGATAATTTAGGAGTAATTTTGGGTCGGCAGTAGATTTTTTCAAAATAGGTCTTACCCGGGCTGCCTTCCACCTTATCGGAAATACCGCTTCCGAAAGTGACTTATTAAATAGGCCTGTGAGTCTTTCCAGTATTGCTGGGGCAATTAAGGGCAATATTTTAGGGGGAATAGCATCGGTGGGCGAGCCAGATTTTATCTTCAGCATAGTAGCAGAGACTGTCTTAATATCAAGTTTGGCAAAATTGTCCAAGATGTGAGGAGGATCAGGGGTCAGGCCGAACACCTGTTCAGGGTTGGTAACTTTACCTAGTGGTGGAAAGGAGCGGTAAATGGCCATGATTTTCAAGTCGCTCCTTTGTGTATCCTCTGAAATTACCTTTCAATTTTGATCCGAAAAGTAGATTCTGTTCTGTTTAGAAATACATTGAAGAACTCGTGTATCTAGTCTCTACTGCTCCTCTTGATTTGCTGAACTGTAGTTGCTTTTATAACACTATGGTGATTGATGTGAAGAGGTCTGTAGCTTGCTGTGAGCATGTCTAAACATTGTTTTCCCTGACAAATAAGCAGCCTAAATATTGGCATTGTTTCCATAAAATGCTGGGATTGTGACAGACCTCACATGGTTCAGGAAAGCTATCTATGGAGGGGGGTGGGGTTCAATTAAAGTATTGACAACAGCTGAGTGCTCGACAACTTCAAATAATGCGTACTGTGTCTAGTTCAAATAATGTGTACTAGACAAAGCAACACTGATGCACTGAATATGTCTACTTTTCTTCTGCCTGGAGAGAAATAATTGTTGTACTTCTTTGCGAACAGATATGACTGATATTGAAAATACTGGCTGACTCGTCAACAAATATTTGTTTCCTTGTACCACTGGAGAAAATGGGATAAGTCTTCTAAACATGGTGTTCGTTAGCCTACATGGCCTAGTGTTTTTAAGCCCATCTGGAAGTGTTGTCAATTCAACAGATACTTGATCCAAACATAAGGCCCACATAACTGGTTACAAGCGCAACATAGCAAAATCCAATGCAGTCCAACAATGGTTGAAAAATGGGTGTCAAACTGAAGAAAGATAATTTCTGAATTTTGAGGCCTGGGAGGGTAAAAGATTGTTTAGAAGTAACTCACTCATGAATTTGAAGCATGTTTATTGAACGAAAGGCAGGGAAGTTAAGCATTTAATTCAGTCAAGGGTTGTAGATCAGAATCATCTCAGTGGAAGCAACTATACTGTTCTAATATTTGGTCTAAAAAGAAATCCTGCACACATCCCACAACTGTCATTGAAATGCTAAATAAAACAAACTGATATGACAGCGTTGAAGCTCGAGGCCTAGCTATATCGAGGATATATCATTGTGCCCTGCGATGAAGTGGAGCAATCGAGTCCAGACCCCATGGTTGTGAGGGTTGTACCACTAGTGCACTTAGGGATCAACATTTGTCTGAATAGGGACATTTTCAGTCCCATGTTGAATTGAATGTGTCTCTTTTGGTTCCCCAGTGACTTGAAAAGAATTGTTAGCATACACTGCTTATTCTGTTTAAACAAATATTTTCAGATTCTGTTAGCATGGACTGGTCTAACATAACCGGAGCCTGGTTTAAGGAAGCATTTTAGTTCCTTATAGTAGACGGCTTAGCACATCATGGTTGTATTATTCTTTGTAGTTTCTGGATCTGGCTGTGGGATGCTGGTGTAGATGATAGTCTGATGATGCAAAGACAGGGACCATATTCTGGTTAGTTCCACAAGGTGGCTGAACAATTCTTAGCATGTTTGGTTGGAGATTTGTTTCTCTGACTAGTGTCATTTGAACAGACAGCAAGAGCTCCAACTTAAACAGAACTCTTAGCTTTTGAATCTGTGCTGGGTTTGAGGCTTCCCTCAGACCAGAAGGTTCTGGTACTTCTCAGGAAACTGAGGGGTATATTCACAAGAACGTGTGATAACTACCGCAAGAGTAGCGTAACGCAACTTTCAATATCGCAGCCCATCGCGGGAAAATAACCCTGTGTCAACGTGGAATTCACAACATGGCGGTACCATGCGATAGTCACCAGATAACGCGTCAAGAGGCTCCGCCAGGACGTGACAACCTAAACCAGGCACAAACCCGCTGCCAACAGGAAGGCAGCAACGGCGACAGGAGGTGGCAGTCCAGCGCCACAGGAGGAGCTGGAGGAAACCCAGGCCACAGTCATCAGTGTGGAGACGGTGCAAGGAGTAGGGAGTACGGACACAGCTCGACAGAACCTGACACAACAACAACAGGGTGAGGATCCAACAGGGACTGGGGGGACGGGGGGTGATGGGCACAATGGCACACATGCACAATGAGGTGTAGCACACTGCACACCCACAATTACCCAGGGACATGTCCCCCATCCCCGTGGCACACTGCAGCACACACACATAGCAATCACAGCACATACCATGACAATGTGGCACAAAGTGCAACACCCACACTGCAGAACAGGGGACACAACTGTGTCCGCCCAGGCGCAGAAACAGAACAATCACATTGGACAGAGTAGGGAACTGTGAGATGCATATCTACGGCTACAACCCCACATCAGCCATGTAGGCCAAAGGTACACTGTCCCAACTCAAATAGCCACCACCGCCCAAACAGTCACAATGTACATTGTCACACAGTCTGCCTGTCGACAAGAACAAGGCGCCAACACAATGCCAACATGCACCTCCCCTTCACAATGCAGAGGGACAAACAACACCTCCAGCAGGTCAGAACAGACAACCCATCAGTGATGCCGGAGACGAACACCACACCTTCGACACCGATGCCCTACAACAGCCCATGGACATCCCACACAACCCACCACCAGGACCAGGGCAGACAAGCTACTCAGAGGAGAACCCAGCCCCTGCAACAGACCACACAGCATGAAGCACCCGCAATCACGGCTGGCTCACAACACTTCACCCACCCACACATGGCACCCCAATGCCAGGTGTCAGAACGCCAAAAGGAGGTGGCCCAACAGGTGCGGGTGTTGCCCAACCCATGGAATGCGAACTAGAACACATACGTGGGTGTCCAATAACCTTCAGGGATCACCTACACCCCACAAAGGAGACCCACACTGCCATAGAGACACATGCAGATGCACATACCCAGTACAGAACCACGCCCAGGGGCACGCACATATCAGTCACACACCCACGTTGGCTCAGCGTACGACGGCACGGTCCACTCCCCTTACGAATTGAGTGGGTGACGACAAAGCTACATGTCCAGGTTCTAGCCCGCTGCCTGCGGTGACATGTCTGCGTCCGCTGTACACAGCACAATGTAATGTCGTAGGGCCCAGGGCACCCATGCATACAACAAGACCACAGGGACACATGCACATATCATGTTGAACTGGCTACTGGCTACGGGCACGTGCGCCCGGCCCGTTTATTGGCAGGGCCATATGTACAGTGACGCCGGTGCTGGATGTGTGTGGGGTGAGTATAAGCCAGCCCGCACAGAGTGCTTGGTGCTGGCAACAACCTGAACAGTGGACACCAGTGTAATGGAAACAGAAGACACCAGCATAACAGAGTCAACTGCAGAGCAACATGGAGGGATCCGGAGTAAGGACAGAGGTCACCCAATATTCAGTCAGGAGGTTCCGTGAGTTGCAGTGCACTGAGGTAGGGGCACTAGAGAAGAGCGCGCTCATGTGAAGAAATTGCTAGGATTGTGTCCCTTCCGGTTAGTCCTGATGCACATGCAGTGGTGTGTTACACCTGCATCAACTTCCTCATCAACGTCCCAGGTCCCCCACACTGCCTGAGGTGACAGTTGCGTCCGCAGTCCACAGCGCAATACCCAGTAATAGATCCGGGTGTGTAGCTTGACTACCACCACCAGTCTGCATTCCTGCCTAGGGGCTGTTGCCTCCTGCCCTACCATTGTCTGTGCCTTCTCCCGTCCGCACACTTGACACATCTTCCTCATCATAGTCCCAGATCTTCCCCACTGCATGGGGAGACATTGCTGCGCAACCTCACAACAGCACAAAACTTAATCAGTTACGGACAATGGCTTGCGGTGCACTGAGTCACTGGCACCTGGAGTGCTGAGCAGGGTAGCAGGCCGATGATGACATCCATGACAGGTCTGAGCAACTCCGTAGGTCTGTCAGGACCACCCTTTCGACTCTGGCAGATGGCGGTTGGAGGTGGTCCTTGCGGTGGTGGCGTGTGCCTCCTGCGGTGATGCGACGTCCGGGCCGGTCAAGACTCAATGCCATGTGTGGGCCCTGGTGGCCCGCAGTTGGGGCCGGAGGAGGCGGATAGCGCAGGGCCACAGACACATGGCGTTGATGACCCCAAGACCATCGCTACAGAGGCCATTCAATGTCTCAGAAGAAGGGGTCCCAGGCCTGAGCAGCACAGAGTTAGTGGCCCCGGATGCACTGCGGCCGGCACAGGCACCCAGCCACGGGACGGTGACTTGCGGTGCAGTCAGATGGGCCATGCGACCTGAGCGGGTCCCCATCAATGTCCGAGGTGTATGTTGCGGAGGGTTGCGGGGGACAGTGGAAGGTGTCCTCCAGGGCATGATGCGGAAGGTCTGATGTTATCTGGAAGCAGCAAATGGAGGAGTGGAAAGCGCAACCCTCGTTTGCACCAACAATTCGGGATCAGCTACATGAGAATGAAAACTAGCCCCTAGTCCATAAACTCAAACGCCACCAATGTACGACCAGTGAGTGTCCATGAATGTCGGGGAACAAACTTAGTGGCACAGGTGCTGTGAGGGGATGCAGTCTGCGATGATGCCGGTACACATATGTGAACTCCAAGAATGCCAAATCAGGGCTCTGTGACCTACTGGACCGCAGTGTAGGCCGGAGGCAGCGGTCAGCAGTGGCCCACAGCCACGGGTTGTTGGCTCGCGAGGCACAGAGTTAGTGACACAGTGGCAGTTGTCGGTAGTGTTCAATCACCTCTGTGATCCTGTTCCCTCCGGACTCCAACGTGTCATCCTCTTACGCCCCTCCGTGCGTGCGAAAAAATGTATTCTGCCTTTTGAAGTACCGATGTTCAGTTCCAAATCTGTGATCCCACTCGTGCGCAACGTAGGCCGAGGGCAATGGTCCGCGTAGGCCCACAGACACGTGTGGTTGTGATGCCATGCACAGACTTGTTGCCACCACATCGGAGGGTGTATAGTGAATTGTTCTCTGCCTTAAATAATGTTCACTGCTATGGTGTAATCAAGACTCAGTTCCAAATGTTTGACCTACCTGACCGTGGTGTAGGCCTGAGGCAGCGGTCAGCACGGCCCATTCACCGAGTGTCTCCGGCAAGGTTGGGTGGCCCCACCGGCCTGCGTAGTTCAGGTTCAGTGGCACCACGTGTTAAGGTCACCTCCGTGTATGTGACCCGGCATTCGTCTGGACTGAGCCGCATCTTCCTCTTACACCTCTCCGTGCGACCACTGGTGTGGACTCCGCCATTCTTGCTTTGCGACTAGGAGCTGGATGTGTGACCTACTGGTCAGCAGGGTAGTCCTGGTCCCTCATCCACGTGTAGCCGGCTGGCGTTGAACAGGGTTAGTGGCACCACGTGTAGCCGGCTGGCATTGAACAGGGTTAGTGGCACCACGTGTAGCCGGCTGGCGTTGAACAGGGTTAGTGGCACCACGTGTAGCCGGCTGACGTTGAACAGGGTTAGTGGCACCACGTGTCGCAAGATGCCCATATGGAACTATGCCTCACTGATCAGGGGGTCTGGTGCTGTGGCCGCTGGCCCGGATTTGGGGTCACTGCCATTCATGACTCAGGACACAGTTTCACATATGGGATCTACTGGTCCGAAGAGTAGGCCGGGGGCGGCAGTGGAGTACGTCAACGAAAAAGGAATAAAGCAGGCCTGTGTCGGGGAGGCCGTGATGGTCTGAGGTGGCTGCCAAGGTCTCGGGCCTCGGGCTTTGGGCTTGCGCCAGCACGTGGTGGGCCCTCCTTGACACACGCCGGTGTCGGAAGGTGATCAGTGTGGCCATGCTGCGCAGGGGCTGGCCTGACGGGTTCGTGGTCCAGCGTGCCAGGGTCAGGCAGGCGCACAGCATCGCAGGCAACTCCGCTCACGAGGATGGCGTCGGCCTCGTGGCGGGGTGGGAGGCGCCGCCCTGGCAGAGATGTGGGTCTTTCCGGAAGAAGACCACGCCCAGGCCTACGTGCTTTTTATTCACACCCCTACGCTGGCGTGGCGTACGCCGGGCCATCCCACTCCGCTGACGCTTAGGGGGGGGCGTAACAGGCAACATTTCCGCGAGGTCCCCCACTGGCTGGGGTGACATGGTGGCGTCCACTACACTCCATACACAAGCGGTGTATGTCGCCATGGATATGGGTGTGTTCTGCATACTGCGAGGTGTCCAGCACATCTCCGGCACTCTTGGCATTGTGTACTTTCCCAATCATGGTTCTACTGCATCCTTCACACATGCCTGGTTGCCACCTCTCCCCACATTCGGCTATTATGTGGCTGAGGTGCCATGCCGTTGCTGGCTCATGTTCAGGGCTTGCCCATGTGAACATTGTAAGTTGTTCTGTCGTGTTTGGTGGGTGGGCATGTTGTTGTGCCTGTTGTATGTGATTTTGTGACGTGTGCATTGCCAGCGTTGTGAGTTGCATGGTTGTGGAGTTGAGGTGTGTGGGGTGTTCATTTGGATATTGCCAAGGGGCTGTGCATTTGCCTTGTTGCCATCCTGGGAACGCTGGTTGATGATGGACTGTCGGAGGATGAAGGTATCATGCACACTGGCTGTGTATTTGAAGGCGACATTGTTGGGTGTTCCACGGTGTTCTGTTGTTGCCTGCACATTGATGTGAGACGTGTGCTTCCTGTTGCGGTGATTGTGTGCTGTGTCACCAGGGGGCACAGGTAGTACATGTGTGCTGTGTATTGCCCCCAACATGTGCGTGCATCCTGCTTGGGCGTATGGTCCTTGCTTGGTCTCCAGCGGATCCTGCGCATTGTGTTGTACGTATGGGGACTGGGGCACCAGGGTGATGGTGATGTCCAGGACAGGTGTGGGGGACTTGGATGTGGCTGGCTGTGAGACTCCTCCGACTCTGGCGGGTGTTGGTTGGGGGGTCCCAGGGGCCAACAGGTGCAGCCACGCCATCAGCTTTGTGTGGGGTGGGATGTTGGTTGTCCGCTGTGTTGGTGCCGTATGCCTGTTAGGCGATGATGGTCAGGATGCGTAGGTTGGTTGTCCCTTTCAGCCTGTAGTGGACGGTGACATTGTCAGATGTTGGGTCTGTGCGGCTGGTACGTTTCCTGGGGTTCCGCTGTCTTTGTCTGCGCTGCGTCTGTGGTGGTCCGGGAGGGGGAGGGGGAGGGGGGGTGTTCCGGGTGTGGGTTGGGGTCCTGGGGTGGTGGAGGTGGGTGTTGTGGCCCTCTTGGGTGTCCGGGCCGCATGATGGGTGGCTCCATGGCATCTGTTGCCCTTCGGATGTGGCCCTGGGCTGTGCTCCCTTTTGTGGTGCTGGCTGCCGTCCGACTTTACACCAGGTCAGAGCAGGTGTAAATTTCCTGGTGCTAACGTGCCTTATCGCCTGTTTTGTGTTCTTATCGCCGATGTGGCTGGTCGTTGTGAATGTTGAGTTGTGATGTTGTCTCGGCTTTTGGCACGGGAACGCCTACTCTGCATCTCATTAGCGATATTTGTGGGGGTCCTCTGTGGCGATGTTTTTTGTGGCTGCTATCACGGGTAAACTGGTGCTGTGGGCTGTTAACACCGGCTTGTGAATGGTGAGGTAAATTTATCACGACTTTGGCTGCGATAAAGTGCCGTTAATTCGGCGATAGCTCCTTGTGAATATGCCCCTGAATCTCTTCTAAAAGAAGCGATCGAGACAGTCTGAGATGATGTTCACATATTTTCTAGATGGAGGCGGATCTGACTTTGCCCACATTCATCTGCAACTGAAGATCATATAGTTTTGATCCCTTTGGCAACAGGCACCTTCTGAATAATAAAGTTCGGATTCGTTGTAAGGTTGTGTAGTAGACTCCTCTGTATTCCGTTGAGCAGGATCATCAAAAGCTACATACAGGTCTATTAGGATTAAGACTGCTCGGTGATCCAATTTTTTTAGTAGCTTGTTTGGGTATAGAAAGATCAAATTACAGCAATAGTTGAGTTTTTTTAGTCTACCATTGGTTTCTTGGGAAGCAGTGTACTAAAGATTTCCGTTAGGCAGGCTGTTAGACTGCTGTCCCCTGCAGGATGAAGGGTTTGATTTTACTTGGAATAGGTAAAGGGGTTTGAATGAGTATACACTGCCAGGGTACTGTGTAAGCAGGCAGGAGGCGACTCAGTGTTGTTTGCAGTAGTGTTGCAGATGTTTGATATTTCAAGTAAAAAAAAAGGGAAACGTTTGGAGTCCTACTCGACCTCTCTGCAGCCTTTCGACACCGTCTCCCACCGCATTCTCGACGCCGGCATACAGGGAACCGCCCTCGACTGGCTCCACTCCTTCCTCACCGGCAGAACCCAAGGAATCAGACTTCCGCCCTTCCTCTCCGAACCCACAGAGGTCAACTGCGGAGTACCTCAAGGATCATCGCTCAGCCCCACGCACTTCAACATCTATATGGCTCCCCTCGCCGCCATCGTCAGACAGCATGGACTCAGCATAGTATCCTACGCCGACGACACCTATCTCATCCTCTCCCTCACTAAGGACCCCCTCACCACCAGACTCAGCTTCCAGGAAGGAATGAAGGACGTCGCATCCTGGATGAGCAGCAGCTGCCTGAAGCTTAACTCGGAGAAGACAGAAGTCCTTGTCCTCGGCCCCTCCCTCTCTGCATGGGACAACGCCTAGTGGCCCACCGCCCTCGGCAGCCCCTCCACCCCCAAGGACCACCCCCGGAACCTCTGCATCATACTCAACTACTCCCTCACTATGACCCGACAGATCAACGCCGTCGCCTCCACCTGCTTCAACACCCTCTGCATCCTTTGCAAGACCTTCAAATGGATCCCCCCCGAATCAAGAAAGACCGTCACCCACGCACTCATAACCAGCAGACTGGACTACGGAAACACCCTCTACGCAGGGATCAACACATCTCTGCTCCACAAGCTCCAGACCATACAGAACGCAGCAGCCAGATTCATCCTCGGCATCCCTCGACACAAACACATCACCCAACACCTGCGAAACCTCCACTGGTTCCCCGTCGAGAAGAGAGTAACCTTCAAGATACTCACCCATGCCTACAAATGCCTTCACAACACCGGACCCCAATATCTCAATGAAAGAATCTCCTTCCAGGCACCCAAAAGAATCCTCCGATCCGCCGACCTCGCCCTCGCCAAAACCCTGCGTATCCAGAGAGCCAGAACGGGTGGAAGAACCTTCTCCTACATCGCGCCAAAGACCTGAAACGAGCTCCCGATCAACATCAGATGCGCCCCCACTCTGCACATCTTCAGGAAGACCCTCAAGAACCTGGCTCTTCGACTAACCGGAGCTGCACCACCCTCCCCCCCCCCCAGCGCCTTGAGACCCTCACGGGTGAGTAGGGCGCTTCACAACTCCCTGATTGATTGAAAATGGGCTTTCTTTAGGACAGGCGGATCTGAGCAATAAGAAGATTTTTGTTGGAGTGGTTCAAGGGCTCTGCACCCCTTACTCATCTTTAAGTCTACTTTGTGGTAGACCCCCCCAGTGTGTATTTATCACTTGATCTCCTCTTCCTCACTGTGGACTGTATAGAATTTCTGATCTAGGTTTTGGTGAATTCTTTTTAGAAAGGCAACTAATCAATTTATTTGCAGCTTCATTTCCCTAACTTGTACAGTGACTTACCTGGTCTTGTGTTCTAGGAATGTTCCCATTTAAAACATCTGCACTTTGTTCTCAGGTTGTCTTTGAAGTCATACTGTCCTGTGGGGTAAATGGACTGAACTACCACCTTGTGTGTAGTACTGTGTCAATTTAAGTGGTACTACACATAATAATGTTATCATTAGCGTAGCTAGGCACTCTGCCGCCCGTGGCGGTCCCTGTCTTTTGCCGCTGCGCTGAGAGAGGGGGGGAAGGGGGGTGCTGGCGATGATTTTTGCGGCCGCCGCCGCCCCTAAAACTCGTGCCGCCCGGGTCGCACCGCCCCCTCCTTGCTACGCCAGTGAATGTTATCTGTGTCAGAGGGTGCTTTCACCATCAGAGGACATCAATTGATGTGCACCAAATGATTATCTGCTACTCCTGGTTATAGTATGTTTTTAAAACTATTTTTGCTTGATAATTAGTAATGGAAAATGCATCTAATAAAAAAGCAAGGAATTTCATGTATACGGTATTGATGTTATTAAATAAGAAATGCAGATCCAAATGCGAAGCTGGATCCATTAATCAGGGAATTCACTAAGTTGGGGGGTGGAGGGTTATCCGGGACTTACATCAATTGGTCCAAGTCCATAATTTTTCCCCTGACAGATGTCACCTCTAAAGTTGATTCGGAGTTTCTCCTGATGTGGGCAGAGGGTGCGGTCAAGTATCTTGGGATTTGGCTCAGCTGGAACACTGATGAATTGCTGACAAACAACTATGGACGTTTGATAACATGGCTAGATGATAGACTCACCAGATGGATGCAACTTCCGCTGTCTCTAACGGGGCGGCTGGCCATTGCTAAATTGATAATCCTTCCTAATTTTCTTTGTCTTTTCACGAACTTGCCACTTCCCTTATCTTCACAATTTCGCCAAATGCTGGTTTCGCGACTCATCTCGCTGAGCCTGGGCCGGCTCCCAGCCGCGCATTGCCTGGGAGATTTTGACACTTCCCTTTAAGCAGGGTAGGTTCGGTGCTCCGGACCTGGACCTATACTATTTCTGTGCGCAGGCTCAGTTTGTGTATTACTGGCTGCTTCCGGTCCAGTTCATGGCCCACATGGCCCCTGAGGGTGACCATGTGGCTCCTTGCCCCCTGGATATGGCTTTGTGTCAGACTCTGACACGCCTGCGCAATTGGATGGAAAAATTGGCCTGCACGATGTGGGCGTGGGATGTACTTAGACATAGAGCTCAAATGGTATTACTTTATGCACCCTCAATGCCTCTTGTGGGTCACCCCCTTTTGCCCATAATGTCCAACTCTAGAATATGCACTAGGCTGCGCACACTGGGACTTACATCCCTGGGCGCAATTTATCCTAATGATACTTTTATTGCACCACAGGAGGCCTTGCCTCCTGACACAATCACATTCCTAGACACGTATAAGTGTTACCAATTGCACGCAGCTATTCGCTCTTTACACAAAACGTTTCCCGAGGCTCCACCAACATTCCAATTACTGATAACTTTTTCTACTTCCCCACTCGCTACGCAGACTCGTAATAAAACTATGGGGCATATTATCAGGCGTTAGCGACAGCTTTCAGGCGTTAGAGGCCGCGTTTACCATCGCCTTGCATGTCAGCGATAATTATCGCTAATGACATGCAAGGAAGGCGTTCCCTACTAAAAGCGACTGAAAACAGTCGCTAATCCCACTACCCCCTATTAGCAAGGCAGGCGAAGCGATATAATACTCCGCGCTAAGCGCGTTTATCGCTAGATTCTAACACCTGCTAGTGAGGACGACTTACCTGTTTAAAGTATAGGAGGTGGATTCTAATGCTGAATCCACCTTAGCAGTCAATGCGAGAATATCGCTGGTTTTCCAGCGATATTCTCGCTTGCCGCTATCGCTGGAAATAATATCGCTATGGAGATAAACCTTACTAATAGGGTGTTATCTCAGTGATATTTTCCAGCGATAGGCGGCGTTAACCAAAGTCGCGCTAAGCGCGGTTAGCGATAAATATCGCTATTCCTTGATAATATGCCCCTATATGCCGACATGCAAAGACAGGCGCCAGTACGCACCCCTAACAGCAACGTGGCATGGGGTCATGATATCTCACCGCTGTTGACAGATGAGCAATGGCAGAACTGCTGCTTTCAATCACATGCACTATCACCTAACTATCGCCTTCACCTTCTTCATTTTAAATTTTTACATAGGCTATACTACACGCCTGCTGGCATGGTGCGAATGGGTCTCGGTGCAGACTCGGGGTGCAACAGATGCCACTTTCCGGATGCTAATTTCTTGCATCTTTCTTGGGCATTCCCAACCATATTTAAATACTGGGAGGAGGTCTTTACTACGGCAGAGGACAGATTGGGCTGCCCTCTGGAGTGTTCTCCCCGGGTGGCATTGCTGGGGTTTGTACAGGAAGGAGGTCCCGCCTGAGAGGCGCAAACTCGCTGTGCTTCTCCTCCTGCTTGCAAAGCGTAGAGTTACAATAAGATGGGAGCACCGTGCCCTTCCCTTAGTTACTGACAGGATCAAAGACGCCACATATTGTCAAGAGCAGCTTACTTTGTATTGGGAATTCATGCCTGCGCAAACTCGGCCAAAAGATATTTGGTCTCCGTTGGTGGATTACTTGCGCAAGCAGGTGGTAGAAACATCTGCGAATGTAACAGTGCCCACTCGGCCCACTAGAGTACTCATGCTGCTCTCCTGGATTTTATTATTCAATACAGCCTGGTGACTTGGTCTACACATATTTAGGCAATATTGCTGCACTGGTCGTTGGATGTCATTATAAATTTCAAACTGTGTAGTATGTGCTCATAAGGAAGTCGATGTTGCCTGCTGCTTTGTTACTGTTACTGTGTTGTTTTTCTCTCCTTGGGACTATTCCTTCAGCAGGGAATTCTGATGTATTAATATTTTGGTGGACGATAATTAAGAAATCCGTTAAACGTCACACTGATCAAAGATGTAGACCATGCTAAGCTATGTACTGTCCGATATTTCCCTGTACTGAACTGTTGAAACCCAATAAAAAGAATACAAATTAAAAAATAAATAAGAAACGCAGTACCATATGCAGGAGGAGAAGCAGTACTGCATGTCGGAAATGTAGGCTCAGATGAGCACAAACGCACTGTGACTCCGAAACATATTTATGTTTATCTAGACAGTAAACGTGGGGAACTAAATTATATAAACACCATTCTTACCAAGCATAGAGGAATTGTCAGAATATGGATACCCAGTATTATCCTGCGCCTGTCCCGGCACCAAACCAGCCGACGGTATGTCTGGTGTTCCTCCATTCACAATCTAAAAAGAAAAATACTTGTTTTACATTTGTATATTCATAGTAGATGATACTGTTACGTAACCTACAGCAACAAATTTCTTAATAAAAGGAAATTCATAAAAACTGAAGCAATTCACTGCATCCCACCCATGAACATGCCAACCATGAACCCAATGTATTACTGCAATGTTCTTCCCTATTCTAAAGTGTGTGCACATTTTGTAAGGAAGTAAAGAGCGACATTTCATCGACTTGTCATATTCTGGTACCAGCTCTGTGTTGGTTGTGATAACTAATTGTTTTCCATAAATAACCACTACCAAAGAGTAATGTTTCTAAAGAAAGAGACATGCAAAACATGTATTAAAACAGATGTGGTAATGTTTGAGTCGAACACATTTGCCTTCTTTGTTTTACACATATATTTACTGAGTTTATATGTGTGTGAACCCATTCAGAGAACTTCAGCCTACAGACTGAAGATTGACAAAAAAAGAACTGTGCAATGTAAGCACTATTGAAATGTAATGCTGAAGTCACTAAAAACAGCACCTTTCCTTTGCCTGCACATGCAGTTCATGGCACTGGGATTAAATTACAAAACGGATTCATTTACAGAGAATACGTTTTACTCTGATAGGATCTTCTGCTGCTGCTACAAAATTAAAAAGAATGTCTAATTAACTAGTGCTCATTTAATAGCCTCGGAAGAATTTGGATTCAAACCATGTCGATGAGGTCAAATACAGATTTCAGGAGCTGGTGCACGAGTCCAACAAGCCATCATATTCAGCAAGAGATTGGTGTGAACCAGTGTGAAGGTCTCTAGACTTGGGACCCTTTTAGGTGTTACAGGGTGAAGGGGGAGCATCGGTGAGGAAATTACGGTTAGATAGAGTGTCTACCAGAAAGAGTGGTACTGAAGGTACTTGTTCGTCCGGTAGATACTTCTAACCAAGGATTCTTCACCTTTTGAATAGACACCAAAGCAGTACCTCTCAGGTGGAGGGTCTTTGAACTGGCTCAAACCAAATAGTCCTGCAGGACTGAGCAGGCAAACTGCCCTTCTCATCAGACCTGGATGTTCAGACAGTAGTGCTTCGTGAACGTGTGGAATGACACCCACATAGCAGTCTGGCAAATAATCAAAACAGTCACTCCTCATGCAAACATAGTGGTAAAAGCATTGGCTCTGCTGGAGTTAGCCTGCCTTCCAGTGTTGCGTAAACTAGCTCTATGGCCTAGCTCTACAAGTTTTGGATTCTCAACTCACTGATGAGTTCAGATCATCAGCAATGAGTTGTGAATTACAAGTTACTGTAGACCTACACAACCCAACAAACATGCTTGCCAATGTGGTCTGTGTATTCTGGGTTACTACCAGGGAACAGTGGTACTCCAAAATAATTATCATTAATGAGTTATACACTTGTTAGAAATGGGGGTCTCTAGTTGGCAGAGGTAGATACCTTTGTCCACGTAGGGACCTTTCTTCCTAGTCAGGGTAAGGGGGATACACTTCTAAAATAACCCCTGCTCACCCCCTTGGTAGCTTGGCACAAGCAGACAGGCTTCTCTCAGAGGCAGTGTGTAAAGCATTTGTGAGCACATACAGTAATACAGTGAAAACACTACAAATGGACACCACACCAGTTTAGAAAAATAAGTAATCTTTATCTAGACCAAAACGACAAAAATCCACAATACAGTACTAGAAATATGATTCTTAAAAGGTAGAAACTGTTCTGTTCCCAGAAAATGTTGGATGCAACACTTTTACACAAAGTACCTTGGATGCGTCGAAAAAGGCAAGCAAAAAGGGTCGCAGGGAAAGTGATGCGTTGGTTCCTTACACTCAGGGAAGGTGATGCGTCAGTTCCTTGCTCCGGGGAGGTGATGCGTCGGTTCCTTACTGCTGCGCAGGGGAGGTGATGCATCCGTTCCTTACCGGAGAGGAGGTGTTGCGTCGGTTTCTTACTCCATGGAGAGGTGATGCATCGGTTTCTTACTGCGTCCCCCAACGATGCGACAAACTTGGCACTTTATTGCGATGCGTGACAATCCGGTACGATGCGATGCGGGAAGACCCGGGATGCGCTGTGATGATTTCAGCCGCGTCCCCCTGATGCATCGGTTCTTCCACAGCAGGGCCTGCTTCTGAATCGGTGCGGTGATCTCGGACGTCAGAGATCAGTGCACAGGATTCTTCGCCACAGGATTCTTCGCACGGCAGACACTTCAGCCGCGGGCAGGCGTCAATTCTTCGGCGCCGGCGATGCGTCGGAAAATTCTTCTCGCACCGCTGCGATGCGTCGGAAACAGGCGATGCGTCAATTTTCACAGTTCTTGTAGTTTCCAGTCCCAGAACAACCTCCAGAGGTCCAGAACACTGGCAGGCACCTCTCAGCAGGTCGGAACTCCCAGCAAAGGAGTTCAGGGGAGACTGGGGGTGAAGTCTTTGTGTCCCTGAGACTTCAGAACAGGAGGCAAGCTCTACTCAAGCCCTTGGAGATCTTCCCCAAGCAGGGGACACAGCACACAGCAAAGTCCTTCTCCTTTCCTTGGCAGAAACAGCCACTACAGGCCAACCCCAGACAGCACACAGCAAAGGGGCAGTACTTCTCCTCAGTTTCTCCAGCTCTTCTCCTTGGCAACGTTCCTTGTGATTCTCAGAATGATCTAAAAGTCTGGGGTCTGGGCCCCTCTTTTTATACTCCAAAATCCTTTGTTCTCTGTGGCAGAGAAGCTCTTTACCCAGCCAAAACCAGTTCTGTCATCTCTGGTGCAGCTTCCTGGCAGGAGGTGGAGACAGCATTGTCTAAGGCAGACCAGGTCCATTCAGGTGTGAAAGAAATCTCCTCCCCCTACTCTGAATGCAGCTCAGGTCTATTCAGCCCAGCCCTGACTCACCCTGGAAAGGCAGGACACACCTAACCCCCCCCAAGTGGCTGTCTGAACAGAATGCAAATCCCCAGCCCCTGTCACTCCAAAGCCAGACAGTCAATGCACAACCTAGCAGAGGCACACTGGATGGTTAGGCAAGAAAATACCTACTTTCTAAAAGTGGTATTTTCAAACCCAGAATGTAAAAATTACCCTCTCTAAAAGATGCATCTTAACATTCTGAGTTCAGGCACATCAAACTTTATTTTCCTATCTTGTTTCCATGGGCAGTAATGCTCATAAGATTTTATGAGCAAACTCCCCATTCTATCCTATGGGGACAGATAGCCTTACAATAGTGAAAAACGAAATTGGCAGTATTTCACTATCAGGACATGTCACACACATCAGGGCATGTCCTACCTTTCACATACACTGCACCCTGACCACAGGGGTACCTTGGGCCTACCTTAGAGGTGACTAACATGTAAGAAAAGGGAAGGTTAGGGCCTGGCAAGTGGGTGCACTTGCCAGGTCGACATGGCAGTACTAGACTGCACACAGGCATCGCAATGGCAGGCCTGAGACCTTGTTGCATTGCTGCTTGTATAGGTGGCACAATCAGTGCTGCAAGCCTACTAGCAGCATTTGGTTTACAGGCCCTGGGCATACACAGTGCACTGTACTAGGGACTCAACAGTAAACCAAACAGACCAATCATGGAAACACCAATCAATACCAACAATTTACAATGGGAGCACTTGCACTTTGGCACTGAACAGCAGTGGCAAAGTGCCCAAAGCATCTAGACCAGCAAAATGAAGTCCAACACACAGCAAAATAACAGGAGGCAAAGGCAAAAATACTGAGGAAACCCATGCCAATGATGAAAGATCTAACAACACTCATGGATCACTAGAAAAAGAATATGCATTTCAACATACTTATTCTAAAATAGTTATTTTAAAACTCCTGAATCTAGTGCACACAATATTGTTTGGTAACATTACAGAATATAAGAACTGAAAGCAGCGAAGTGTTTCAAGAACAGTAAAAACAATAGGGAAAAAATTGTAACATCACAATTTGTAGTCCTTAACACCCTCACTATGCTGTCTCTAGGTGCTATAGCAGTTCTAGCAGATGAATAAATAATAAGCCTATTTCTTGAATTTCAGAGGTGGTGTGCATAACTGGAACAACAAAGTTTATTATCTGTTTGTAATAGCTTGCCAGCTATTTCAAGCACAAGGGCAGGGAGATTGCATCTGTGCAAGAACACAATCCTGGCACCAGTCAGTGAAGACAAAATGCTTTGCAGAGCCTCTGAGAGTCTTGCTGGTGCCTCTCCAGTTAAGGTGAATCCATCTGGATCTGCATCCCGATCTGCACCCAGGGGAAGATTCTCTCTCAATCACTGGTCACTCCATGTAGTTTTGATAGTAATGACTACTAACCTTTACCCTACATGGAAGAATTTCCACCTCGTTCCAGACATAACTGGTACGAAACAGTATGATAGTTCAAGAGTGCCGCTGGTGGTGCAGTTTTGTCACTTACCTGAACCTTTCCTGGTACTGATTCTTCATCCAAAAGCTCAATATCATAAATCGTTTACTTCCCTGCATATTGCTGATTGTGTTTCCTCCCATAGCATAACATTGTATTGATTGAAAAATGCACGAAGTGTCCACTTTTTACATTGAAAGACTGTTATATTGCAAAACGTAATTTACTGCAACAAAGTATCTTTGGTTCTATAAAATAAATATACAAAAAGTAATATTTTTACAAACCATTGGTCTTGGATTTAGTTACTAAGTGTGTGTAATCATTTCTTGCCTGTGTGTGTACAACAACTGCATAGCACTGCCCTCTGATAAGCCTAACTGTTCGCCCACACTACCACAAAAGAGAGCATTAGTATTATCTACTGTAGCCTCTGTAAAGCCTCTGGGGATCCACTGGACTCTGTGCACACTATACCTTACTTTGGTATAGTATATACAGAGCCAGCTTCCTACAACGCCTTACCTGATAGAGACTCTATTTCTCCTCAGATTCCTTACCTTAGAATTATTCCCAGGCGTTAGACTGGATCTGGAAATTTATCTCGAGCAGTACCCCTGCGCACCCGTAGGTGGCGTAATTTGGCTCCGTGTGGCATTGTCCGCGCAGGAAGTGACATGCACTGTGCCTATATAGATGCCACCCCAGCGTGCTGACGTCAGTTACTTTTCTGGGACTTTACACGCCAGAAGCGCGGCACCACGAAGCACACTGACCACTGGTGTGGAATACTAGGGCCCTGAAAGGGGAAAGCCCTGTCCTTAGAAATCCGTTCACAGAGCTATGAGGATGGGTGCGATGGTAAAGAATCTGCGGCTAGAGTCTCTACCAGAGAAGGCGTTACTGAAGGTAAGTAATTTGTTCATCTGATAGAGACTAATAGCCACAAATTCCTTACCTTAGAATAGATACCCAAGCAATACCTCCCCAGAGGTGGGTCTTTGGACAAATTTCACACAAGGAAGTCCTGCAGGACCAAAAGGGAAAATGCTCAGCCCTACGGACCTGCCTGTCCAGGCAGTAGTGCTTGATAAATGTGTGCAAGGAAGTTCATTTTGCTGCCTGGCAGATATCCAGGACTGGAACTCTGCATGCTAATGCAGTGGTTGCAGCTTTAGTTCTGGTGAAATGAGAATGCAAACCGTCAGGGGGGTTGCTTTTTAGCCAATGCATCACAGATCTTTATACAGAGCACAATCCATCGGAAGATGGTCCGCTTCTGCATGGCCTGTCCTTTCTTCGCTCAGACATACCCCACGAAAAGTTGGTCATCTACCTGGAACTCTTGTGTGCAGTCAAGGCAGAACGACAATACTCCTCTTGGGTACAGACGGTGAAGCTGCTCCTCTTCATTGGAGGGATGAGGCAGAGCGTAAAGAGTAGGCAAAGTGATGGATTGTTTTACGTGAAATGGAATGACCACTTTGGGAAGAAAGGAAGCCCTCGTATGAAGCAGTTTGTCTGGGTAGATGTTCAGGTAGGGAGGCTTGGACGACCAGGCTTGAAGCTCACTGACCCTCCGGGCAGATGTTATTCCCACCAGAACGGCTGTCTTGATGGTAAGGAGCCTGAGAGGACCGTTGTGCAAGGGCTCAAATGGAGTGCACATCAGGAACATCTGAACCAGATTAATGTCACACTGAGGAATAATGAAGAGAGAAGGAGGAAACATATGCTGCAAACCTCTGAAGAACCTATGCACAATAGGGGACTGAAAGAGGGAATGTAGGTGAGGCAGCTGCAAAAAAGCAGATATAGCAGGGATCCCTTAACATTGCCCAGAGCTGAGCCCTGCTGGGCAAGAGAAAGAACAACAAACAGGAGAACCTGAGAAAAGGGAGAAGAAAGAGGGTCAACTTGTTTCTCTGCACGGGGGCGGAGCTAGCCACGCTCGAAGATGGCCGCTTACTGAGCGAGCTCCTTCGGTTACTCAAATTATCCTGAAATCATCCTGCACCAAAACGCTCCAAACGTGGTCTGTATAGAAGTATGGACAACCGGAATCTTCCGTGAATAAAATGAACTAACTCCCATGCCCGGAAACGAGATATAACTGCGGAACAAACGCTTGCAAAATACCTTCACTGAGCCGCGCCCAATCCACTGCGAACGGACGGGCCCCTGCCCGGAAGGTGATGTACGCTGCTGGGAAGACGGATACGAGAGCGCGCTTGCAGTGAATCCTAGGAGTAGGCCGCTGTATCCTAGCGTAAAAAACAGAGACCATCTGCTGGGCGGACAAGTGCGGCAGCAGTGCACGAACCTTCACTCCTGAAACCGGAACCTACAGCCTGAGGGATTTGGGTCCCACCGCGGCTACTTATCAACGACGAAGGTGAGAGTGACGCGGTGAATGCGTTCCCAGAGCGACACGGCCACACAATACAGGCACAAGGGAGGTACCACTTGGAACTTAATCTACAGGGGCGGGTCTGCCTACTGCGAACGCAGGAATAACTGTATAATTAACGGAACTCAAGGGTGCGTGGTAGTGTAGGACAGCCCTGCGACACTCGTGTGACGCTCGCAAAGAACATCACCACAAGCCGCAATATACTTAGCCCACACACTGTCCGGACGACGAACAAGCAATCCCAGTGGGGAGGGCCAGCACAGCCACCCAGTTTCTTCTGCATTCATCCCCTCATTGCTTCAAATACCGTGTAGACGGTGACGCGGTGGGCGAACGACACTACGCGTCGAGCAGCGAAACTGCGACGTTGCCTGTGCGGTCGAGGGTGCCGCATTGTTGACTTAGTATACAAGGCGGGGACCCCTCTTGCTGCCACGATCATTCTTTAAAGGTACCCCATATCACGGAGATGCATGGTTTGCTGCCAGGGACTGTTGAATGTTTGCTGTCTTGCACATGGCGCAATAATAGCAGTAACATAGCAGCGCCCTGGTGTGCTCCCCGGTAATTGTGCAACATTATTCTCGACTACGCATCAGAATACAGTGTAAGGCCCATAGAACTGTACTGTGCAAATCACAGCCGTTGTGACCACACAAGCGAAATAATCCATCATAGTCTGCCTACTTTCTCTCTGGCCACCAGCAATAATCCCTGTTTTCTGCAGGCGTACCTACATCCTGGTGCTAAACCGTGAAAGCGCTACAACGCCCTGCCTTTGACACTTCTTGCTGGAATATGGGGAAACCCGATAAAAGCCAACCGAAGCAGACATTTGATCAACAAAAGAAACCTCCTGAGCAGGTACCGGAGGGTCACCAAGAGACGCACCAAACAATACCAGCCCCGAGTGGCCCGACTACTGGGGACGTAAAGACCATGTTCGCCACGATACAAAATTCACTATCCAACATAGATGGTAAGATAGATAATTTAACTTATCGTGTTGATCGAATGTCTGAATGCTTGGACCGTCATACGGAACGCATCGACATGGCGGAGAGACGCATCTCTGACGCAGAAGACACTCAGAGCCAGATGGAAACCAAACAAAGCAAGATAGAAAAAAATATAGACGCACTAATGGCCAAAGCTGAGGACCTTGAGGCGAGATCCCGGCGCAGCAATGTCCGCCTCATGGGCATAGCGGAAACAACCAACACAGGGCCCATGGAGAAATACGTAGAACAACTACTTATCACACTCCTTGGTAGAGAGATCTTCTCTGAGGTTTTCATTGTAGAAAGAGCCCACAGAGCTTTAGCGCCTGCGCCACCAGCTGGGGCAAGACCGAGATCCATTATTACCAAAATATTAAATTACAGAGATCGTGATGCGGCGCTTCGTAAAGCACGAGAACTGGGTAAACTAAACCACCAAGGCATGGACATATCAATCTACCCAGATTTTACACCGCAAGTACAAGAAGCGCGGAAAAAGTTTGTAGAGGTTAAACAGAAATTGAGAGATCAGAACATTCAATATGCAATGCTATACCCAGCTAGATTGAGAGTATCTGATGGCGGAAAAACTGTAATATACAATAACCCAAAAGATGTGCAAAAATACCTACAACAGAAAGGACCTCAGTCAACGCGCCGGAAATCACCCAGAAATGCGATTGAGGAACATGGTGCGACCTCAGACATTGAATAAGGAAGAAGTCTGCTTTACACTGAGTATGGAACAATTCACTCCAAGACGCACGGAATGCGGTGGATCGACTGACCGGTGATGATAAGTATTACAGACTCTAATATGTCTCTGGGATTTTAATGTACCCACATGGGCTTTGCTAGAAGGTACAGCAAGGACACTAGAAAAGTTAATTCTGTTAAACACGTATTCATCATACCCTGACCACTATTGCTGGAGATTGATGTAGTGGGAAATTGCGCTAAATATTAATATAGTAACCCCCTAGCGGACAATAGTCCTTAGGGTATCCAGCTGGCAGCTTCCGCCCCCCTGTGTACACCACATCCAAGTTAATTGTTTATTCTTTTCCTTTTTGTAGGGACAGCTGAGAAATTGGGGGATGTTGCTTTCTGTTAAGGGGAAATGTCTCCGTCATAATTGGGATGACGTAGTGGGAGGGTGGGGTGGAGGGATGGGATTGAACACACTAAAGAGTATACAATTGTATTATCGAGCCATCAAACAAGTATTGCATTTCTATAGTAGCATATACAAAGGTACTGTAAGCATCTTGCACACTCAGATAGAAATATCCATAACTCAACCGAGCAACACAAGCGTATCCATACTTCAGCATTATTGGTGTTACGACAATGCTTAATAATATCGCTCTTAAGCCTCTAACACTAGCGACATGGAATGTAAGAGGGCTAAATAATCCCAGGAAAATCAGACAGGTCTTTGCTTATTTAGATAGATATGACATTGATATAGCCATGATTCAGGAGCCGCACTTGCTTAAACATAAAGAGGAGGGATTTGGGAAAAGATGGGCGGAATTAGTGGCCTCCTCTTCCTACTCTGCGTATGCGAGAGGAGTAATGACACTGGTGAAAAAAGGGACCCAATTTGTAACAGAACATACATTTATAGATGCACAGGGGAGATGTGTTATTATTGTAGGCCTATTACGAGGCACTAGGGTAGGGCTCATTAATACATACGGTCCAAATGTAGATGATCCCGAATTTTTTGCGCAAGTACATGCCAGAATACGGGAATTTCCAGATATAGAACTTTTTTGGGGCGGTGACATGAATGTTGCACTGGACGATACATGGGTTAGATCGCAGGATACATCTGAGCAACATCAGCGTGCAGCTACAGTCCTTAAACATGGTATGACTGAGCTTAAACTACAAGATGTGTGGCGTATGCGTAATCCTACTATACGAGATAGTACCCATTCTTCCGCTGCCCATAATAGTTGGTCCAGAATTGACTACTGGCTTAAAACGGAACGTGCATGCACATGGACTCAAACGGTTCAGCATATGCCGAAAACATTGTCAGACCACAAACCTGTCTTATTAACTGTACAGATTCCCACATATATCCCACCACCATTCATGTGGCGGTTCAATGCTAAGTCGTTACTAGACCCTCTGTATGCCGAAACGATACATAAAGCAATAGAGGATTACTTTGCCACCAATAAGTCATCAGTGGAAAGTGCGGGCACACTGTGGGAAGCCTTTAAGGCGACAATGAGAGGTATCTGCATCAGCACAACGGCGGGCATCCTGAAAGACATTCGCACCCAACTGTCAAACTGAGAGAGCCGAATTAAAACACTGGAAGCAGAATTTGATACCACATGCAAAGCAGATATTTTAGGCGCGATAAGAAATGAAATAGACACTTATAATGCACTAGCAGATGATGAAGTGAAATATTTAACAAGGTGGCATACCGCGCGCAGGATGGGCGAGGGAGGTAGACCAGGACGTGTACTCGCACAGAAAATACGCATTGAGCATAAGCAACATGTGATACTCAAAATGATAGACGATAACGACATAGAACATTATGACACGACCGGCATACTACAGACATTTATGGACACCTACGCCACATTATACAAAACACGAGATACAGCACACACGCAAGAGATCCTAGACTATGTGGAGGATGTAGCATTGGTATGGCTATCAGACACCCATCGGGAATACCTGGCGCAACCACTTACCATAGAGGAGGTACAAGACACCATAAAGACACTTCCAAATGGTAAAACGCCAGGGCCAGATGGGTACACAGCAGAATTTTATAAAACTTACTCTGAATTACTTAGTCCATATCTATTAGAAATGTACGACGAAGCATATAATAACAAACTACTCCCTCTGACACTTCGGGAAGCCCTTATAGTTGCACTGCTTAAACCAGATAAAAACCCGGAAAAGGCGGAATCGTACAGACCGCTTTCATTGATCAATACTGACGTGAAAATATTAGCAAAGATAATAGCGACTAGGATTCAACCGTTAATGACTACTATTGTGCTGCCGGATCAATCGGGATTTATACCATCCCGATCCACTACACATAATTTACGTACAATCTTTGCTTTACTGCATCAACTAAACCCAGAGTTGGAAGCTGTGGCCGTGTTATTGGACGCGGCCAAGGCCTTCGATTCAGTAGAGTGGACGTACCTCTTTACTATTCTTCAGCGAATAGGCCTACCACCAATGCTAATGCACTGGATCAAACTATTATACACAAAGCCCACTGCGCGCATAAAAGTTAATAAACACATATCGGATGTCATCCCAATACAAAGAGGGACACGACAGGGCTGCCCACTTTCACCATTATTATTTGCCATTGCGCTAGAACCCCTAGCTTGTAAGGTACATCAGAAATATGCTGATACAGCTTTACAGTTTAATTTACGACCCATTGCCATATCATTATATGCGGATGATATGGTACTCTACCTCAAAGACCCTGTGACTAACCTCTATATGCTACTTAGAGAATACATAAAATTCGGTAGGCACTCTGGTTTACAAATAAACTGGTCAAAGTCAGCGGTGATACCTTTAACAACAAATACCAAAGCCCCACCAATGGATTTCCCATTGATCTGGCAAGAAGACCCTATAAAATACCTAGGAATTTGGATACACCGAGACTCTGACTTAGTGATCCGGCACAACTATGGTACGGCAATTGATAAATTAGAAACACAAATAGACCGTTGGGTCACCCTACCCTTATCACTGGCAGACAGAGTATCCTTAGTTAAAATGGTTCTCCTTCCTAAAGTATTATACTTATTCACCAATATCCCCATAACCCCCCCAGCTCCCGTCTTTCATCGACTGCGCTCCCTCGTGAATAAATTAATATGGGCGGGCAAACAAGTCAGAATAAACCTGCACACAATGACATTAGATTACATCGCAGGAGGCTTCACGGTCCCCGATCTTTATTTATACTACTTGTGTGCACAAGCACAATATGCGTATTTTTGGTATCACCCAGTGAAGTATCTCCCTCATCTTGCAGTAGAGGATGGAGATGCTCACCCCATCTCTCTAGCACACGTTTTGCCACACACGAGACCCCATTTGTCAAAAAAGGAAATTAATACTGTTCGCATAACGTCCTTGGCGTGGGAACGAATTAGCCAACTAACAGGTAAAACGCCACTATACGCACCGAATTTGCCATTAGCTCAACATCCTGCCCTATCCATGACGCAAGAAAGGAATAGTATGGTACTATTCGAGCAAATTGGTATCACTACAATGGGCGACTTATATCCAGATGGACTATTTCTGACACCAGCCGACTTAACATACGTAAGCAATCAGACGCTATTATTCAGATTTGCTTACCATAGGCTACGTGCGGCAGTCCAGTTATTGTACCCCACATTCCCAGTAGAGCCCCCCTCCCTAGCAACGCTGCAGTTATTACTAACTACTGCAGATAATACACGTATAGTGGCTCGGCTTTATAAATCCTTGCAAAACGAAATTGGCTCTGATACACAGAAAGCGCAGGATCGATGGAATAAGGTATTGGACGTTCCACTGACAGCAGTGGAATGGCAGACATGTTGTGCACTGACTACACTCTTAACACCAAATGGTAACCTACGCATAATACACTTTAAATACTTACATCAAGTATACCATACACCATTACATCTACACAAGCACGGTCTGCGCGAGGATGCAAAATGTAAACGATGTAAGCCGCTGATTTCGTGCACCTAGCATGGCAATGCGAGAAAGTAAGACTATTCTGGGAACAAGTAGTGCAGCTAATAAATGTGATTCTGAACTGTAAATTGGATTGTACATTACAACTCTGCTTGTTAGGTCACTTAACACATTTAAAATCTGCAAAGAAAAAATTAGCTGCAATCCTACTACTTCTAGCAAAACGGAGAGTTGCTATACATTGGGACAGCAGAAAGAACCCCACTATGATTCAATGGATACTAGACTCAATTTATTGTAAAGATAATCTTCTGATGTATGCAGAGGAGTTACCTACAGCTGCTAAACCAACTAATTTCTGGAAACCACTAGCCACTTACTTACGAGAACACCCTGATATGCTAAAAGTTGATGGATAACTATTGTATAAAGTAAGCTGATGTAAAGCTATCACTAAATACTAATGGCCTGATGTACAAGGAATGCACAACAGTGTTATGGAAATGTATTACATGTGAAATGAATACTGTAAAATGACTTGATGATATGCAAACATATAATTTGTTATATTTGTTGGAAAATTTATAAATAAAATAAAAAAAACAAAAAAACTTGTTTCTCTGCACACCATGTCCCAAACGTGCCCCAACGGAAGGCGTATACTGTTTTGGTGGAGGGACGCCTGGCTGCCAGAATAACATTGCAGACTTCGGCAGAAGGTTGAAAGCTGTTAACTGTCGAAGCTCAATCTCCACGCAAGAAGACGGATAGTTGACAGGTTCGAGTGTAGAACCCTCCCCTGCTGCTGCAACAGAAGATCCTCCTGAAGGGGCAGCCTGATCGGAGGACTGATGGCCATGCTCAACAGCCTGAGATACCAGACTCTCCGTGCCCAGTTCAGAGCCACTAGGATGACTTGGGCCCGGTCGTACCTGATCTTCTTGAGAACTCTGGACAGGAGTA
This sequence comes from Calotriton arnoldi, assembly GCA_963921515.1. Lineage (NCBI taxonomy): Eukaryota > Metazoa > Chordata > Amphibia > Caudata > Salamandridae > Calotriton > Calotriton arnoldi. The sequence goes on from CAWUFW010001193.1 coordinate 2,955,761, forward strand.
GTATGGGCAGAGAGAAGTACAGGAGGCCCAAGCTCCACTCAGGGCGAGAGCCATCTTGGAAACTCCAACGCGCAGAACTGCTGACATTGCTCGCTCTCGTCGGTGGCACATAAATCTAACCAAGACCCTCCCTAATGCTAAAAGAGACCTTGCACCACCTCTGGATGGAGACGCCATTTGTGATCCGCTTGGCATCTTCGACTGAGTTCCGTTGCTCTGGATTTCAGAGAGCCCGCCAGAACCACCAGGGACATGCCCTGCTTTTCCAGCCATATCCAGAGAGGCAGGGCCTCTTGACAAAGGGTCCACAACCCCACCCCACCCTGTTTGTTGCAGTCCAACATGGCGGTGGTGTTGTCCGTGAACGCCTGTACTAGCTTTCCCTTGATGGAGGGTAGAAAGGCTTTCAATGGCAGACGGATCACCCGGAACTCCAACAGGTTGATGTGGAGACTGGATACCACCAGAGACCAGAAGCCTCTGATCTCCACCTCTCCCAGATGGCTGCCCCATCCCAGGAGTGATGGATCTGTCACTACTGTCAGATCTAGTTGGGGAAGGGGAGGCATCTGCCACTGACCCAATCACGGTTCGTTAACCACCACTGCAGATCTTATGCAGCTCGCCACTGAGATCTTGTTCATGTTGGAGAGATTCCCCTGATGCTACACCCACTGACACTTCAGGTCTCACAGCAGAGCCTGCATATGCCAGTGGGCATGTGTCACAAGCAGGATGCAGGAGGCCATGAGGCCCAGCAGCCTCAGTCAGTCTCCCCGAAGTCTAGGATAGAGGCTGAAACATTGGTATATTAACCTGAATATCCTGGACTTGGCTTTCGGGAGCATAGGTCCGAAACTGCACCGTGTCCAGAATAGCTCTGATGAAAGGGAGAGCCTGAGAGGGGATCAGGTGTGACTTCGACATGTTGATAGTGAATCCCATTAGTGCTCTATCACAAGGAAATTGAGGACTATGTATTTCCAGATATAGAGGAGAGTATGACCAGGAAAATCCATAAGCAAGATCCATAGGCTATACATCAAAAGGGTTTAAGGCCTGTCTAAAGACAAAGTCCCAAAAACATTTGACAAAAGGGTAAAAAAAAATGTCAGCCAAAAAGTGTCTGGGGGTAGCTCTTCTCCGGATCTGCACTTACTGGCGTGGAAAGAAATGAACAGACATCAGCACACTGGGGTGGCGCCGATACAGGCACCACGCACGCCACTACCAGCGCAGCCGATGCCACGTGGAGCTGAACGACGCCACCTACCGGCACGCAGGGGTACTGCTCATGAAATATTTCCGGATTCAGTCTGGTGACTGGGGAGAATTCTAAGGTAAGAAATCTGTGGCTAGAAGTCTCAGATAGTGCTTTTGATGTAGCCGAGTGCCCAGAAGCAAATGGCAAGTGCTGGTCCCCACAAAAACCATGAACCCAAAAAAATGGAAATGCCTGTGAGGGGTGGAAGAGCAACGGAGAAGCACATGGGTGGAAGCAAAGGGGGGAGGTGGAATAAAATAAAAATAAAGTAAGGTGGGGGGAGGAACAAAGCGGCACATGAGGGGCAGAGCAACACAAAGTGTGCTAGGATAGGAACAGAATCAAAAAGAGAGAGCAGTATCTCACCCACTTAAACACCAAAAATATTCATCCACAGCTCAGTGAAGTTGACACATTCACTTAACAGATAAACATACATATTCACACGGTAAATCAGAATGTGGTTTATGATGGAAATATGGCAACCGCCCGGTGGCAGAGTTTTTTCTCGCACGCTGCTCCCAAACGTTAAGTTGGAGAGCGCTAGACCACCTCCCGGCAAGATTTCTCAATGCGGGCAGTTGTGGCAGGTCGCTACTGCTCACGTTGAGAAACCTGCTGCTCACGTTGAGAAACCTGCCGCTCAAGTATAAAATCTACTCGACCGGTAGAAAGAAGCAACCGCGTGGTGCTGTTTTTGCTTTTTTACAGCATGGGACAAGCTCCCGTCGCTAAACATCAGCTTGCGCAGACTAATGTACCAAAACTCTGCCACTCGCGGAACTCTGCAGAATCCCGTGGAGTTTTTAGGTAACTCAGTGGAGTGAAACGCCGCAAATTCCGCCCACTCCTAGTCTAAAGGGAATAGCAAGGATAAGAACATAAGTTACTTACCTGTAAACTGTGGTTCTCCAGTATTGGCATCTTTCATAGATTCACATGCTTGAATCATTCCCCGTCGTCGAAGTGGGAGTCCCACGGTACATAGAAAAGCAATATAGCAATAGCATAACCATAGCATAGTTAAAAGAGCTATAGGAAGTATTGTAACATAGAAGTTAATAGGAAAAAACCTGTCACTTTAATAACTTATCCAAGTCATTAGATATAGTCCAAACTCCAGCCAATCAGGCGACAGCACCCTCTAGAACCTTCTCCCCAGAGGCTCAGGCTCTCAGATTTTCGAGCACGAGAGTGACATAAGAGTCAAGTAGAAGAGGGGAGCCTCTGAGGGGAGATGGGTGGGTCGCATGTGAATCTATGAAAGATACCAATACTGGAGAACCACAATTTACAGGTAAGTAACTTATGTTCTTCTCCAGTATTGGGGTATCTTTCATAGATTCACATGCTTGAATCAGAGTAGATAGCAGTAATTCCAGAATTGTGCATGGTAAACTATAAGTCAATCATAACCAGAGTACAAAAGAAAAACATATACATATATTACAGGATAGCAGTAAATCTGAGCATAACTGCAAAAGTACAAATATATATATACATACATTTTGTGCAGGAGGAGGGAAGAAACAGAGGCTCACCTTACTTAAAAAGATTACGTAGCACCGCTTGCCCCACAGCTGTGTCCGCATTGTTGGCAGCTTCCAGACAGTAGTGCTTGGTAAAGGTGTGTTTGCTGGACCATGTTGCGGCTCTGCAAATCTGGTGAAGAGGCACCCCGGAAAAGAGAGCAGTAGAAGAGGAGACTGCTCTAGTAGAATGCGCTTTCACCGTAGTTTGAAGTGTCTTGCCCGCTTGCTGATAGCAAAAGGAAATTGTACTAGATATCCAATGTGCAATAGTCTGTTTAGTTACTGGATGTCCTTTACGCATCCTGCCGTAGGCTACAAACTGATCAGTTTTACGGACATTGGCTGTTTTTTGCAGATAAAATTTTAAACACCTTTTAACATCTAAAGAATGTAAAGTCTTTTCTGCCGGCGACTGTGGATTAGGGAAAAAAGTCTTTAAGATGACCGGCTCATTTAAGTGGAAATCTGAAGGCACTTTAGGGATAAAGGCCGGGTTAGTGCGAAGCACCACCGAGTCTTTAGTGAATTGAAGAAAAGGCGGTTTAATAGTAAAAGCTTGTATGTCGCTGACTCGTCGAGCAGAAGTAAGAGCTAAAAGTAATGAAGTCTTCCAAGAGATGAATTTGAGATCAGCCCTATGAATGGGTTCAAATGGGGGCTTCATGAGTTGTGCCAACACAATGTTCAGATGCCAAGGCGGAGGCGGGTGTCGAATTGGCGGAAACATCTGAAATAAGCCCTTGAAAAATTGCTGTATTATTCTTGAAGAATAAAGAGAATTGGAACCATCCTGCCGGATTCTGGAAATTGCGGCCAGGAAAACCTTAAGGGTAGAGTGAGAGAGCCCAGATTTTGCTAATTGTAAGAAAAAAGGCAAAAGTTGCTCTGGCGTAGAATGAACAGGGTGAACATTTGAAGCTTCACACCAATGACAAAACCGTTTCCACTTAAGTTTGTAGGTTTTGATAGTGGAAGGTGCTCTGGCGTTAGCAAGGACCTCTCTGCAGTCCGAAGGGATAACTAAGTTAGCAAACTCATAGTGTTCAGGCGCCAGGCTGCCAATCGCAGAGATGTTGGATCCGGATGGCAGACCTGTCCTTGGTCCGTAGTAAGAAGATCCGGAATCGGACGAAGTACAATTGGATCGCACTCCGACAGAAGGAGGAGCTCTGTAAACCAGATCTGGCGAGGCCATCTGGGGGCTATGAGAAGAATGCGGCAGGGTTCGCTCCGCATTTTCCGAAGCACTCTTGGGACTAGAGGAATCGGTGGAAAAGCGTAAGCATAAATTTTTGACCAGTCCATCAAAAAGGCATTCCCGTACGAGCCTGGTTGGGGAAGCCAACTTGCGTAGAATGGGCATTTGTGGTTCAGGTTGGTTGCAAACAAATCCAGATTGGGGCGTCCGCAAAGCTGAAAGATGCGGTCCAGCGTTGGTTGATGAAGTTCCCACTCGTGGTTGGACGAGATCGACCTGCTCAGGGAGTCCACTAAAATGTTGGACACTCCCGGAACATGAACTGCCGTTAAAGTTATCTGATGCTGAATCGCCCAATCCCAAATTTGCTGAGCTTTTAGGGATAGCAAAGTGGACCTCGTGCCCCCTTGTTTGTTTACATAATGCATGCTTGTTGTGTTGTCCGTCCGGATCAACACTGAAGCTCCGTGAATGAGGGTCCGAAAGGATTTCAGCGCCAGGAATATCGCCAGTAACTCCAAGAGGTTTATGTGCCAAGTTCGTTGCTGTGTGTCCCATTTTCCCTTGACTGTGAAGCCCTGAAGATGCGCCCCCCACCCCTCGAGGGAGGCGTCTGTCGTGAGGATGAAATTTGGAGCGTCCACTACAAACGAGCGGCCTGCTGAGACATTTGGTATGCGAGTCCACCATAACAGCGCTGTTTGCATCCGAGATGTGATGTTGACGACATCGTCGAAGGATCCTGAAACCTGTTGCCATTGTTTGTCGAGTTCCTCCTGTAAGGGTCTCATTTTGAGGCGACAGTTGGGAATTAGGGGAATGCAGGAAGACAGCATCCCCAGAAGCGATTTGAACTGTCGAACAGAAACTGACTTTCTTGTGCGGAGGAGAGCTGCCAGTTTGCAAATTCGTTGTTGTCTTTCGTTTGACACAAATGCCCTTGCTAGCTGAGTGTTTATGATGGCTCCCAAGAAAGTCCGCACTTGAGAGGGAATGAAGTGAGACTTCTCCAGATTTATGGAAAGGCCCAGCGACTGAAACAGAGACTGGCATATTAGAGTGTGTCTGGTTGCGACTGTAAATGACTGCGCCTTTATAAGGCAGTGGTCGAGATAGGGAAATATTTGGACACCAGCTTGACGAAGGTGTGCTGCCACGGTGCCAAGACCTTGGTGAACACTCGGGGCGCAGAGCGGAGGCCAAAGGGAAGGACCTTGAATTGGAAGTCTCTGCCAGCCACTCTGAAGCGCAGGTATTTCCTGTGTCTGGGTAGGATAGGGACATGAAAATAGGCATCTTGAAGGTCCAGTGCTGTCATGTAATCCCCTTGAGACAGTAATTGAAGCACTTCTTGGAGAGACAACATCCGGAAAGTTTGTTTCTTGAGGAATTTGTTGAGGGAACGAAGGTCCAGAATGGGGCGCCACTCCCCCGATTTTTTCTTGATGAGGAAGAATCTTGAATAGAAACCTGCACCCCTGTGTAGATTTGGTACCACTTCAATCGCTCCTTTCTTTAATATGACCCTGATTTGACATAAAAGTTCCTTCAGATGGGCAGGAGGAGGACCTCTGGGAGGAGAATTTGGGGGAAATTTTACAAATTCTAGAGTGTGTCCTCTGGACACTATGTCCAAAACCCATCGATCTGTAGTTATGGCAGACCAGTTTGAGAAGAAATGGGAGATTCGCCCTCCAACCTTGGTCGGGTTGATGGGTAGAGTGGTTGGCAGGTGGCAGCTGTCACTGCTTCTTTGAGGAATCTCTGCCTCTGTAGGAGGATTTCCCTCTGTACTGCTTATAAGAGGCAGCCGGCGGTTGACGAAAAGACTGCTGTTGCTGGGAGGAGGAGTAACGCTGTTGACCCAGATAGGATTGGTACTGCAGGTATTGATTGTAGCCTCCTTGAAAAGAATAGGAGGAACCACGTCCCCTTCCACCACGAAAGGCTGCTTCTTAAATTGCAGAGTTCCAAGAGCACGTGCGGTGTCGGTATCCTTTTTAATCGCCTGGAGGGCGTCGTCAATGTGCTGGCCGAAAAGTGATTCACCGTCAAAAGGCATGTTGATAATCTTAGTCTGTACTTCCTGCCGAAAAGAAGTAGCCTTTAACCAGCCCTAACGTCGGAGGACTGCCTCTCCTGCCCGCTGGCGAAAACCCGTGGAAGAGACGTCCACTGCACAGTCAATGATCTCGGCAGAGATCCGTTCTCCCTCTTGGAGAATCTTTAAAGCTTCCGCTTTAGAGGCCTCAGGCAACATGTCGATAAAGGGAGAAATGTCCGACCACATTTGCCTGTCATAGCGGCCTAGGATAGCAAGAGAATTTTTTTATTTTTTATTATTTTGTTTATTGACATTTTTAAACAAACATTTCCGTAACATACGAACAAACCAGTTCAATATTGATCAAAAAGATATCTCATACAGCCATAGTCATATCAGTACACAAATCTAATAACACCTTACACCGTATCCCACCTCCACGAACCTCAGACAGTGTAACAATCAAGTAAAAAAAATAGTACGCACAATTTAGCAAGTGTTAACACAAGGGTCAGCATTGTGCACTTATCGGCCCCGAATGGGCTGCTGCTACATTTATGCAGTGGGCTGCTGGTCACATATATCAATACATGCGTCCCAATCATCCGAGTTAGGTGTGTCGTGTGAAGATATTAAGTTTAGGGTGCAGTCTGCGCATCTCCCGTGGCCACCACCCCAGTCGTTGTTCGCAAATCAGCGCTCCATGTTAAAAACGGTTCCCATATGTTGCGGGGTCTAGAGGAGGGTGGCATCAATTCCCAAAATGTGCTCAATTGTGCGTGTCCATATATAAGGTCTCTAACCCAATCTGTGATTGTAGGCACTCGGCGTCTGCCCCAGTGGACTGCAACCTGTCTCTTAGCAAACAAGAGGAGGAGAGCGTGTAATTTACGCAACTTGGGCGGTGTGTCTTTTACATATCCTAATAGGCCAAGCATGGGAGAGGGGGCCAGCGACGCCCCCAAGATGCTATTTACTGACTCAAAGATCTGCTTCCAAAAGATAGCTATCCTGGGACAGTGCCATGCAATGTGAAGGAATGTAGCTGAGGCATAACCACATCGCCAGCAGTTATCATCATCTGGGATGCCCATTCGGTGGAGGCTCACTGGAGTTCTGTAGTATCTATGCAAATATTTAAAGTGGATTAATCTCAATTTATAATTCGGGGAAAGTTCTGAGAGTTGACCACAGCAATAGTTCCACTGGGCCTCGGTCAGAGGTGTCTCCAACTCATCGTTCCAGTGGCTAAACGACGTGGGCGTCACTATCGGGGCAGTATCTTGCATGCGGGTATAGAGGCGCGTAATGAGTTTACGGGGAGAGGGGAATTTCAGCAAGTTATCCAATGCAGGCAGGGTCGGCGGCGGCTTCGGGAATTCCTCCCAGAGGGCACGGCACGCCGTGCGTATTTTATGATATAAAAAGATCTCGGAGAACGGTACCACCTGCCCCTCGGGAGCCACAGGGGGAGGCCTAAATTCATCACCTGGATATAAGTCCTCAAACGTCTGAAGGGTCATTTTCTGAGCTAGAGACTTGCTCATGCTGTCTCGTAAGCAAGGCATCATCGGGTTGTGAGACAAGGGGACAAAAGGTGCATATAGCAACGGGATCCCCGCTCTTTTACGCAATTCATCCCATGCCCAGCACGGAGTCCCAGCAGAGTCTATGTCATCTCGAGGGCGGCATGCCTTTTGGTATAGCGCCACTTTAAGCGGGGTGGGGGCCATTACATCTGTCTCAACCGCCACATGCGGCTGAAATGGGGTCGGGTGGACCCAATAATGCAAAAAGTGTGCTTGTGCGCATAGCGCGTATAGCCTCATGTCAGGAGCTCCCAAACCGCCTTGTCTCAGCGGGAGAGTCAGTAGATCCCAGGAGGCTCGGACCTGTTTCCCGGCCCACGCCAGCGTGGTCAGTTGTGCTTGGAGTGTATTAAAAAATTGTTTAGTGAGTGGGAGTGGTATATTAACAAACAAATATAATAATTTCGGCAAAATAACCATTTTGGCTAGGGCAATCCTGCCGGCTAGCGACAGTGGCAACCGAGCCCACACTTTCACCTTTTCTTCCAACCACATAGCAGTTCGGCCGTAATTGAGGCGCCACACCTCCTGCGTGTCTCGGCTTATCCAAACCCCTAAATATTTAACCTCAGCAGCCTCCCAGCGCAAGGGGAACTCCGACGTCACCGGGGGGGTGCGATCCGTTAACGGAAATATCACAGATTTAGCCCAATTGATAAATACACCCGAAAGTCCGCCAAAGCGTATAAATTCCCTCAATATCGGATCTAAGTTCTCAGCGGGGTTTACAACGTATAGCGTGACATCATCCGCATATAAGGAGATGAGCAAGCTACGAGAACTGAGTCCAATACCTCGTGCAGTATGGTGTTGTCGAATGCGGGCAGCCAGGGGTTCCATTGCAATTGCAAAAAGCAATGGGGATAAGGGACACCCCTGTCTAGTGCCGCGTGAGATTCGGAAGGGACCTGTAAGCACACCATTTACCTGGACTCGTGCTGTGGGCGAAGTATACAGCAACCGGATGCGGTTCATGAAAAGTGGGCTGAATCCCATGCGTTCCAGAATGGAGAAGAGATAGGACCACTCGAGCGTATCAAACGCCTTGGTGGCGTCTAAAAACACCACCGCGGCCTTTTCGTCTGAGTGCAAGTATTGTAGTACCGAAAATATAGTCCGTAAATTATGGGACGTCGATCTCCCCGGGATAAATCCCGATTGATCTGGTAGCGCTATTATTGGCAGGAGTGGCTGCAATCTATTGGCGATCAGTCTTGCTAGGATTTTGACATCCACATTGATCATAGAGAGTGGACGGTAGGAGTCCAGCTCCTCCTCCGGTTTCCCAGGCTTTAAAAGCGTCAGAATCGTCGCCTCCCTCATGGACTGCGGTAGCACGCCCATCTCTAGCGCCTCCTCATAGACCGCTAGCAACCTAGGTGCCAATTCCTCAACATAAGTTTTATAAAAGGAAGTAGTTAGGCCATCAGGGCCAGGAGCTTTCCCTAAGGGCAAACTTTTAATAACCTGAGCCACATCTTCCACTGTAAATGGGAGGTCCATGTATTCTCTATGGGTGTTGTTGAACCAGACCAGTGCCATGGAGTCGAGGAATGATTGTAGCCCCCCCTCACATGTCCCCCGAGTAGTCGTGTACAGCCGGGAATAAAATGCGGAGAACTCTTCAGACACCTTTATGTGGCCTCTAACCATGTCGCCCTGCGGAGCTCGTATCTCATGGATAAATGTCGCCGATTTAGATGGTCTAATCATGCCCGCTAAGGTGCGCCCCGGTCTGTCCCCCTCCCCATATCGACGGGCCTCTGCATATTTACCTAAAAATTTCGTTTCGCGCTGCGCCTCCTCAGCATAATCTAATAATAGAGATTTCAAGGTTTGTGCAGTGAGGGGATCATTTGTGGAGTAGAAGGTGTCTTCCAATACCTTAATCCGGGTCTCCAGGGATGCAAGTGTATTACGAATGGCCTTTAGCACCCCCGCCTGCCTCGCTATGCACTGACCTCTGATCACCACCTTGAAAGCCTCCCAAAGCGATGCCTCTGTATCTACAGAGCCTAGGTTATTAACAAAATAGTCAGTAATGTCCCCCCTTATCTCTTCCTTAAAGGCCTCATCTAGCATGGCGTGCGGTGGGAGACGCCATGTAAACGCACGGGGGAGTGATCCCGGGAGCAGCAGTCGCAACAAGCATGGGGCGTGATCCGACAGTGTGCGCGGTAAGTGCGAAATATCAGTGGTCCAGGCCGCAACGTCTCTGGAGACTAACCAAAAATCCAAACGGGACTAGGATAGCAAGAGAATTAGCCGCCCGGACAGTAGTTGCCGCCATGGTGGAAAACTTCTTTCCAATGGAATCAAGGCATCTGCCCTCTCGATCAGGAGGAGCCGACAAAGGAGACGAGGGGTTCCTGGCACAACGTTGTACCGCCTAAGAAATAACCGAGTCCGGCTTCGGTTGACCAATAAGACAGGCTGGTGAATTGTCAGAGGCCTTGTATTTCTTATCCAGGCGTGGCAGGACTGCAGGAATGGAGGCAGGGGTCTTCATGACCTTCAAACCCTCCTGCCAGATGAAGTCGATTATCGGTATAGCCCGTACCTGTTTCTGTGGTTGATCTTTGAAATCATATAGGAAACAGTCTTCGTCCTTGGTGACCATAGGGAGATGGAATCTCTTGGCCGCTCTGTCCATGAGAACATGAAATCCACCTATATCAACTGGTGGAGAGTCAACAGGAGTTGGAGTGGTAGGTGATGGAGTCTGGATCTGATAATTGTCCCACTCGGTAAGTAGGGATCTATCATCTAACTCCCCTTCTTCTCTGTCTCCGTCAGTGGTATGTGTGTCCTCTAGGTTGTGAGATCTCGTTGCCACCGGAGAAACTGGAGGGGGCGGCCCAATGATCGATGAAGGCGGAGAAATAGGCGTCTGAGAAACCGATGAAGCCGGCTCCAAGGGAGGAAAACGGCGTTTGTAGTCATCAAGCATATGTTGCAAGTTGGAAATGAGTGACATGGGCATTTGTGCAGTCGGATTTTCAAGCGGTGGTTGAATATTAGGCTCTGAGTAATAATCATACTCTTGGTCATCCTCTATATCTTGACACTTGATGAGAAGCTCCGAAGGACTACGAGCAGCCCGGAACCTGTCATCCTCCTCTGAATGCTCCTCATCAGCCCCATAATCAAACAGTTCCGCTGGAAGATTATGAGATGGTTGAACTGGTAATAAAAGGTCCATGGAAGACTGTCTACGCTGAAGCAAGGAAACATCATTCAGTTGTGATGGTGGCAAAAAAGCTGCTGAAGGTTTCAAAGGGACTAGAGGCATCAAACCTGGAGGTGGAGCCAAAGATTTCGCCGACGAAGCTGCAGTCGTCGACGAGATACGTAGTTGAAGCTCTGAATGCGAAGGTTTCAGTGCCGTCGATGAGGCAACCGTCGACGAGGCAACCGTCGACGAGGCAGCCGTCATCGAGGCAGCCGTCATCGAGGCAGCCGTCATCGAGGCAGCCGTCGACGAGGCAACCGTCGACGAGGCAGGCTGATCCTTGGATGCCGTCGACCGTCTCGTCGACGAAGAAGCGTTCGTCGACGAATGCTTCTTCTTTTTCATCGACGACGAAGAGAGGGAGGTGGTAGACGAATGAGGCCTCACCGTCACCGACACAAGCGTCGACGGAGAAGACGCCGACGACATCATCATTGCAGGTTGAGGAGAAGAGAAGGTGGAAGTCGTCGTCGTAGTTGTGACGACGGAAGACTTCGTCGACGGAGGAATCGACGACGAGCTCGTCGACGAGATGCCAATTTTCTGAGGCAAAAGTATCTCAGACAAAGATTTTGACGCTTGAGACTTAGATCTCGGAGGCGTAGAGGGTGGAGACTGACCCTTAGGAAGAGCAGGAGCCCCTTTTGATGAGGAAGGCTGGTCTTCAGGCTTAGAAGTGTGGTGTTTCTTCAGCACCTTAGCCTTAGGAGATGCCACCTCCGCCTCACTAGCCCTTTTCTTAGAGGCAACAGTCTTGAGAGAGGAATCACTCTCAACATCTGACAGGGGGTTATCCTTTGTCTTGAGCTTCTGCAGCCACAGAAGAAGACGTCCCTCTCTGTCTCTTAAGGTCTTTTGAGGAAAAGTCCTGCAGATTTTACAATTTCTCACCTGATGGTCAGGGTGGAGGCAGTAGATACACTTTTTGTGTGGGTCCTCAGAATTAAGTCGAAGTTTCCCACAAGACTCACAGTGTCTGAAGAGTGATCTCTTTGTAGTAGACATTGTAGTGAAGATATTCTGAAGAATTCCTGAAGAAAAAATTGAAGTACTGAGCAGAGCTCAGGGAGACTCCCTTCACACGACATGCGGTAGAAAATCTGAGAGCCTGAGCCTCTGGGGAGAAGGTTCTAGAGAGTGCTGTTGCCTGATTGGCTGGAGTTTGGACTCTATCTAATGACTTGGATAAGTTATTAAAGTGACAGGTTTTTTCCTATTAACTTCTATGTTACAATACTTCCTATAGCTCTTTTAGCTATGCTATGGTTATGCTATTGCTATATTGCTTTTCTATGTACCGTGGGACTCCCACTTCGACGACGTGGAATTATTCAAGCATGTGACTCTATGAAAGATACCCCAGTACTGGAGAATGAAGAATAGCAATGAGTTGGAAAGTAACTACAACCATACTTTCTAAGACTTGGCTAGCAGATTTAGGCAGCTGGGCAAGTGCAAAGAACAAAGGTACTGTAAGCCATCAGATACGACAAGGGAAAAGTCCAACACATAATGACTGGGACAGTATACGAATAACGGTAACAGTAATAACAGACAAGCTGCTCCCCTGAAAAGTGACGAAGGCAGGAACACAGCAAAGCAATACGTGCAGAGCCTGAACCAGTCATATACATACAGTCACAACTGAGAAGAAGCTGGTCAAATAAATCAAGAAACTAAAAAGTGATAGATTATTAAACAAGATGCAAACTGTAGGGAGATAGAATTTGCACTGTGGAAATTAAGGCAACCTCTTACACACATATCAAACAAATTTGTGTTCACAGCAACACAGATGTCTACAAAACAAAATAAGAGAGAGACAAAGAGTTTTGTTTGAGATTACTGTATTTTGTGGCAAAAAGATAACATGGTACTGACGTGAATGGTTTCCATGAATAAGTAAGCACATGTGGAGATACAATGTTAACGAGAAATGCAATCTATTTAACACTATATTAAAATCAATAAAGAGCATTAATAAAAGAATCAATTATACACTGTGCAAAAAGCCTAAGGACAACATTAAATGATGCAGAAGTTTCCAATCCTTCATAAATATCTTGGAGATGGTCAAAGAAAACAAGTGATCACAGTTACTCTTTCTGTAGCGGTAAAGCACATTCCAGGCATTCAAAGTATAATGTGCCAGTTTTGATATATGTGAATAATGGTAATACTGGAAAATGTACTGTATGTAAATATATGTATTCCTGCATTTCACACCGCAATGAGACTCTTTGAATCCTGAAGTGCCACAAACCTTTCCAAGTGACTGTGCCACAAACTGAGAAACTCTTCTAGTGGGAGAAGGACCGGACTGTCCATGTGGACTAGGTTCGGAGATACTGGCGAGCAGCTGGAGTAACGTATAGTTCTAGGAACCAAACCATAAAGCCAAGTTTATCACAATCCATTGGAACGGCTGCCTATCATCTTGCTCTCTGATATATTGATGAGAATTTGAGCTGGAAAGGCAGAAAGATACAATACGTTCCAACAGTCTTGAGACGGTCCATCGTCTGGAGAATCCTGATCTCCTCCAATCACATCCCAAGAGTTTTTGACAGGCATCGCCCAGCGTTGTTGAAAAAGTCACCATAACTTGCTCATGGACACGACTTGCACTACAACACTGTCATTGAAAGTGTTAGAGCCTGTCACTCTATCCTGATGTCATTCACTCACTACATGACTGCAGTGATTTTCAAGGAAGAAAATCTAAAAGTGAAAACAGGACCTCCGCAGTGTTATTTTAATGCTAGCTTCCTGCTCTTCAGCCTTCTTTGAAATATTTTGTCTGCAACTGCTTGACACTCTTTTTGCTTGTTTCTATGTAGCTCCTTGTGACCCATGCAATCACTGACATGTGCTACCTGTGATGTGCCTCACAGGATCAGGCCATAGTACATTAGAGTCTCTTGTGGGGATGTGTGCTAGTCATAGCCTTTGAATTTCCATTATTTTAGATATTTTCAAGAGCCATCCTTTCTCAGAATCTGTGGGGTCCCAATCTAAGAAAAGAAAGTACCTACGGGCATCTCATCAGCAGGTGATGCTGTTAAGTATCCTCAGGGAAAACAGCCGTGAATACACAATGTGAAATTATGCCAAGAAATCATGATCCGAGGGTCATGCCGATGAATGCATTGTTCGGTATAATTGGAACCCTGTTAGCAGTCATCATTCATGCATTATATTTACCTAACTGCCTGTTTTATAGACTCCAGCCAGACAGAAATTGAAGAACCAGAAGGAAAGACAGTGTTCAAACTGCCAAGAGCACTGCAAGACAATATAAAAAGCAGAAATATGCTGTACAAAAATGGATATCGTAGCCTTGCTCTCTAATTCCAACATGGATGACTATTTGGCTCTAAAGGTATATTGTATTCTCCATTCAAATAGAGGTCTTGGCATGGTCGGGTGTTCCAACATGACTTGGCATGGATAGCGATGTTCACGCCTTGTGCAATGGAAGGGAGTTTAAGCCACCAAGACATGAGTGACCCTGGCACAATACTGTACATGAGTGATGGAAGAGCTCCACATTAGGTATTTTCCACAGCACTGGGTCACTGAGATTTAACAACTTGTCTACCGTGTAATCTATGATGTAGTTCATAACGTTGGTCGGACGTTTTACAGGCAGATTATTTTGTTTCCCTTACAATATTTAGAAGCAGATTTTCTCCTTTCGACTGGTGCAGTGGGATTCATAAATCATGAGGCTAGCTGAATACACTTATGATTAAACCTTGCTATGAAAGACCTGTATGATGTATCACTTTAATAAACAGGGGCAGCAACATGTTCAAAGTTAAAGCCAATCAATATATTTCTGTGCTGATTCAACTGCTAACAGTCCATTACCTAAAGAGTCCTCCGTAGTCTTTCAGTCATCTCAATGTCTTAAGGAGAGAGTTATGTAGAAAAATACAGGGCCTCATTTATGAGGCCCCTTGCGCTTCCGGAACGTCACTTTTTGTGACGTTCCGTGGCACAGTAGCCTGCTCCATATTTATGAGGCAGCACTAAGCCACTTTTTTTTGGGCTAGTAAATATCGTTCCCTTTAACGCAGTTTTCTGTGTTAAAGGGGCGTGCAATGGGTGTTACTGGGGGCGTTCTAGCAACATCCATGGCTTTTTGACACTGCCCCAGATTTACAAGAAAGCGTAATTCTGAGGCAGCACCAAAAGCACGAGGAGAAATATCTTTATTTCTCCCCGTCTTTCCTTTTTCTATGTGTGCTGCATTATGCAGCACACGTAGAAGGAGGAGAAGCCTCTTGTGATTGTTTTTGTGCAGGAAGGTTTCCCTTCCTGCATAAAAATAATCATCCCCACAACACAGGCACCCTTGAACCATGGTGCAAAGCTACCTGCGTTGGCGTTATCTGATAGATACGGCACATTCCTGCCCTTTTATTTTGCTGTAGGGCAGTGCAGCAGGAAAGCCTGCGGGCTGCCCTACGGCAAAAACCTCGAAAATAAGGCCCACTGTCTACTTCTGGGAAAGCCAATTGATGCTGCTGATCTATATAAAACAAGGATCAGTCCTGTAGCTCTATCCATCGGGGTGAATAGTGAGCTTTATTAAGGTTGTAATCTCGATAATCTGGCTTCTCAATGGCAGAAAGCAGAGAACTCCATGGTCTGTATTATGTATGGGGTGCACTGCCCTGGTCTGCGCCAAAGTGCATCTTTAGCTGGGTCAGTGCACCATTGTAGTTCATTTGCCGGCCCAGCGCATCTGCAAACTCCCCTGAGGCCAGCACGTTAGTGAAAGGTGGACAGCAGTCTGAAGCTTCCGTGCAGGCATCCACCCGGCAGAGATCTACAGGCAGGCGGGTGTGCAGGAGAATGCACCCGCCTGCAGAGACATGCCTAGGCGGTCCCGCAGACACCCCAGACTCCTTTCAAGAAGCACACTCTTACTGAAGTCTTATGACTCAGCACAAGGTTATATACTCCTCCTGAAGTGGCTAACATCTCCAATGGACAGTCACAGGCATTAGGCATGGCATCAATGTGGTTGTGGAGGTGACTTTCAGGGCTGAGTTCTGCATTCAGTTAGCATCTTTCCATTGACTTTGTGACTGTAGAAACATTCAAGTGGTGCCGATGAGCCTGCAGGTCAAGGTATGTGTGCTTCAAACATGGTGCTGCACACTTCGCTAAACTGAAGGATAAAGCATTCAGCAGAGAGTACAAATAGGCACATTTGCGCATACCTGTCTGGCAGTTCCGTAGATCTCCATCTGCACTTTTAGATTATAAAGATTCTCTCTGAACTGGAGGTGACTAACATTTTTTTATGTGTGCAGACACCGAGGTCCAAAGTTGTTCCTTCTGGACAGAACATGAGCTTCAGCGAATTTGTGACTTTTTGAAGAGTGGCACAGTCAATAGCGGGGCCAGTACCGAGTGCAGCTGTCTTGTTAGGTCTCGCCTACGCAGCGACTCAGTTTTGCAGGCAAAAATGTGCACGCATTGCATTGCTTTGAATGGCAACGCGTGCACGTTTGGCGATTCCCTTGTGGGAGCGAGCGGCGCCATGTGTTAGCAATTATCGCGCTCGCTCCCGCAAGGTAAACGCTGCATGTCCCTGCTCTCGGTCGCACTCCCCCCACCCCCTTGTTTTTTTCATGCATCGTGCTCGCTTTCACTTTCTTGCCGGTTCTTCACTTTTCTTCTGCTTTTCTTTTCCTTTTGTCTTGTTATCTTCTCTTTCATCTTCTTCCCTTCTGTTTATTTCACTTAGTTCCACTCATATCTTATGCCGCTCAGTCCTGCATGTTCCATTCTTTGATCGTTTTCCATTTTGTTTCAGCTGTTTCTCTCACCCCTCTACCAACCTCCCCTTCTTATCAATAAAACGCAGCATTTGTTAGTTCTTAATAATTTACGAGCATCTCGTGCGGGCAATAGCTTCCGAACAGCAGACAGTAGAAAGTGAAACCATTCTGCGCATCAGAGACCTGAGAGATGTGAATGGGTGTGTGCGTAAGGCTGCTGTCATTTTTAGCGCAACCAATGAGAGACAGCAAGGCTGTCAGTCAATCCGAGCTTGTGCTGCCCACAAGGTTCAACGTGTGGCAAAAAAAACTAGACCCGTCACCCAGCATGAGAAGCTAGGGGTTGCGCTAGAAATCGGATGCCAGTGAGGTGAGGTGAAAATATGGAAGCGCATGGAACATGGCATTGATTGTGAAACGTGAGCTAGTGTTAAGGAGATTTGGGAACAGCGAAGCGACCACACAATAGATTTTTAAGGAACAGCGGTACGGTTAAGTTACTATGCAAGTGGCAGGGGGCGGATGTTTGACTGGAAGGAATCTAGAGCAGAGTTTTCATGTCACTCCATTCTAGGCATGCGTAGATTATTTACATTTTCCACACTGCATTTGCAATATTACAATTACAAGAAAGCAAGTTAAATCAAATGTGAAAGAGTGACCTTTACGTGCATAAGAGTTGTTGTCGCATGACACAGGACTGTGAGGGGAAGAATCGGCGCATTCAGGGGTAGAGTTGTATAGGGCAACTCTAGATTACGTCTTAGTGCCTTGTTTACTCAAGCAACAATTTAGATCTTGACACTATTTATTATCGCCAGAGTTTCCGAATAAATCCGCCATCCTGTATGCTGTTGTGAAGGTTACTTGTAGCCAGTCTGTTTTTCACCTACCAACGATAAGCACACCAGACTGTAGTGTCAATTTCCTTACTGTTACTGTGTTGTCCTTGTCCCAGCGTGATGCTTTTAAAACAGTTTTATTAATTTTCAGTATATTCAATGCAATAAAGTGCAAGATAACATTCATGGCGAAATAAAGAGATGCACTCGGTCTTCCCCGTTGATGGCTTGATAAGTGAATGAGTTTGCATATCCAAAACTTCAACATATTAGCAACATCTCTGATAAAAACAAAAATGTGTGTCCGTGTACGTATCATTGTGCAACAAAAATTCGAACGGCACCGTTACCCTCTGTCTCAGTCTTGTTTGAGATGGCCCCGCCTTCAGGACAAGCTCTTCCCCACAAGCATGTCTCACCAGTACGATTTACTGTAGTCTTTCTTCTATTACCATTGATTAGACTAATACATCTTTTCTCTCTTCTGGGCGGCATACTGGATTTGCTGTTCCGGTATGAAGCTTTCCACAATTATGCCCCTTAGTTAGGATTCTTGTGCCTTATTGTCCCCACCAGGGCCGGTCCTAGGATATGTGGGGCCCTGGGCAGAATAGGAACATGTGAGGCCCCTAAGCAGATACGACGCGGGATCGGATCAGGCCGGCTAAGAAAGTAATTTTTTTTCCTTTAAATTAAAATTACCCCTCCCCGCCCCCACAGTTAACAGCTAACAACCATTGACAAAACGCAGCCGCGGCCGACTCATGCCGGCCGCGACTGGGTTTTGTCAATGGTTGTTAGCAGTTTAAGCTAAATGAGTAACTACAATAAATGATTTTACTTTCATCTTGTTGTTTTGACCAATAAGTAGCTCCTTCACACACACTTGCATAGAATCACAACTGCAATGCAGGACCATTGCTCTTTGTGCTCTGCAGAGAGGCCATATTTTGAATGGTCAAGTAATCTGAACACCTTTTTGACCCACGGACAGGCACAGTGTGAAAGTTGTACTGCCTGCAGCCTCAACTCCAAAGTGCTCAACTGTAGCTTGTTATAAACACCTGGAGGCGGCTCAGTACAAAGGGTGCATCATCCAAGAGTAATATGCTGTGAAATAAAATACACAAACACACATGCTGGAAATAGCTAGCACTCTTGGGGAATGCAAGATTCAGTAAAGCATGAGAAATATAAAGAGGAACAAAATTACTGCCATGGATTACCCTAACAGCAGGACCACTGGAATTATGTGGCAGGAGAGGGTTAAATTATGTGGCAGGGTGAGTAAATTATGTGGCAAGAAAAGGCAAATTATGCGGCATAACCCGGCACATTTTGAAATAGTATTACTTCATTTTTTTGCCATTTTTAAACTTGGTAACACTGTTTGGGCACTGGTTTCACCCCATTAGTAACAATTTAACACCCAAATTTAATAGTGGGAAACAGAAAGTTGACTATTCCAGCTTTTCAAAGGGCCTTCCCACATGCGGCAAGACGTGTCGCTGCATTTTTAGTAACTTTTGAACTGTTTGAGATAGAAAGCAATTTTGTTGTTAAAATCTGTAGATTATGCAGCAGCTGATGGATTATGTGGCAAATGCGTCAAATGCATAATTATGCAGATATTGCCGCCACCGCACAATCGCATAATTCCAGTGGCCCTGCCTAACATGCAGCATCAGACTGGGACAGAAAATAGGCCTCTGTACCAAAATAAAAGGGGCCCCCATAAGGGAGTTAGTTAGCTAGAAAAGTGTCCCATGCTTGCAAACTAGCGCAGCTTTTAACTTGTACACATGCTGTATAAGTTTTTTGTAAGGTATGGAAGGACTGCACTGATTTGAGTTTGCTGCAGGCAATGTTTGCTTTATTATCATAAAAATAAACAGTAAAAACCGGCTCACCTGACCAGAAAGCAGGTCAACAACTGGCCAAACAAGCATTGGCATAGCCAATAGATCTCGCTTTTGGGACCTTATAAGTATTTAGTTATGCAGCACAATATCCTTGGTGCAACAACATCAACTGTTGCATGGCTAAACACTTATAAGGTCCCAAAAGCGAGACCTATTGGCTATGCCAATGCTTGTTTTTGTTGAAGGAAGAGTGGCCAAGGCCTTCGAATTGGTCGATGAGCAATGCACATTGATTTGAAGGCTATCAGTGTATTTTTTGGCAGCAATTATAGGGTTATGGGACCAGGCATGATATTGGTCTCCATTGGTAGATTGAGAAGTCTGTCAACTACTATTTGGATTCTCTGTAGCTTTTTAATCAAGAAGCAAAGGCACTCAAATGTATAGTACATTGGAACAGTGAAGGCATGAGATCACTAATTTTTGTTTTTCAAAATCTTTTTATTACTTTTACAGTACACATGTACAAAGTAACGCAGTTCTACACATAAACCCCCTCGATAATCATTCCACTTTCCCCAGATTTTCATCCATTTATGCAGGTAATTTCTGCTAACATACACCAGTCCATGTCCTGTTTCCAGGCATCTAGTTGTGGGGCTTGACTTGCCTGCTATAAACATGCTATATTACGTTTGGCAATCATAATAGCATACGCCATCCATAGTTGATCCATGTGGGTGAGTTCAGTGGCCTCCCAGATGTTCAGAAGGCACCACTTTGCAGAGGCTCCCTCCTCACTCCCACAGACATTGTTTAAACAGATGACCGGTTCCCAATAATGTTGAATGGCTGGACACTCCTAGATCATATAGAAAAGTTTACCTATATGCCCACAATTCCTGAGGCGCAATGCGGATGCCGCCCTTCCCATTTTTAATAGTGGTGAATGCATAGGAGGATCTGTGTAGAATCTTTAGTTGCACCAGATGGAATCTAGAACGGATGGCCACCTCTTGGGGGGATGCCAGTGCTTCAAGTCATTCATCATCCTCTATACCTCCAAGATCCCTCTCCCAATGTTCACGGAGACGTGCCAGAAATTCATGGGAGTTATTAACCAACTTGCGATAGGTGAGGGAGATCGTTTTGTTAGGCATATAGTCAGTCAATAATCTGTCTTCTATTGGTGAGGATTCAGGGAGTTCCTCTCCCCTTGGCAGAGCCTTTTGCAGGGCATATCGAATTTGTAGATAGCAATAGGTTTCAGTGGGTGCTAGGTGGTATTGGTCCTGGAGCTCAGCAAATGGGACAACCCTTCAGTGTGCCCAGAGGTCCGTCACCTTGGAGAGTCCAAGAAGGTCCCATTTATCAAAACCTGGATGTTTCCCCCAGTGTACCCAGTTATGCAGTGTGCCAGAGGGACGTGGCCTATATAATCTTGTCTTGCCAACCCAGAGCATTAAATGCTGTGTGGCATAGTGTGAGTGTGACTGTTGTCAGATAGGGGAGGGGTTTGCAATGTTTCACGCCATAAATGGCTTTGAGGTAGCCTCTCGGTTGCAGGGCATGTTTGTCGAACTGGTAGCCTGGTTCTCACATTGGAAGATTAACCCATTGATTGACAACAGAGAGTTGTGCTACCCAATAATACTGTTGTACATCTAGTAGGGCGATTCCTCCCTCGCACACGCCCCTAGTTAGCTTTTTAATGGCAATATGTGCAGGACCACCATCCCGTAATAGAGTGCAGATTTCTTCTTTCTATTGCTCTAAAGTAGGAGGGTAGGACAGGGTAGGGCATGTTTTGGAGAGCATTAAGAAATCGGGGTAGCGCCATCATTTTAAATAAGGCTGCCCTGCCAAGAAGGGACAGGGGCAAGGTTCGTCTTTAGGCGCGTCAGTGGTGGCTCAAGATTGTCAGCATGAAAGGGTTAGAGGTGACAAATATCCCCAGATAACGAAACCCCTCCATGACAACTCAGGCTCCACAGTCTGGGGGCAAGCGTGGCGCGGCTCCTCGAAGATGGTAAATCAGGGATTTATCCCAGTTGATAGTGTAGCCCGAATATAGACGATATGGTGTAAGATTATAGATAAGTCTGTCGAGAGTAAAAACTGGGTCAGAGACAGAATAAAATGTCATCCGCGTAAAGGGATATTCTGTCATCCTATCTGTCTGTCCACGCAATAGGGGTCCCGTCTGATCCAGGCCGCCAGCAGCTCTAGGACCAGAGCAAAGATAATGGAGGATAATGGGCAACCCGGCCTAATGCCATGTGTTAGTCGAAACACACTAGATGTGCCTCTGTTAACTGTCACCTGGGCCAGAGGGTCAGTGTAGAGAAGCCATACCCACCCCACACAACATGGGCCAAGGCCCACTTTTGCAAGCACTTCGAACAGGAAGGGCCATTCAACTGAATCAAATGCCATACGTGTGCCAAGTGACATCACAAGGGCGTCTAAACGCAGCTTAGCAGCACAGCCAAGAACACTGTGTAAACGTCGCAAAGGGCTGTACTACGACCCGGCATAAAGCCGGGTTGATCCGGGTGTACAAATGAGAGGATCAATCTCATCAACCGGGTTGCGAGCAGCTTTGCCAGAATTTTGGCTTCTGCATTTAATAACAAAATGGGTCGGTAGGAGACATAATTGTTTGACAGCTTACCAGGTTTATGAATACCCACTATATTGGTCAGTGGCTGGTCTTTGGGTAGTGAACCTTAATCACAGCTTTCTTGAAACATACGAAGCAGATGAGGGGAGCAATTACGGGGGCCATGAGTTTGTATAGTTCGATAGGCACACCATTAGGGCCCATCGCCTTACCAGAGTTTAATGCACAAATTGCCTGTGCTACTTCATCTTCAGTCACGTCTTGTTCTAGAGATGTCCTGTCTAGCTATGAGAGCCTCGGGAATCAAATATCTGCTAAAAATTCATGTGACTCTTCTGCAGAGGTCATAGATGCTGGTGAATATAACTGTTACTAGTAGGTCACGAAGGAATTTGCTATCGCCTGTCTATGGCTTACCCTTTCACCTTGATCTGTCAGAATCTCCTGGACCCAACGGTTCGCAGTATCTCTCGTCGAACCAGGCAAGGAGTTTCCCAGCTCTGTCACCAACTTCATACGGGTGTCGCTGAGTCGCCTGGTGATGAGTCTTAGCAGCTTCAAAAGAAATATGTCTGTACTCCCTCTGCTTTAATGAGAGAGCATGACGAGTGTTCTCGTACCCTGGATCTACCATTTTGGACTTCAAATCCCCGATCTCTCCCTCCAGTTTCTCTAGGTGGTCTTATTTGTGACCTGCAATCAACGAGAGGGTGTGGCTCTTGACAACTACCTTCTAGGCCTACCAGATAGTCCGGGCGGAGTCCACTGAGCCCTCAATTTCTGTGAAATAGTTCTTCCTAGCTTTACGGATACCCCTGTGGATACTGGGACTTTAAGATACCAAGGGCTGATTGTAATATGGCAGCAATCTAGTTGGTCTGGGAAGCCATAGATCGCCCAAAGTGGGGAATGGTCAGAAATACCCCTGGCCAGATGATGAACCTCTCGGAAAGGAGGGAGTTGGCTAGTCAAGGCAAGGAAGTAATTAATCTGTGAAAGACTACCGTGGGCTCCCGAGGGAAATGTATATTGCTGTGCAATGGGACTGTGGGGACGCCATGTATCAATGAGTCCAAAGGCCACCAGGAAGTCAGCCAGGGGACAGGGGGGGAAAGAGTCCAGCGGTCTACTGCATCATTAAGTGTGTTTTTAAAATCACCTCTCATTAGCAATTCCCCATTGGGAAGACGGAGAAGGAGGCTGCCCAAATCGGCGAATGCAGCTTCATGTAGTCGTGGGGTAATATAGACTGATATGATGTTAAGCGTTCTGCCCTCACACCATCCGGAGATCGTGACATACCTCCAATGTGTGTTAGGCCACGTGTTTTGTACCATGAACGGCAAGGATTTGCATAGCAGAATGTCCACCCCCTGAGAACCAGTGGTAAAACAGGCATGGGCTATCATTTTATATCCCCGCCTGTCCAGTGCACAGTAGGTATTTCCCTGGCGATGTGTTTCTTGTAGGAGAACTATCTGGGGAATGACGTTTAAGATATTGCAGCACTACTCTTTTTATTTTGTACCCTAGGCCATTGACATTCCAGAACAGAAATCTAAGGCTTGGGGCAGTCATTTTGGTGACTATATGCAGATGCGGCCCAGAGAATGTGTGCGTGTTCTGACTATGAAATTCAAAGACTTCCTTAAGCATGCACCTGAACTGTTTCAAGCTTTGAGTTGAAAAGCTGAGTTACTTAAGGACCTCTGCTCCATGTTGGGTGAATTTAGAGAAATGACCGACCGACAAGTCAAATTCCGAGGTAACTATGCTGTGGAGAATTCCTACCGAAAGGGTGAGCACTCTGGAATAGCTTAGCCAGGCTGCTAATGCCTGTATGAGCTACGATTTATACTACTGCCATGAAATCCTCAGATGACCACTTACTGTGTGACACCCCTGGCATTCTAAATCAATTAATCGACCACTATAAGCAGCTTCACTTCTCACACATAACATACTCTCAGGTCAACATATCGGTATACGTAGACAGGCTTATGTTGGTATGACTAGAGGAACCGGACAGAGAACCTCTTATGCACTCAGAGTACATAAAAAGCTGTCAAAGATGTGCCATGTGGCTGCGCCTCTGGTGGAAACATAGGTGTCCTGGCCCCACATTTCTTGTCATGTTGAATGAGGGATATATTCAAGGCTACCTTCAACCGTTCTTATAAAAACAATTATTATCACTTAAATCAGACAAACCCGATACCTTCTAAATGTCCTACAGGTCTTTTTCGCTCCACAACACTAACACTTGGCTCTTTGGGGGAGATTCTGAAAGGTGGACTGATGAAGCGACTTCACAAGTCAGAGAATATGCACTGGAGTATTTAGAATCAGAAGTCTCTGGCAGTCTCCTCCATTTCATCTTCTTGACTCTTCAGAATGTTTCAACCTACTGGATATTGATGATGTCAATGTCTAGGTGAGTTTTGACTGACCTAGACAGAATGATGGAAAGTGCACTGTTGACCTTACCAAATACTTCAATGTTGACTAGGAGCAATGCTTCCACATCGTTCAAGGCTTCGTCATCGACGTTTAATAGTGTCTTGGTGCTGGTTGTCTCTACGGTAAGGAGGTTGTGACAGTTCTAGACGTCAACCGGGAACGATATTTTTTCTTGCCTTAATGCCTTGTGTCAATCTCCCTAATGGGAGTCTTTTGAGAGAATAGCGGGTACTCTGGTAGAAGGGGACCCTTCTCCATGCCCTCCAGAACTTCCTGAAACTGATTCCAGGCTTCTCTTCTGCAGGTCATGAAGCCTGATCTTCTCCTTGTGCCACTAGACATTTTCTGACTAACCTGGAAATTCTTAGATGCTTGATCTTATGGTCGACAGACAATACAGATGTCACAGGATCAGTCTGAGCCCTCTTTTTCTACAGGAAAGGCATTTCCAGTAGCCAAAAAGAACTGGCCTAACTGTGACTTGAGGGCATGATCGGACACTGGAAGAGCGTGATTCTTTACAGGCACTGTGCCAATTTTTCACTCTGTACCTAAGGCAGCCTATCTGCTAATATTGCCCTGTTTTTCCTTTCTTTTCTGTAAAACAAACGGTGAAAGGTGTTTCGATTCACTTATTATTAAATGAATTACCATTTGTATATAAATGGCTCATTTTTTAAAGTGTTAATAAGTGGAATTTAGCCAACTGCTAGCCTTAGGTTACCAAGAAAATGGCTTCTTTTCACTGACAGATGTTTAAACACCCCTCCTCCCCCTGCTCCCCCTCCCCTTTCTCCCCTACCCCATGACTTTGCTTGCTGTGGATTCACCTGGAGGAGAATACATTGAAATCATGTTTTGGTTTGTGCATAGGAGGAAGGTTTGGCAACTGGGGCAGAATCTCAATGGCTGTTTCAAGGCCTCTTGTTGGTTTAAAAAAAAATAAATAAATGATAAACTAGAAAAATCACACAGCTTATGGGAGTGAGTCACTGGCGAGTTGATGCATTCTGGATTCTGGAGTGGGGTAGTATAATGGGGAGCAAAGAGTATACAAATTACATTTCTTCCATGAGCTAATACTTATACTTATAGTTTTTGCTTAAAGGTGAGTAATTTTTAGTGATGATGACGAGTAGAGGTAAAATGTAATTAAGATAGTCAGTACAGGTGATGGGACACAACTCAATTACTAAAATCATGTTAGGGAAGGCAAAATCTTGCATCAAGAATATTACCTGATTTCTTGGCACATCCAGAGATGAGCTATGGAAAATTCAGTGACTTGAAGCTAGAGAGTAAGCCTTTGGCTTGAGAGAAGCTGGGCTTTTCAAACTATATGTTCAAGCACTGAAAATGCAAAAGTTTGGATGCGTTAAGGTCGTCTCAGCAAGGAAGTCTAGGAAAGGTTCACCAAATGCCACTTTGTGTAGGTAAGCAATGGAGAGCATTGGACTACTAGTGATTCACATTCAGGGGCTATATTGTACTCGCTCCAAAGGGCTGCTTTGTGAGTAATGCCTACACCACATCCAGACGTTCAAGCTGCTTGCTTTTTAGGAGCTTTTTATATTAAGCTAATCCTAAACTGCTTATGTGTACCGATAGGTGGCAACCCATTGCTTAGACAGGTGTCTGTCACTGTTAGACCTGTCAGCCTTAGAGTGGTCTTCCCCCAAACTTGTTGCTTTCACCCCTCCCATTTTTTGCTGATCTCGTTTTTGCTGGCCTTAGGACTCTGCACACTTTACCACTGGTAACACGTGCTAAAGTGCTTGTGCTCTCCCCTTAAAACTTGGTGGAATTGGCTTATACCCAATTGCCAAATTTAATTTGATTTTAAGTCCCTAGTATAGTGGTCTTACATGTACTAAGGGCCTGTAAATTAAATGCTACTAGTGGGCCTGCAGCACTGATTGTTGTCACCCACTTAAGAAGCGCTTTAAACATGTTATGTTATGTTGATTTCTATAGCGCACTAATAACCAGAGAGGGAATCCAGACACTTGGGCAATGTGTGTAGGTATGTGGTCCAAGGTGCTTACATAGAAAAGCCAGATATTCAGCTTCTTGCGAAACTCAAGAAGTGAAGTTGACGACAACATAGTACTCCACATTGCAAGCCCTGTAGCTTCTTTGGAACCAGCCGGTGCGCAAGGCATCCTTAGCACAGGACTTTGCATTGCAAGCCTCCTCATCAATGGCTTCTCGACTATGACAGGACCTCTCATCACAGCCTCACAGCTCCTCGGAACTGACATTGCATGGTGCACCTCCAACCTCTGCGACGCATCCGTGACACAGGACTCTGAAACTTTTGCAACCAGGATTTAAGGTATTCTAGTTCAGTGGGCCTAACTGGGTCCCTGTAGCCTGCCCACGCTCCATCGCGGTCAGCCTGAACTTGTGACTTTGTCCTGATCTAGCACGACCAGATATCCACAGTTGGCGCATTGTGCTTTTTGGTGCTATGTTCACTTAAATCTTTAAAATTGAATATCATCTGTTCTACTGATTGGATTTTTGTCATTTTGGTCTAAAATTATTTATTAAATTTTACTCAATTTTTCTAACTTGGTCTGGGGTTTTTCTTGTGTGTGTTCCACTTTATTACTGTTTTAAGTACTGCATAAATACTTTACACATTGACTCTAAGTTAAGCCTGACAGCTCTGAGCCAAGCTACCAAAGGATTGAGCACAGGTTAAGTTAGAGTTTGCTTGTGACTTCACCGTGACAAGGATTGTAGTTTCTGCTTGGGTAGGATTTCACCCCCTCAACCAATAACCCAATTTCTTACAGTCACTAATAGCAGGGTACTGATTGATTCCGGCTTGAGTTTTTCCATTCATTGATCTGGAATGAAGGAATATGCATTAAAGGACTTGAAGAGATTTTAGGAGTTGAGGCGAGAGCATAGTTGGTACAGAGGGGAGTCTCTAAGAACTGGAAGCAATAGTCGATGTCAGACTTATTGATTTTACATGATTGAGTAAGGGGCACATACCAGGCCCAAGCTCCCAAAAACTGTGTGGATTGCTCCTTTTCCGTGCCTCGGTGAGCAATAGGAAGTAAAGTCCCAGCACTGCACCAGCCACACTAGCAGATCACAAACGATCCAAAGTCGTGCACTTCTGTTGAGACTTAAGGTAAAGCCAAAGCGGTAGGAAATAAAAAGGATAAGGATGGATAAGGTAAACTCACGTTGTGGCTCTAGCCTCTGAAGACTACACCTTGAATCTTGCTATGAAAGCAAAGCAATTAAAATGACAGAAACACAATAACAGCAGAATTTAAAACCGCACTCACCTTGGTACCCAGTGATATTTTCACATGGTTCAAATGGGTTTATCCTTACATATTCAAGGCCTAACCACAATGAACTTCCTCAGTAATTTCTCTGCGCCAAAAATATGTTTGGGAATCTTTACTAATATTGTTGTCTAATATACCGATATTTTGTAGTGACGAAGAGAAAGAGGCATCGATATATTTCCGTTCACTTACACAGGGACGTTCTACCTGTTAAGCTGCAATATTTTCAAAGAAAGGGAATTTACGAATGCTGTATGCTGAGAGAAACAAGCAATGTTCTTCAAAATTGGTACTCTAGTGTTTTAAATTAAGGAATTAGTCAACCACAGCGAGCAGAGTTATAAAATGATAGTTTTAGTTCATATGCTGTTATCATCAGACTTACTATCGAGTTCCTTATTTAATAATATAAAACAGGTCTCCGTACCTTCTTTCCTCCAGGAGAGGACAAATCTGGAGGTGGCGTACTTGTAATATTCAATGGACTGGAGCCACAACTGGAAGGCGAAGACCCTCGGATTCTGCAACATACCCATAATTTATTGAACACAAATACAAAGAAAGAACAATATTTTCTACTAAAGCGCAACATTCAAATATCTTAAATCTAAAGTATTTGCAGAATTGAAATTACATTATGACATGTTCTCTGAGTAATCGGTGTATAATATTTGAGATCAGTCCATCTTAAGAGGAATCATAACTTACTTTTTTATATCACCCCTGAAAAGATATTTGCTAACTCCTAGGCTGCCATCGACAGCATAACTCATTTTGCAACACAGGCTTCCATTACATTTCCATGTTACATACTTTCTGCTCTACCCCTACGTCCTTGAGGCCTACCTATAATAGCGATTTGTGATACCCCTGAAATAGGATTATGATTAATGGGAAAGGCAAACACCTCTGATAGGCCCTTACATTTACCAAACCTGCCGACACACACTGGGTGGGGAAACAGGTGTCCCAGTTATACACGCAGTATTAATATGCACACAAGACACTCATAACCTGGAGAGTCTTAGTATAAGAGTGTATGGCAGCACAGAACTATGGTAAAGAGATCACTACTGTTTCTCTGTTTGGCACTGATGGCGGATAGGAATGGACTGATGAATGGATGAACGTGGCGTAGGTGACTTTATTATGTGGCATTGAGGACCACGGGAATTTGGGCGAAAAATACATAATGTGATTGAAGGCAGGAACCTAAGCTCTCTGCCCATTCCCCTATTCTGTAGTTCTCACTATAGTCTACCTTTTCATCAAACGTTATCTACTCGACTAGATCTGCTTGCTGAGTGTATTTTTTTAAAACTCTTTTTATTAGTCATTACATCATACAGTATCCTTCAACAAGCATTATACACTTGTTCATTTAGTATGCATACAGGTAACCATATTCCACCAGTAATGACTTGTACATTGTTTTTGCATAATAATCAAACTCTAAACCAGCAACCAATACAGTGTTGTCACACAATCTCTAGTATTGCCCTCCGTTAACATTAGGGAACCAGACACATTCACATTTACTTAACGCATTGTAAATCTTAGACCCTCCCATCAGCTTCCCGTCCACGTCATGTAAGTTCAGACCCACAGTGCTCTCATGCTCATCATGTCTACATTTCTTGCAACAGTACCTGTCTTCATTCCTACTCCTAAACATCTTGTGTGTCTCTTCCTGCGTGCTTTCTCCCCCTGTTCCTTCATCCCCTTCCTCTCCCTCCTTCTGATTCATGTTCTCCATGAGGGCCGCCCAATCCACTACTAGATCTTGTTCCAAGTTATCATGAATGCGGGCACGTTTCATGTTCACTTCCTCCGCCTGGGTCCATTCAACCACATCTTTATACCATAATTCTATTGACGGCATCCTCGTATGATGGCCACCCTTCGTTTTGCCAACACCAGTGCCAACTGCAGGAACTTCCAACGCATCTTGCTCCCACCCCACCCCCCACCAGGCATTTTAACAATACCCAATAAACACACCTGTGGGGTTGCCATCTGTATCAGGCCTGTCACCTCCCTCATCCTTTCGGTCACTCTCTGCCAGTATTGTTGAACAGTCTGACATTCCCATGCCATGTGAAGAAACGTTGCACCATCCATACCACACCTGGGACAATTTGCTCCCCTTCCCACATATATCCTGCTAAGTTTAATCGGAGTTAAGTATGTGCGGTGCAAGTAATTAAAATGGGTCAATTTAAAACGGCCGTTGCAAGACAGTTTCTTAACTAGTTCACATGTCGCATTCCAGGCAGAGTCTGCAAAGGGAATGCCCAAAATCCCCCTCCCACGCTTGTCTAGAAGGTTCCACCTTCCACACCCTATCTTCTTGCAATGTCTTATACAGGAAGGTCACCATATGTTTAGTTGCTCCTGACGTTAATAGCAGTTGTAATGTGGCAGTTTCGTTCTGGGGATTCGGGAAATCTGTCCATATTCCCCATGCTGTATGTGTTATTTTACCATATTGGAGAAATTGTCCCCGTCCCACCCCGAACACTGTCTGTGCCTCCTCAAACGTCAAGCCTGTTTCCCCCAGATACAAATCCCCCAAAGTCATGCAGCCACCCTCCCTGACCCATGGTCATGTCTTAATCAATGCGGTAAAATGGAAGCAATGTCCATATAGCTAGATACCTGGCAAAGGGCGTTCTTTTCAAACACCCTTGTGATTGCTCATTCGTAAATCTCCACGATTTGGCTTATCGGGTATGGAGTTTCCGGTATGACTCTCTTCCCATGCATGAGCAGCTCCATTAGGCAGTGTGAACCATGCGTGCCCCTCAGAAACCGCTGGTCTCCATTATCATCCCCCGACGCCCACTGCGCTACGTATTGCTACTTGGAGGCATAAAAATACAATACCAGATTTGGAACACCCAATCCCAACCCCCCCACCCTCCCCCTGCGGGTCTCTTGAGTTGTGAGAGCTCAAACCTACTTCTCTTTCCCTCCCATACCAGTAATGAATCAAGAGACAGTCCAGTTTCCGGAACAGCCTACAGGGCAGAATGTACAATACGTTTTGAATGATACACAGACATCTGGGGAGGAATACCATTGTGGAGAGCGGCAGCGTGTTCCAAAACTTAATTGATCTAGATAGCCAATTGTTCTATATCAAAGCGTATTTGGTCATCCATGGTGTGGGCCACCATGATACCACGGTACCGAAAGGACGACAATTCCCAGCGTAGACCCAACTGTGGCAGTTCCGCCTCCGGAATCCCCTCTAAAGTCCCCTAAGGGAACAGCAGCGATTTCCGTTTATCAACACATAGCCCTGCTATCTCTCCAAACTGATCCAAATGTCGCAGGAACTGTGGGACTAATTCCGCCGGCCGCTGCAGATAAACCAGCACATAGTTGGCATATAAAGATATCAGGGGTGTCATCTCCCCTACTCTAAGTCCAGCAGTCGCCCACTCCCTCCTAAGTCTTAACGCCAGGGGTTCAATCGCAAGTGCAAATAATAGCGGAGAGAGCGGGCAACCGTGTCTCGTGCCTCTCTGTACACCCCAGTCTTCCGACATGATGCCCCCACTGTGCACCCTGGCTCTAGGTGAGGTGTATAGTATCCTAACCCAATGACAGAATTGTGGACCAAAACCCATATCTTGTAGCACTTGTTGCAAATAACTCCACTCAACAGTATCAAATGCTTTTGCAATATCCACTGATACTAGGGCCTTGTCTTCCTGACTGCCCCTCACAGGATGCATGACGTGCGCAAGTCTGCACAAGTTAAGGACTGTGCTCCGTCCTGGTATGAATCTGCACTGATCTTCATGTACTAATGTCTCTACCACTGCTGTCAGCCTACCTAGCA
Organism: Calotriton arnoldi; assembly: GCA_963921515.1. NCBI lineage: Eukaryota > Metazoa > Chordata > Amphibia > Caudata > Salamandridae > Calotriton > Calotriton arnoldi. The sequence continues at coordinate 2,987,369 of CAWUFW010001193.1, forward strand.
GTATCTTGCCTAGTAACACCCACTTTAAGCATGGTAAGAGGCTGTTAGGCCGATGGATGTGCCACGTCACACCCTGGTTTAGGCATCATACATATCACTCCTTCTCTGAGGCAGGGTCACCCTCCCCCCGGCCTCATTGTACACCTCCAGCAGATGGCTAATTGCCCTGCATATGTCTGGTTAAATTCTACAGTGAAGCCGTCACTCCCCGGAGTCCTACCCCTGCTCAGATTTTTTTAACGCCCCTTTAATGTCTACTAGGGTGATGTCTGCAACAAGTTCCTTCTGGGATAGAACATTCAATCGAGGAAACCCTGCTCTCTCCAAGTAATCTGTTATTTTTGGCCCTTCCGGTTCCCTGCCCCCTGCATACACCTCCTGCAGATGATCCCTCAGCGTGTCATTGATCAGTCGCTGAGTGGTGGTGGTCGTCCCATCCCGTCTACGTAATATAACTATGGGGTGTCTAACCATTTCCCTTTGAAGCAACCAAGCCAACATTCTTCTGGGTTTATCCCCTTCTCTATGTAATTTCTGTCTACATTTCCTTCTTGTGAATTTTTCTAACCTATCCCACATGTGCTCTAGCCGTCTTTTAATATGAACCACCGTGCCCCCTCTTCTAGTTCTATCTCCCCCCTTTTTTGAGCCTGTCAGTTCAATTTCCAAATCCCTCAGCTCAGTTTGCAGCTGTCGACGCACACCACAGGTTTTGCTCATACATTCTCCCCTCACAACTGCCTTGAGTGCTTCCCATTTTATGCCCCTACTATTTGCTGTGCCCTTGTTACCTTCCATGTAATCAGTGATCTTGCTATCCAAATCCTGCCTAAAGGGTGCATCCAGCAGCATATCCATCTGTTGATGCCAATATCTGTCCCCACACCTCGTTCGAGTTCCACCCCATTCCAACAGCAATGGGGAATGGTCCGATAGATATCTGCCCAAGTAACCCACTTTATGTATTTCCACCTGTAAATGTACGGTGCCTAGCACCCTATCCAGCCTACTATGGGTGTCATGGGTAACCGAATAACAGGAATATTCTATGTGTGCCAGATAACGTTCCCGCCAGATCACTGCAGCCCAAATTTTGCTTGACTTCAATAAGTGCACCCACCCTACCCGACTTAGTTGTAGCACATGGGGGTTGCCTGTCCATATTTGCATCTAATACACAATTAAAGTCTCCCACCCAAAGCAATCTATCTATCATGTTGGCTGTTATTAATGCTTGCATTTTGGGGAAGAAATCTCTGTCATCCACATTCGGTGCATATGTGTAAAGAATAGTGTTGGACTTGGCCTTGCTTGCAGGGTCATCCCGGAACTTTTTGCCTTTTCCTCCTAGCCTTTTTGCTGTATGTGTGTGATGGAATGCTGCGCAATGATGTGCAGAGGTTTATTTACGCTGTTTAAAAATGTCACTTTTAAAATGTCACCCTGTTTGGTGTGCTTTGTGCCTGCCTGCCTGAGGTGGGTTGGCGGTCTAGTTGTCTGTCTCCCAGACCCCCAGCTTTTGGAGGGAAGTCTGGCAGACAGGGTGCTGTACACCTCCCCCACAGTGACAGTTGAGACTGGAACTGCCAGGAGCCTTCTAGAAGGTTCTAGCCCTTTCTGGTAGGTGGGGTGAGGGGGGTATATATAGGGGGGCGGTGCCTCCATGTGACAGACCGTGCGTGGACTTTGCTTGAGAGGGGACACTCTGCCAGGAGGTACCGCCGCAAGGGCCTGCGTGCTGGCCCCTGTGCCCATCTGAACCCCTCTACTGTCCACAGGGCTAGTGAGAGACTCTGCTGGAGTGGAGACTGCTGCGCTAGCAGGATGGCCATCGTAATGGAGGATGACTGTTCCTAGGAACTGCTGCTTCAGGTCTGGTGAGCTGCCCTACTGCCTGCTGATCTCGCCCTGCATTAACTGTCTCCTGGCCCCTAGCGCCCCGTGAGCGCTATATCTCCCGTGACTATACTTGCCTGCCTCCCTAGCGCCTTGTGAGGGCTGCAGCTTGATTCGGTGGGACCTAGCGCCTGGGAAGCGCTACAACTTTATTCCAGCAGTGACTGGGCTCTTCCTGCTGTCTAGCGCCTTGGGAGGGCGGCAGCGCTATCCAAGCCCCCAAGGACTTTCCTGCCGCCTAGCGCCTCGTGAGCGCTATATGTAAATTGCCGGGGAGAGCTGATTGTTCTAGAAATACAGTGGGAGCCTACCCCGCTGCTGTGAAAAGCGGGTGCCTACCCCGCGTGTCTGTGCCCCCGGAGAAGAATCCACTTTCTCAGGGGGGCTCCTGTGTGCCAGGGAGCCCCGCGTTTCAAGGAGGCGCGGGTGCCCACCCCGCATGTTTGCGACCTTCGCGGGTGCCCACCCCGCATTGATGCGCACTTCTGCTTATTCAAAACCAGCGGGAGCCCACCCCGCGTGTGTGCGCACTTGTGCCTATTTGAATTCAGCGGGTGCCTATCCCGCGTTTTGCTGAAGAGAGCGGGAGCCCACCCCGCCCTCTGGAATCACCGCCGCGGACCCGAGGAGAAGAAAACGGAAGACCGGCAGCCGCGCCTGACGGTGGGCGGGGCCTGCCGAGACGGAACCTGTTGGGCCGGAGCCTCGCAAACTCCCCATTCAAGTCCCGGGTCCCAGGAGGGGGCCCGGGTGAAGTCCGGCGAGGCGCTGCTGCTGGCGGGGCTCTCATGAGCTGAGGAGAGCCCCGCGTGTGCCAAGCCTGCAGGAGGAGACCGGAGCAAGAAGTGAAGTCCCCGAACAGCCCGGTGAGTGAGGGGCTCTGGGGAGCATCGCGAGTGCTGGGCCGGCCAGAGTCCCGACGTGACGGCCGAAGCCGGAGGAAGACGTCCAGAGCGGTCCTGGCAGAGCGGGGGACGGTCGAGGCACATACCGGTGCCTGTCCCCTGCCTGAAGGAACCTGGTGACCAGCGGAGGCCTCAAGAGGAGTCCCGGTGAGTGGGGCTCAGGCTTTACTGGTGGGGGTGTGGAGTCGGGGCACATTGTCGGTGCCCGCCCCCTGTGGCCGCACTGAGGGCCCCGTGGTGCCCGTGCTGGTTTCACAGCTGCCCTGCGAGAGCGCGGGGAGCTGCTACATTGTGGGCCACATTTCTTCCATTACCGAGTCCCAGCGGGGACTCCAACATGCCAGTCAGTGTTCTTTTTTGTGGCTCCTCATTGACCGTGAGGGCCCGTGTTTGACTAACTGCACCGAGGGGGCATCTCTGCCTTCCAGAGTCCCGGTGTGGGGCTCCAGAGGCACCATAGGTGCCAGGGACCATTGGTGACTACCCAGCTGCCCCGCCGGACAGCGGACAGCTGCAACGTTCCGGGGGCATTGTTGATTTGAGAGTCCCAGAGGAGGGGCTCCCCAGGCGCAGCGGCGCCAAAGGCTAATCTACAGCGTTGGGGGCAGTGGTAATGTGTGCAGGTTCAATGTGATGCCCCAGGTTATGCCCACTGCAACCATGCATTTATGCTAATGAGGTTTTGATGACTAATGTTTTCCTCCCCCAAGGCTTACCTGGTTGGTGTTCTGCATTATGTGCTGATACCTGATAAGGTGGCTTATACCGAGCTACTATCAGTAGGCCTCCTGTGATGCAGAAGAGATTTATATGTTACGCCTACTGAGGTTCATGCCGGCTTTAACGTGTACTGTGTGGCCAGGCCTATTGTTGTGCCTAAGATGCTTTTATGCCTAACAGGCCTGGGATTCATGATAATGCTTCTTCCCCAATGCCTACATGGCTAGTTTTATGTTTAGGCCTCATGCTCCCATGCCTAATGGTTTTATTCCAACCCGATGCCACATGCTAATGTGTTTCAATGCCTAATACTAATGTGGTGGGGTTTTATGTTCACGCCTAATGCGTATGGCAGTAGTGCTACGTGCATGGTCATGCCAGAAGATACTGACTGTTACCCAGTTGTTGCTGATGTACTTTATGCCCCAGCATGATTTAGGGTTAAGGCAGATATGCTAATGATAATGCTTTTATGCCAAATGAGGAGCCTCAGGTGTTCATGCAAAGGTGACGCATGCTGATAAAATGCGTAATGTGTTTCAGAGCCTAAGGGTTTCCATGCATACTGTTATGCTAAGGGAGGATGCCTAATGTTCACATGTTCCTGCCCACACTGATCGAGGCTAATGTGATGATGCTAAGGTCATTATTCTACCCATAGGTATGGACTGATTACACTTATTATTGCTTATGGACTTCCATGTACCCTTGGACTGGTGATGGTTCTGGCGGCGGCCCTATTGACCTGCCTTGTAAATAGTCCCCGGTATATTGCTACCTGGTGCCAGTTGGCACGGTGTTCACAACTGTGATGGTATTCTAATGTGTTTTGCATAATCCATATGCTGTTTTTACACAACCTGGTGTGGAGTCTCTTTTGTAGTGTGTCCAGTGTGTCTCTTGTGAGTGTGCTGCGCAGATGCTTTACCCAATGCTCCTGGTTTAGACTACCCGCTCCGCACCACGCTACCCCGTTTCTAACATATAGTCACATCAGTAACATCCAACATCCCATGCAGCAGTACATTATCTTCCCTGTGGGTTTGCTTTCAAATACATTAGTCAGAACGGGACCCCAGGCGCTACCCATACCGCCATCCCCAGCGCATAGGAGGAAAAGTAGACATGTATAACTGCGCCCTCTATTTTTTCTTTAGTTTCACTGCTTCCTCATCCATGAGGTGTGTTTCTTGCAAGCAAGCTATGCCTACCCCTTTTCGCCTCAGATAAGAGTGTATCCTCTACCTTTTCACATAGTTGTCGAGGTCTGTGACATTCCATGATATTATCTTAAAGTGTTGTACCATATTGTTGAGATGAGTGTCCCATATCTTGTTCGTGATAAGTCCTCTCCTGACGTGGAGTACACTGTGCTAGCCATTGTTCCCTCATTCCTGCACTTCCCAACCCAAAGTGATGTGTGTTGCACTGCATTGTAACAAAAGAAACAATAACCACGAAATGAACTTCCCTCCCCATTCCTCCCTGGACAATCATACAAAAAAAATAACTACATCAATGATTGGACATCCAATACCCAGGGTAACACATACTTCTCCCAACTAGACTAAACTGGTGTACTGCAAATCTCTGCAAATGTCTACTAAGTTCTCCCTCGTCGTGCAGTATGTCCAGGAGGCCCCCCCACCCAGAAGAGCTAGGGTACCACACCGGGTCTTGCCTCAGCTGCCCTATCCAGCCAGTCCCCATGTTAATATCTCAGCAGCTGTTAGCATTGCATTTACCATCAAGTTTTGACTTATACCATCAACGTTCCAAGACTAGTAATTGTCCCTCCGTTTACTTCTCATACTTGCCGTTCTCCTCTCACCTGTCGCCTGTGTACCTCTTCCGGGGTCCATGCAATGCCAAGAAGGGATTACATCTTCAGCTTGCATCCCCTAGTGCTGCCGTTCCCAATGATCCTGTAGCCAGCACTTCACTGATACCATCATGAGTGTTGCATGATCGTCGTCCCCTGGTCGTACCGCCATTAGGGAGCCATCTTCCTGCACCTCTTATCGGGGTGTTTCAGCGACCTCCTCCGCTGATTTCTCCAGGGACATACTTCAATTGATAGTTCATTGTGCCCCTTTCCGTAACCTACCAGTTCTCTGGATGCCCCTCTCCCGCTGCAGCAGCTTATCCCATGCTTCCAGCCATGCACAAACTTCATCAGGACTCTCAAAGAAATTAGTCCTCCCCTGTGCCATCACACGGAGTTTCGCCAGGAACATTAGCATATACAGCAGTCCCATTGCTCTGAGTTTCTGTTTCACCTCAACGAACAAAAAAGAGGGTCAGAGCATAAAGATCCAGCACCAGACGTTACTCCGTGTAGTGACCTCTAAATCCTTTCAATAGATCGGTGCACCGGGTCTGGGATGTGACCCACATACATCCCATAAAGGCAGTATACAAAACTACCACTAACAAAAACACACAATTGACCCTGCACTCGAGAACCACAAATAATCTATTTGTAAAAGCAATTGTGCATCATGTTGTAAAAACAGAACAGAATATAAGTAAATAGCTTCCCAAATAAAAAGACCAGACAATCGTATTTTTGATTGTAGAAAAACGTTGTCCTTTTTTATTCCAAAAACGTCATTCTTTAAAATACACGACAGAATTGCTTGCCGCCAACGCGTTTCGTCCCTAATGGGACTTCTTCAGGGCTCAAAAGATTCTGTGTCTGCTGTGTTTATTTTAAAAGTTCAGATGTGGTGTTTGAATCAGCAAGGGGTATAGTCTATGGTTTATCGTGTTCTGATGTTAATATTACATCTCTACGAGCGAGAGGCATCAACAAGTCACCATGTAATTAATCATCTCAATGTAATGATTTGGGAATATGTATCTCCCTCCGCGCGTGTGCGGGCGTCCGGTTCCATAAAGTTGCATTAGGGACGAAACGCGTTGGCGGCAAGCAATTCTGTCGTGTATTTTAAAGAATGAAGTTTTTGGAATAAAAAAGGACAACGTTTTTCTACAATCAAAAATACGATCGGCTGGTCTTTTTATTTGGGAAGCTATTTACTTATATTCTGTTCTGTTTTTACAACATGATGCACAATTGCTTTTACAAATAGATTATTTGTGGTTCTCGAGTGCAGGGTCAATTGTGTGTTTCTGTTTTACCTCAACAACTGATTTTCTTTTTGCCTGGACCTTCCGTGTGTAATCTGGGAAAATTGTTATGTTGTGGTTTTCAAATATAAGAGTTCCTGTTTCTCTTGCTGCTTTAAGGATACTATCCCTGTCTCGGAAATTGAAAATTCACACAATTAGGGCCCGTGGCGGAGCTCCCGGTGGGGAGACGCCTCACCAACACCCTGTGCGCCCTTTCCACTGCAAACATTGGCGACAATCCCTTAGGTCGCAAAGTGTTGTTTTATTCAGTCCTCCAAAAAAGATTCTGCCAAGGCACCCTATGCAGAAATCCCACGAGGCGCAGGTTATTTCGGCGAGACCTGCCCTCGGCATCCTCTGCCCTGTCCTCCAGTATTTTCGCCATGGTTGTCAATCTCACCACTTGCTCTTTCAAGGTGCTAACCTCCTGAGTAACGTCGCCAACCCTTTGTTCATGTACCGTCACTTTCTCCGACACCTTGCGGAGATCTGCACGCAACAGTCCTACTTCTATTGACACCGTGTCTATTTTGCCCTCAAGAGCCCTGCGGGTACCTTGTATGGCTGCCAGGAGCTCTGCTCTCGATAGCTCTATTTCTCATTCTGCATCCTGCGACTGCCTTATGACCCGTTGCTGCGGTGTCCGCGGCTGCGCATACTGGGTTATTGTATTACTTTGGTGTCCTGTATTTGCTTTATCTTTTCCCATTGTGATTTAGCTGAGATGCGTTACACTGCTAATGTCTTCTAAGTCGTTCTCAAAGCACTTGCCGTTGGTGGCCAGGAATAAATCCCTGAAACCTTCATTCCGACCTTGTATTTCCTCAGCTCCCTGCCAGAGCCTCTCCGTCCCCTCCTGTGCTGCCTCGCTTCGCCACGTATCCCTCTACCCCACGTACCTAATATCACAAGTAAGGGCATGTCAATCTGTGTTCATTCACCACCTTCCAACCCAGCTTCTAGGCAGAACTCAGCTTTTCCCCTGTGTGCCTCATATACTGCCCACAGGTGTACTGTGCCGCACATGGACCCAAAATTCAAAGTTCAAATTTAGCTCATATTTTACTTATGTAGGTCGAGCTTACTCGCTTTGCTCATAACGTAAAACTCTTCCCCAACTTTTATGCTTCACCACTTTCAAATGTCACAAGACGCCTCTGTTGACTATATATTTTTATCTCCTCTACTATGCTGCATGTGCCTCTGTAACTAGAGAGAAACTGACACGGGAGAGCTGGGTACACCATTTTGTAGAACTGTTCATGTTTATGCAACAATATTCCTGTCATTTTTTGTTTTTACTTCGTCCATTTTGAAAAAAAGAACAAATGCCTTTACTTTGGTGTTTGGGGGGGGTGTGGTTTCTTAAGATTGGCATATGCCCTGGCTACCTTCATCTCGCACAGAGGTTACAGAAGTGTGGTTTCACTGTTCGACGAGCAGCCACACACCTGTCCGCGAACCCAGATGCAAGTGCAAATGGCATCAGAGGGGTAGAGGGCCCAATTAGGGCAGAGCAGCCCCTCTGTCACCAATCCTGCCAGTGCCTATTCTGTTTGAGTCTGCTATGTCAACCATGGTGGTCTCGGAGAGAAATATCTCCAAAGCGCTGGGATTAAAATCACAGCACATGTGAGACATTAATTAGATTAATTCTGAAAGACCCCGGTATCGGTGTCTGTCTTCGGAAACACGTATAAGCGGCAGCAGGTCAGCTATACCGCCAAGGCATAGTGGCTCCTGACAGCTTGGGTGGCAGAGGTGATATTTCCAGCGTACCAACTGCATGACAGCCGACCCACCAAACAAAAGACAAGTGAGGCCTTAAGTATGCTTTAAATGACATCCTCTTACCTGTGGATCTCCATAATTTCTTCTGCAATCATTCGGCCTATTTTCCCTGCTCCTGCTCGTGTTCCACCAGGAATTCCGGGAACCGTCGGATGGGACCTCTTTGTAGCACCTGCAGTAATTATTCTATTTAATGTGTGCTGCGATATGACATGTTTTTATTACAATTTAACACAAATATATTTAGCAAACCAAAGCAATACTGATGTATCTGACTGAAGACACCATTTTGTCATTCTATTGAGAAAAGGATTAATATTTGCGCCTTGGGTGGATTACACAATTTTTAGGTTGAGCATTCGAGACCTCTTGTATATACTTTAGTATATACTTATATGTGTATGTACTTTGTGGGCTCTGGAGATCAGCCCTAGGACTTGTCTGCTTCCGCTTAGGGACTTTTTTGTGTTCAACTGCCTCTATTTCACTGTCTTGATAGAAAAAGACCAGTAGAGGTCAGTAAAATACCAGAATTGCTTTCTGCTTGTTCAACTGCCTCTATTTAACTTTCTTGATAGAAAACGACCAGCAGAGGTCATTAAAATACCAGAATGACTTTAACATTCTCTAGATTCCAGTCCATAGATATTGTCTTCCACGAGCACCTGTAGACAATAATATTTTTTTCAAATCTTGTGTTTTCAGTGATATGACCACAGATTTTATATTAAAAACAGAGCTTTGGACTATACCATTTCCAGCTGAAAGGCAATATTTCTCTCCATGTGTTCCCATACCTGGCGTGTCGCGCAGTTTGGTGCTTACTTTCCCTCCATGTTAAAGAACAGTAGATGTTTCAGCACCCAGGCTAATGTGCTGCATAGCTAAATACACATAAGGTCCCAAAGGTGAGACCGATTGCATTGCAAATGCTTGTTGAAATAGTGAATGATGAGAGAAGCTGAAAACGAACCTGCTGTAAATCAGCATTATTTAATGTAACTTTGGGCACTATAGCCAGCAATTAAGGTACAAGGGAGCTTGAAAATAACCTTACACCCTGTAGCTGTTTCCTGATCTGCCAGTATATTCCTCTGTTTGTGCTGGGCAATTAGTGTCAACTGACCTCCATTTGAAGAATAACGTCCCTAAGCAAGAAATTAAAGGATCTCCGGTTATACCACCACCTAGTGCCCATTACTCTTGCTCTCATGGGAATACAGACTGTGCAAGAGGCGAGCGATTTCAGCTTAAGACTTTTGCCACAACTGAAATGGGGAACGAGATGCCAAGATGACATTACAGCTATCACACTGGAGACAACGTTTTGCACAGGAAGGATGCTTGAAACAATCCCAGCAAAAGTGAAGCAGACTATCTCCTAAGACATTCAAGAGGGCAAGATTCAACTAAGTGAACCTATAGTACTAAAAAGAGAGGGAAATCGGGGGGTCATCTGGTCTCCATAGTGAGAGCAACAAGTAATATCCAAATATGTTCAGCTTAAGAAAATTCAGTGTGACATTTAAAATAGCGAGAAGAGCAAGGTAGTTAAAATAATGTTCCTTTGTCAGCTCAGGCACAAAACTAAAACAAGCATTTGCAATGCAATTGGTCTTGCATTTGCAAGACTTACAGCTATTGGCTTTGTCAACAGAAAACCGGGCGCCATGCTGAAATATAAAGCATGGCGCCTGTGTTGTAAAGATGAAAGCGGGTGCTGTGCTGAAACAAAGCACGGAGCCCTTACACATAAAAGTTATCTGCATGGAAGCCTGTGAAGCAGGCGCCATGGTAATAAAAAAAAGCAACTCGAACTGGTCTTTCAATACACAGCACTCTCGCCATGTGTTCCTGCACGATGCTCTTCTCTGCTGGCAGGCGAGCTGTGTGTGAGAGCTGCAGGCATGTTGTAGGAGCACGAACCTACCAGCTCGTGAACCACCAGGGATATGCTCTGCTGTTCCAGCCACGCTCGGGGAAGCAGGGCCTCTTGACAAAGGGTCCACGACCACACCCCGCCCTGTTTGTTGCAGTACCACATGGCGGTGATGTTGTCCGGGAACACTTGAACTAGCTTTCCCTTGATTGAAGGAAGAAAGGCTTAGAATGCCAAGCAAATCACTCGGAGCTCCAGCAAGTTGATGTGGAGTCCGGATTCCGCCGGAGACCAAAGTCCTCTGATCTCCACTTCTCCCAGATGGCCACCCCATTCCAGGAGTGACGCATCTGTCACTACTGTGTGATTTGGTTGGGAAGGGAGAGGGGTCTGACTCTGACCCAATCACAGTTGGTCAGCCACCAATGCAGGTCTTGTGCAGTTCCCTCCGAGATCTGGACCATGTCAGAGAGATTCCCCTGATGCTGCGCCCACTGTAACTTCAGGTCCCACTGCAGAACCTGCATATGCCATCTGGCATGTGTCACAAGGTGGATGCAGGAGGCCCTGAGGCCCAGCAGCCTCCGAGTCATTCTCACCAAAATCGAGGATAGAGGCTGAAACATTGGTATCATAGCCTGAATATCCAGGACTCGCTGCTCTGGAGGATAGGCCCGAAACAACACTGTGTCCAGAACAGCTCCAATGAAAAAGAGCGTCTGAGAGGGAGTCAGGTGTGACTTTGGCACGTTGATAGCGAACCCCAGCGAATGCAGGCAGTTCGCCGTAGTCTGTAGGTGGGAGACGACAGCCTGGAGTGAGCTCACCTTCAACAGCCAGTCGCCGAGATAGGGGAAGACTGACACCCCTGATCTGCGGAGATAAGCTGAAACTACCGCCATCACCCTGGTGCTAAGGCCAAAGGGGAGCTAAGGCCAAAGGGGAGCACTGTGAAACGAACGTGCTCATGGCCTACCGTAAACCGCAGGTAGCACCGATGAGCAGGCAGGACGGAAATATGAAAATAGGCATATTGCCAAGTCCAACGCTATCATACAGTCTCTTGGATCTAGAGCAGACAAGACCTGAGCCAGAGTGAGCATCCTGAACTTTTCTTTTTTGAGGAATTAGTTGAGGGCTCGCAGATCTAGGATAGGGCGTAGGGATTTCATTCTTCGAGACCAGAAAGTAGAGGGAATAATAACCACAGCCTACTTCTGGCACCGGAACCCTCTCTATGGCTCCATTGGCCAAGAGAGTAGTGACTTCCTCCTGAAGCAGATTCAAGTGATCCTCAGTCAGCCGGTCGTAAGCTGGAGGCATGGAGGGAGGGGTAGTCTCGAAGGAGAGGGAATAGCCCCTTCGGATTATCTGAAGAACCCACCTGTCTGACATGAAGTTTTGCCAGTGGTGGAGGTGATGACTGATCCTGCCACCAACTGGTTGCCCATGATCTTGAAGGGCTGGACTAGAAGTGTTTGTAGGCTGAGGGTGCAGTGGGGGTGGTGGACTGACCCAACCTCTGGCTGCCTGACCCAAGAGGTCAGAACGAGTCACGCCCACGGCCGCGCAGAGGTTGCTGAACAAACTTGCGCGGTCTTGTGGCTGGGGTATAGATGGCGTGGCTGAAAGCCCCTTCAGTAGCCACGAAAGGGGCGAAAAACAGACTGGGGAGGTGTGGCCACTGAGAGGCCCAGGGACATGACTGTAGTCCTTGAGTCTTTAAAGATCTCCAGGGCCATGTCTGCTCTCTCTCCGAAGAGATGGGTGCTATCAAAGGGCACGTCCATGAGGGTAGCCTGGACATCCCCAGAAGAACCAGAAGTTCTCAGCCAGGCGTGGTGTCGAATGGCCACCGTAAATGAAATCGCTCTGCCCGAAAAGTCAGTGGTGTCAAGTTCACAATGAATCGAGAACTTTGCCACATCCCTCCTGTCTGATACTACTTGGGAGAGGATAGCACGGTTCTCCTCTTGGACCTGTGGCAGCACATGCACAACCGTTTGCAACAGGGAGTGATATTAACAGCCCAATAGGCATACAGTGTTCACCAACCGCAATTCAAGGCTGGCGGAAGAAAAACGTTTCTTGCCCCAACTATCCAGCCTCTTCGATTTCCTGTACGGGGTTGTGGAAGGGAACATGCCCTGAGATTTAGAGGCTTGGACCTCTAAGCTCTCAGGGATAGAGTGGTTGGTGGGGAAATTTGGGTTGCCCGGTGGAGGGCGATAGCAGCGGGCTATTGTCCTATTTACTGGAGCCCCTGTGCTGGGCGTGGACCAGGTTCCAGTAGGACATCAGTCAAGGCCTCATTGAAAGGCAGTAGGGGTTCTGAGGAGGAGACACTCGATTGTAGAACCTCGTCAAGATGTTCGTCTTGACTGCCACAGAAGGGAGCTGAAGATCTAGGACCTTAGCTGACTTTGCACCACCATAGCGTATGAAGCTCCCTCCTCCATAGCCATAGTAGGGGGAGAAAGCAGGCCAGAATCTGGAGAGGTGTCCAGTCCACTGGTCTCACCTGATTCCTCATACCAGTCCATTTCGTGCTCTCGCTGGTCTTGTAAAGGGTCCAGCGACTCCTTCCAATCTTCCTCCTTTCCTAGTCTTCAGAATAAGGCTGCGGAACCGACCTAGGACCAAAGGGTTCGGTCGGTGCTGGAATCGGCATCGGTAGGTGCTGATCCAGCTTTGGGTTGTCTTGGATGAGAATGGGGCTGGCGGCGTCAGGAGTTTTGGAGTGTTGGCCGGCATCGGGGAAGGTCGCAGTGGCACGACCAGCATCGTCTGCATCCATTACCGGATCCATGGGGCAGTCATCTGCGCCGGAGCCGCTGGTGAGGAACCCGATGGAGCCCTCTTTGAGCCTCCGGGGCCCGAAGGCGCACTAGGATGGTCAGGCCGCCCAAATATGAGGCATATGGTGCCCTAAAATTCCTTGAGCTGGACGGGGGTTGCTCCAGCTCCCGGGAAGGTGGGGAAGCGCAGAGTCAACCCAGGCGCAGGTTCAGCCAAAGAGGCCTAGAACGCTAAGGCTTCTCCATCGTGCCAGCCGACCAACGGGAAAAGTCGAAGCATGCTTTGACTTCTTGTGTTTTTTATGCTTCTTACCTGACTGACTTGAAGACTTAGGGCTCCCAGGAGCGGCGCCTGGACCTTCCTCTCGACCGGGACTGACAATGAGACCTCCTGGGAGAACGACATGTGCCGAGCACCGGGCCGCAAGTAGCTTTAGGGACCGCTCCCTCAAAGATTTCGGAGCCATGGCCCGGCAGTCGGAGCACGACTTTGAGTCGTGGTCACGCTCCAGGCACCAAAGACAAACCAGGTACGGATCCGTTACCAACATGGCACGGTGACAGGAGCCACATGGCTTGAAGCCAGAAGTCTTCTTGGACATCCTACACACCAAAAAAGTTCGACAAAATGTCAAAAAAGCATGTCAAAAAGTGAGGGTAGCTCTCTTCACGGATCTGTGCTAACTGGTGTGCACAGAGAAGAACAGACGTCAGCGTGCCGAGGTGGCGCCTGTATAGGTGATGTGGGCGTCACAACATCATGCGGAGTCGGCCAATGCCACCTACCAGTGCACAAGGGTACTGCTTGAAGAAAAATCTTCCGGATCCAGTCTGACGCCTGGGAAATTCAAAGGTAAGGAATCTGCGTCTAGATTTCTCTAACAGATCTTAGTTTTAACATTTATCCTAGATAGTGGAAAAGCCAAGGCCTTTGCAGCCTTTCACAGTGCCTCATTAAATGAAGACATGTCCTTGGAAGAAGATTAGGGGCCCATCCAAGAACCACCTTAGCCTCAGACTCACATCCACTAGCATAATGGCAGGCACAATAGAACCTTCTGAGACTCTGCAGCAGAGAAGGCACATAATCCCCTATGGCCTTCATACACCTTCCTTGATATTTTATTAAAGGGAATAGAAAACCCAAAAGAGCTAAACAAATGCTGGGACTCTGAGGATGAGATAATAAGGAGCGAAGAAACACCACCAGGATTTGCCCTAAATGCCTGGTCAACAGAACAGTAGGAACCTGGAATACCAACTGAGAGCTCTGATCCTACGCCAACCCCAGCACCAATATCAACAGTGATGGTGAAGAAATAGATAAGGCAGAGTGGAAGACACCGAGGCTGGTACTAGACTGACTAGTTGTTCAAAGTTAACCAGTGCAACAGTAGAGACCATCGGTGATGGCATATACAACCAGCCTGGAAGCTCTTCAGGGACTGAAAATGTACCAGAGAGTGTTGGAGGGGCCCAGGGCCTAGCCAGCGAAGCCTGGGTGAATGCCGCCACTGGAGCAGGGTCAGTGGCAGGTGTAAGAAAAGTCAGGAGTGAATCTGGCAGTAGCAGGTATGGCACTTATACAGAGCTGGGAACCAGTGGTAGGCCCCTGTTCAACTGAGCAGCAGCACAGTATGAAGACGAGGTAGGAGTTGAGGGACAGCCTGGAACAAGAATCCTGCCCGAGGTTGAGAAGCGAAGTCAGATAGGAAGAACACCTTTCAACCTGATCAACATAAAGGGGCAGAGGGATAGAAACAACAACAAACAGGACAAATCCTCAAAATTATCTGCAGAGCTGGATCCATAACAAAATTTCGACTAGTAGCACTTTTGCTGGCCTATGCAGTCTATCAGAGTGTGCCTTCCAAACACCAATGCATGTGGAGATGACGGCCAGAACCAAACAGGGTCCAGGATGCCTCTAAACTCAGACTCACCAAGTAAGACGACACCAGAATGGTTATCAATGGCACGGGAGATCGAACAGCCAAAAGCAGGATGTATAGCACTGCAAAATCCTTTCGACCAGAAGAAAAATTCAAAAGAGCGCATCAGATCTGCATTGAAGGGTATGGAAAGAAAGGTAACCAAGGGTAGAATGCTGTGGCATTATATATGCCATTGTGATGTCAAATATGTGGCGGTGTTGGAGCCGACTTGGAGCAGTAGAACCACCTGTTGGCGCAGGAGAGCTACTACAAATTTTCTGATCTTGTATGGGCCAGGAGCAGACTCATAAGGTGAGCAGTGTGCAATAATAAGTATCTACCAGAATGCCTGCTCGAGCCCAAGAAGAAAAAACTACCACTTGGAGAGCGAACATTTTCTCTATGTAAAAGTAGTAGGCAGCAATAAACTATGAAACCAAGAGCACATTATGCATGGGGTTAAGGGGGAAAAGAAGAAATAAGTGAAAAGGAATATGAAGAACAGCTTCCAGGTGCTGCAATAGTTCAGTACATAAGGAAGCTAGATGAGTCTGCTGCAGTTTTACAATATCATTTTGAGGGAATAGAATATGTACATATGTACTTTACCAGTCATTAGTGGGAGACACAAATTATACTAGCCAGCTATATTCTGAAGTACACAAAACATTGAAACAAAATCATAAACTGTGTCATGTTTTTTTAATTCATTTTTTAAAGGAGTTGTAAATTTTTGCACAACTACTTAGACGTATAAGACAGTTTACAAGTAAAGACTAAATATGCACACTGGTTTAGTTTAAATGATCAAATGTGTAATTTGGACAACAAGAGGATTTGACTATATTTGCATCTGGTGTGTTAAACAGGATGACATTTATGTTGCAAAAGAACAAGTTACCTACCTTCGGTAATGCCTTATATGGTTGAGTTAAGTAACTAATTCTTTTGATAGAGACTTCTAGCGGCAGATTCCTAACTTTTGAATAGATACCAAAGCAATTCCTCCCCGAAGGTGGGTCTGAGAATTGATTCAGACCGAAAAGTCGTGAAGGACTAAATGGGCAAATTGCCTGTCATGCCGGACCTAACTGTCAAGGCAGTAGTGTTTCGTAAATGTGTGTGGGGAAGTCCATGTAAAAGCCTGACTGAAGTTTAGGACAGGTCGAATGAGCCTGCAAACAACCAGCAGGTTGCTTCTTGGCCAGTACATAGCAGATCTTAATGCAGAGTGCAACCCATCTGGAGATGGTCAGCTTCTGCACTGCTTTTCCTTTCTTTGTACAAGTGAACCCCACAAAGAGCTGATAATCTCTGGTGCGATCGAGATATAAGTGCAACGCTCTTTTCAGGCCCAGATGGTGGAGTCTCTCCTCCTCCTTGGAGGGATATGGCGGAGCAAAGAATGTCATCATTTTGACGATTTGGCCGCCATGGAAAGCTATCACCACCTTCTGTATGAAAGAGGCATGGGTGCGGAAAACCAGTTAATCTGGGAAGAAACTGGTGTATCACTGGCCCTCCTGGCCAATGTGATGGACACCAAGAAAACTGTCTTGAGTGTCAGGAGTCGGAGAGGACAACTATGGGTCCGAAGGGAAACACATCAGGTAGATCAAAACCAAATAAAGCTTTCATTGAGGCATAATGAAAGGCTTGGGAGGAAACCTGTATTGCGGACCCCTGGGAAACATGTCACAATAGGTGACTTCAACAGGGAGGGCTGATCAAGCAACCGCAAGAAAGCCGATATGGCCGAAAGATACCCCTTAACTGTGCCCAGAGCAAGGCCTTGCCAGGCTTAAGACAAAACAAAAAACTTGACTTCCAATGAAGATAGCGTGAGGTGGAGGATATCAGCCGCCCTCCGCAGCACCATACCAATGGAGGCCCCTTCATCCATAGCCGCTCTAGGAGGAGTGACCAGGCCAGTGTCCGGTGAGGTGTCCAAACCACTGGCATAAGCCAGGTCCTCATACCAGTTGCCTTTGGCCAAAGATTCTTGAAGGGGTGCAGGGCAGCTGTAAGGATCCTCCGATCCACCCGAATCATACTCCTCACAGGGCCTGTCAGGAAAAGGAGGCACTGTCTCTGACCTGGAAAATCATGTTCGGGTCGGCACCAGAATAGACACCAATTGACGTCGGTCCGGGGCCGTATCTGAGTCCGGAAGGACTATAGGTACGGCACCGCCAAATGGCGTCACTGAACCAAACCGTGCAAAGGTTGTAGATTCGAGACTGGAGTTGGTCCGAGTCCAGGAATGGATCCAGCGGGCCTGACTGCCACCAAGGTGAACCCAGGATGGGGCTCCTTCCGAACCTGGTTGGCCCGAAGGCGCTCCAGAGGGGTCCAGCCGCCCAAAGATGAAGCGCATGGACTCATAGAACTGCTTGAGTTTGGTGGGAGTTTCTCTGGCTCCAGGAAATTTAGGGAGGCGTGGAGCAGACCCAGGCTCTCCAGGGGAAGTATGAGAGGGGGGTCTACACTTGTGACATTGTTCCGTGTCCATCCAATGACTTTGTATGGTGAACTCGAAGAGTGCTCGAGTTCTTGGACTTCTTTTTGTGGGACTTACCCAATGAGATCTGTGACCTTGACAACAACCGTCGGGACATGCAGCAGTGTGGAGCTGTCCAGTGTTGAGCAGCAAGAAGCTTCATCGCTCACTTCCGGATCGCCTTGGAGTTCACCATGCGACAGTCCAGCATGCCCTGGAGTCATGGTGCAGCTCCAAGCACCACAAGCAAACCAGGAAGGGGGTATGTCACAGACAGGCTCCACAGGGCTTAAAACCCACAGGTTTCCTACAGGATATAACTAAGGAACACTAGGAGAAAGAGGGCTCAAAAAGGTCGACAAAACATTGAAAATGTTGTAAAGACAAACGACAGAGGCAGCTCTTCCAGATCCGTGCTGATAGGGTGGAAAGAAAATCACTGAGGTCAGCACGCTGGGGTCGCACCTATCTAGGCACCTTGCACGTCACATCTGGCGCAGATGACGCCACCGCAGGGGTGGCTCCTCCACTAAGGCAGAGGAGCGTCACCCCACTGCTCTCAGCGCAGGAAAAATAAAATGATAATAACAACGTTATTATCATTTTATTTTTCATAGGTTCGGGGCTGGGTTAGGGTGGGGCGGGGCTGGTGGCACAGGGAGAGGAGTGGTTTGCACACTCCAAGTGCGCATGACGGTTTGGCCGGCCGTCTTGGGCCGGCCAAACAGTCATGCGCACTTTGCACGTTCCCCACCAGGCTGTAATGCACAGCCTGGTGAGAAACATGCCCAGGCTCCCAATGCCTGTTTGAGTGCCGAACCACAGCACGCAGACCCTTCACAAGGCTGCATTGCAGCGTTGTGATTGGCTATGGGGAGCCTGGTGTGCTTCCTGGTTCCGGCTGGAGCGGCGGGATGACGGAGGAGAGACGTGGGGAGGAGGTAAGTGTTTTTATTTATCTTTTGTATTTTGTCCCCTCCACCCTCGTTCCCTGCCAGCCGCTTCTGCGCCACAGTGGAGCTGTTCGGCGCCACCTACTGGTGTGTGGAGGTACTGTTCAGGATTTTCACAATTCAGTTTGATGCCGGGGGAATATTTTAAGGTAAGGAATCTACGGTGTAAGTCACTAACAGATATGCAATTATTCTTGTAAAAGGCCCGCATATGTCTTCATCATGGAGTAGTGTAATATCACTGCTTATGACACAAAAAGCAAGAAATCCCAAATGGAGAAATTCAAGAAAGGATGGGCCATATGTTTTACAAAAAGCAAAAACCCAGCTTCTAGTTTAGTAGCTAACCTGCATTTTGAAAACTGGGCTCTCTACTGGTCAGTAAAAAAAAAAAGAATTCACAAAAAATATTCAATTCAGTAAGTGGCACAAAGGCAAAATAAAAACCTGCAGGAAGATGAAGCACCCCAAATATTTTGGGGATTAAGATTGGTCAAGTAAATGTTGACTAAATATTATTAACAATGTAATACTAGCATACACTAGAAAAAAGATAAATTAATGTACAGTTCTCCATTGTAGGTGAAGAATGAAGAACTTGTCACTTTAGGGTTTCAATGTAAGTTGAAATACTAATGGGGCTGAGGGCTAACCCATGATCTTTTTGAGGAACATATTTGAGGTTCCATTCAACAGAAAGTTTCTACGATACCATAAACAAAGAACACATGACGGCAAGTGAGGAACAATATGCCAAAAAGTAACCTGTCTGAATGCAAGTGCCTCATTCCTTTCAGCAACAACCATTTATTTATTTAAAGTACACTGCGAACAAGAGTCACCAGGGCAGCAGAGCGCTTTACATAGCAGTGTGAGGTTTAACAAGATACATTGTAAACGGTACATGAACTTACTCAGTAGGCCAAAATGTAAATAATAAGGGAGGTAATATTCGCTAATAAGGACCTTAGTATCCACCAGAGTAGCATATTGTTTTCAATTAATTCTTTGCTAAAACACAAATCACTGGAGGTAGGCTAAGTTGTTTAATTGTAAGCAAAGGCAGTTATTTTAAAAGACAGTCTTGAAACCACTGAGAATATGAATACCTTCTCCAGATTGAAGAACGCTGTCCATACTTTGAGGAGAAGCTGCTAATGGAGGAAAGGTTGCATCTCCACCATCAAGTACGTTGGCACTTAGAAAAAAAAGAGCAAAAGAAAGACGTTAAGCTGGACGTGGCAAATTGTATTCATCGTAGTAGAAAAGCGTTATACAGCAAGGCAAATGAGCAGAAGCCATACATTTTAAACTTGGAGCACTATATTTTACACATTTCAAAAGCATGGATGAATGAAAACCACAGCAGATAAGAGCATTCCACAAAGCATTATTGTTAGACCTGTCAGCCTTAGGGTGGTCTTCCCTCAATTCTTTTGCCTTTATCCTCCACTTTTTGCTGAAATTCGTTTTTGTTGGCTCTAGGACTCTCTGCTTTTTACCACTGATAACTGGTACAAAATTGCTTGTGCTCTCTCCCTTAAACATTTTTAAAAAATGACTCACACCGGATTGGCATATTTAATTTATTTATAAGTCCAGTGTAGAGTGGTATGCCATATACCCAGGGCCTGTAAATTAAGTGCGACTAGTGGGCTTGCAGCACTTATTGTGCCACCCACTTAAATAGCCCCTTAAAACATGTTCGAGGCCTGCCATTGCAGCCTGAATGCAGTTTTAAGCTGCCAATTCGACTTGGCAATATCAAACCCTTTGCCAAGCCTTAAACTCCCCTTTCATTGCATATAAGTCATCCCTAAAGAAGGCCCTTGGTAGCCCAAAGGGCATGGTGCATTGTAATATAAAGGCTGGACACGTAATTTTAAGTTTAACATGCCCTGGTAGTGAAAAACTCCAATTTCGTTTTTCACTACTGTGAGGCCTACCTCTCCAATAGGATAACCTTGGGTAACACTGGGTGGCCTTGTTACATTTAATGTGTGCTAACCTTTGATTGGGAACAGGTAAACATTTCATGTTTAGTGTCTGAGAAATTCTAATAAAAAATCCTCTTTAATGGTAAAATTGGATTTTAAGTTACAATTTTGAAAATGCCATTTTTAGACAGTTGCCATTACCTGCCCTACCTATTTGGTGCCTGCAGCCTGTTCCTGTGTCACATGAATAGATGTAGTTGGCAGTTGGACTTTGTTTAGTCCTTCCAGAAAGCCACACAATAGAGGGATTAGGTGTGACTGGATGGGCCATCAACTGGCAGGATGAGGGGCAGAGCTGGGCACAGCCCCACTTGCAACTGAATAGGCAGTGCTCTGCCTTCAAACAAAATACTTGCCACCCCTGTATTGTTCATGCTGCCATCCAGGAACCCGGGTTGGGAAAGCACAAAACCTCAAGCACTTCAAAGGAGATTCTCTAGAAACTTCTCCTACTTCAAAGGAGGCATCAGATATAACAATAGGACCCTCTGACCCACTCTTCTGTTCACTTTATGGACCAGTGGAAGGACTCTCAGAGGACTGCCTGCTTCTGTGGCTTGCTGTGTACTCCGCAAGAATGCTTTCCTGCACCTGGAAGGACTGTTTTCTTGCCTGGAGCCTGCCTTGAACCCTCATAGAACTGCGCTGCTGCTTGCGCCCTGTCCCATTGCTTTAACCCAGGACTACCAGCGTGAATCCAAGGGCTAGTTGGCTGCACTTCTGATCAGAGCCTCAGGGACAGAAAAGGCTCCAACCATCTTGAACTCACACCTGGCCCCTGCCTGAGTGAGTCCTAACCTCCCAAGTGGTGTCCCCTCCATTCCTAGACCCTTGGTAGAGTTGCTAAAGGTGGCAAGATAGCCAAAAGACAAAACTTGGGACTTAAAAAATGTTTGCCTAAAAACTGCTCTGAGAACTGAGAGGAGATCTGGACCAACCTGCTCATCTATCCGCCCAAGGTGCATCACCAGTTGGCCTGACTTCGCAGCAGGCTTCACCTCCTCCGACACCGCCTGCAGACCTGCCCTGCTGAACTTCTACCTTATTTTATAACATGTTAGTATTTGCATTCGATTTTTTTTAAATCTGCCACTTCCTAAGTGTCAGCACTGCCTGTCTTCTACTATGCACACCACCTTACACAACAGGGGCTATGGATATAACTGGAATGCACATTTTCTCCAAGCCTACACACTATCCTGCTTCGTTCGTGTTCAAAATTACAATTCGCTCCTCAATACAGTGGTTCTCATACTTCCTTGCTATTAGCAATGCCTTACAATGAGGAGCAAGTTCAAAACTGATGAATGGGTAGAGGGCCTTACTACCAAAGGAAATCTGACACATTTAATTGATTGGGCAGGTGGATCAAATGGTGCTCAGCTGCTCATAGTGATATGGATAGACATGCCCTTTGCTTCTTTAACCACACTGTCACACCTACCCTGTGACATCCTACGACCTGTGTACAAACTGTCTACGTAAGCAGGCTGTGAGCGTTTCTAAACTTCTGCATCATGCGTTTAAATGTTGTTACTGAGCATATTAATCTGCATTGACTTGGTGCAACTGGAGAGAGGTATTGTGGGATAATTTCTGTGCAATTTTGTCCAGGAACATACCCTCCTTGTTCAATGAAGCAGCAGGTAAAAAAAAGGCTGCCACTTAGCCCTGATGAAGCCTCTTACCACTTAAGACTGTTGGGTGTAAGAAGCACCCCATATTTTCTGTCAGAAACGTGGATGAAATCAATCTTTTTGACAGCTGTAGGAGAAAAGCTAGGCTTTTGTGACAACTTTATAGCCTTTTTCATTATATCTTCCTGTGTTGGGATTGTTTGCAATGCTAGGAAACACACTTGCCAAGATCATCATCTTCCTACGGGTTGACTATCATGATTAGAGGTCTAGGTAAATTAAGGCACTGTTCCTCAAAAGAAGGAAAACACACACTCCTAAGGAAGTATTCCTCAACCTCCTCTGCATCTTCACCAGTTTGTTAATACATGACTACAGCAACAATAAGGAGCTATGGTCACCACAAGCACTCCCTTATGCTTCTGCCTCAAAGCGCAACACAAAGTGTTCAATTGAAAAAATCAATTTAGGAAACCCTAGCCAGTTGTAACGACTCATCCCACTAAGGCAGGCAAATTGGTCCTGTGGTGAATCTGACGGTCAATGTGTAAAAGGTCCTGGCCTTCCAAATTACCCCTTTTATGCTAAGGAGTAAGTCCCAGAGATTCAAATGTGTCGTAGTGAAGCCGAACCTTGAGGAAAAGTCAGCTATGAAGTCAATGTGCTTTGCTATATATGATATATGTCTGCTGTTCTACCATGTTGAACCCAATATATGTCTGGAATCAGAGCCTGCAATATGCATGAATAGTTTCAATGAGCACAAGGTACTGTGGTGACACAACAAGACATTCCAAACTCCGGCAACAAAAACTATGGTGAACTAAAAATGTGGAAGCTATCTGAAGGCTAGAAAGGTGTCACATGGTGTCAGCAATGGGATCAATAGTGGTACAAACGAAAGTTGTTCCAAGTATGTAATTAGTTGGAGCAAAACTTTACTTTGTTTTTGACCTGGTCAAATAAATTAGGGGCTAGCAATGGGCATCTATAGGAAGTTTAACACTGTCTGATGGAAGGTATGGTGCAGTTTCTATTACTCCCATATGACGAGCTGACAATCACAAGACAAACTCATTGGCAATATATGGAGCCCCATGGGGGGGCAAGTACAAATTTTATGTGTTATGCAAAATGGATGAGTCTCTTTGCATTCAGGCCTTGCCAATACTTAAACCCAATGCAACACACACTGACTTGACTTGGCATAGTACGTATTAAGTTCAGGCAAGAGAATCTGGTTTACAGCTAACAGATGCCTGTCTAAATAGAAAACTATGGAAAAATGCAAACGGGATTTATTCAAAAGAACAAAAACATCTGTTTAAGAGAAATTTAAACAATCATAACTCATTTATCGTCGTATGATATCCTAAATGAACAATGGCAAATACAGCCAGAGGCGTACATGCGAAAGAAAATGATTTACTTATTTATGACAACAAATTAGCAAATATTGTTCATAAGAATTGCCAAGGCAAACAATAACAGGGTTGTGTTGTATAGCATACAACATTCAAAAGGCCCTCATACAGTACTTTAAGGTAAAGTTCCTTTTAAAGGGGTTAGAGGAGTGCTAGTTCACTCCTGCCTAATTAAAGCCCAGTAATCATTTGGGAAAAGAATACGTAAATAAAGCAATTCAAAACTATTTCTAAGTAGCAGGTAGTGGAAAGCAGGCTAAGGTAGCAGAAGAAATGATCACGTCTCTGCTTCTGTGTGGCAATCATCGCACTTTTGTTCACAAGTTCTGACTTTGTCAAAGACAAAATGGCAATAGTTGGGCATTATCAAATACAAGAATCCATACAGCAGGTATTCTTTGGCAATAGCATGTTTAAATAGTCCTTACTTTTTTCAAGTCGTCTGTGCAACGAAGTAGACTGCATGCAGCAATTAAACACGATTGGGAAGGTTCTAAGTAAGCTCCCACTTTATTTACAAGCACATAAGCCACATGAAGATGATAAACAGCATGCATTTATTAATTTCTTTGTTCTGTAAGATACTGGATATCATTTTACGATACCCCCAGAATGCCGAGCTATACAAAATGAAACAGAATAAACAAACATGCAAAAGTATAAACAAACATAGGAGTCCAGTAGGATGAAGGGAGGACCCCGATCTGGGATCTTGGCAAAGAATTCTATTAAATGAACTCCTGTATAGTTAATTTTTAAAAGGTTTCCCCAATAAGAGGTAGATTGGTGCTGCTTGAGTTAGGGATCCTGTGTTCTCCAGAGGAGGGTTTTGGGGCTCTTAAAAAGTTGTGCATGTTTCGGTCGAATGAAGGATCAAATGAAGGTTTTCTGGTGGGGTGTAAATGGGGTGGGGAGGAAGTGTGTCAGGTGCTGTAGATAAAAATTGACTTTCTTTCAGTAGGCCTTATGGATACAGGAAGCATCCTGAATTTGAACCTGGCATCCACTCTGGGCTACTACAGTACTATCACTTGTCCTAGCTATGCAGGTTCAGGCACTTCTTTGTGTCATGATTTTTAAGTCATTGTTACTTGTCAATAACATTCTTTGGAAGGCTGTATGCCATACATTTTAATTTCCTAGTAAATGGAACTACATGTAACCAGAGTCTGTAAATTAAATGCTATTAGTTGGCCTTCAGCGCTCATTGTGCCACCCACTAAAGAAGCCTTTTATAACATGTCTCAGGCCTGCCATCTACAGTGAAGTCTTAAACTGCCATTTCGACCTGGCAAAATAAACCTTTTTCCAGGCCCACAGCTTCCTTTTTAAATACCCATAAATCACCCCTACAGTAGGCCCTAAAGGCTCATAGGGTAGAGTGCCTGGTATTTAAAAAGTAGGACGCGTGTTTAAGTTTTACATGTCCTGACAGTGAAAAACTCCTAAAGTTGTCTTTCACCATTGACTAACACTGGGTTACCTTATTATATATTTTTTTTATTTTTTTATTAGTGCATACGTATATGGCCAAAGAAAAATATACAGTGATTAGAGACTTTTAAAGCATAACACATGGCATCAAAATATATCAAATATAATTGACAACAATATAAAAGAAAAAGGAGCAGCAATAAAAATTATGCACATTTTAACAATTTTACAGCCCTCCCCCACCCCTTCGACCCATGACCCCACCCTCCCCTCCCCCCAGGGGTTGGACAAAAAACAAAATCAAGATCAGTTGGCCTAATACTTCTCAAGCCAAGACGTCAGCGGAGCCCAAATTTTTAGACCTTTGGATCGGGCCCTCAACCCCCTTTTCGAGTAGATAGCTTTCTCAAAATGGTAGTTTGCCAATAAACGGGACAGCCATTGATGAAAGCCAGGGGGAGTTGAATCCAGCCAGGCAGAAGCTAGGCAAAGACGTAATATAGCCATGCCGATAAACACAAGGTACTCGCCAGGCTTCCCTTGTAATTGCGTATCAACCCCAAGTCCGATCAGAGACGATGATAGAAAAACATCGGTCCCAAGTACTTCCTTAAAATGTTTTGAGATTTCCTGTTTTATATTCCTCAAGGCGCTGCATGCATTAAACATGTGATTTAGGTCAGCCTGAGATAATGAACACCGGGGGCATTGAGTTCCTTTTCCTGTTGCCCATTTAGCTATCTTTTTTGGAGTATAATAGAGTGAAAAACATGATTTGTAGTATTGAGCCTTAAGTCGAGCCGGGATTAAGATTTTCTGAGCTAATTCTAACGAGTGAAAGAATAAATCTTCCTGCATTCCTATTTCTGTCTTCCATTTCCCTGCTCTAATCTCCAAATCATCAGGCAATAAAGCATTAAAGAAGGAGTAAACTTCTCCGATAGAAAGCATAGCATTTTTCCTTAATCTATCTATCATGACATTTTTATCAAAGCCAGAAGGACCTCCCCTTTTTTGCTTAAAAAGTCCCGTACTTGCAAATATTTGTAAAAGTCCCTCCTATCTAAGTTATATGTAGCCTTGAGGCTATCAAAGCTAGCTATATCTGACAAAGAATATAAATCACCCAGTTTAGATAGGCCAGCTTCACACCATCTTTTAGCGACAGAATCTCTAAAAATTTCCAGGAGATTGGGGTTATTGGAAATCGGGGTATAGTAATTTAATCGTCCCATCCCTAATAATTTCCGTACTTGCCTCATAACTCTATGTCCACCAATTAGTGATTTAAAGCGTACTTTTTTATAGTGACTATCATTCAGAAATTTCCAGAGCCACCCCCATGCATCCTTGCCCATTATAAGTTGTATAGGTGATGGTATTTCATTAGCTGTGCTATCTCTCGGTTTTTCGGAAATAAGAGTTAAATTAAATAGCAGGGTAGTGACCCAATAGTATAATCGGATATTAGGTAAAGCCAAACCTCCCCTTTCTCTTGGAAGAGATAGAAATTTGTATGATCTTCTGGGTTTTTCATATGCCCAGATAAAACTCGAAAATAGATCTTCGATTTGCTTTAAACACATAGTGGAAAATTCTAAAGGAATTGCCCTTAGCATATACAAAAATTTAGGGAAAAATATCATTTTAATTATATTACATCTACCAATAATTGATAGATGTAGATTGTGTATTCTCGTTAATTCAGTTTTGGTTTTAACAATCAACGGGTTGATATTGCAGTTAACGATTGTGTCCATATTGGCCAGGACATCAATTACAAGATATGTTGCCTTCTCTACCTGTCTGCTAGTATCGATCATGTAAATTTTTTTACAAAGGATCCGAGTTTTAGTACTATTAAGAGAGTACCCCGAAACTTGCCCAAATCTTGCTGCTTCCCCTTCGATCTCTAATATTGCTGTATCGGGGTCAGGTGTAATAATAGCAATATCATCGGCGTACGCCAAAATTTTAGTTTCCCATCCCTGGGATTCAATGGGTCTAATAATCCTATTGGTCTCGAGGAGCCGTAAAAATGGATCGATATATAAAGCAAACAGCAGCGGGGAGCTTGGACAACCCTGACGCGTGCCCCTAGTAATTTCAAAAGAATCTGTAAACGCGCCATTTATAAAAAGTTTTGCACTAGGTTAAAAATAAAGCATCTTAAAGGCCTGTACCAGCCCCTCGCTGACTCCGACCCTCGACAGGGTCTCCCAAAGGAAAACCCAGGAAACCCTGTCAAAGGCCTTCTCAGCATCTAGCAATATAAGTGCTATTGGTTTTCCTGTGATGGTAGCAGCATCAAATAATGAGATGACTCTTCTCATATGATCAGTTGTGCCACGTCCCGGTATAAAGCCATTCTGTCGGGGAGAGACAACCTTGTGAATGACCGTAGCTAAGCGTAGGGCGAGAATCTTAGAATATATCTTGTTATCAGCGTTGATTAACGTAATGGGGCGATAAGAGCCAGGCTCTCGTGGTGTTTTATTTTTTTTAAGAAAGACTATAATTTTAGCCTGCGTCCAGGACTGAGGCGGCTTACCCCCTCTAAAAACATGCAAAAATAAGTGAAGCATCAGCTCTTTTAGCTGTGGGGCAAATTTCTTGTAGAACTCTAGGGGTATATTGTCTAATCCAGCGGCTTTACCACTCGGGAGACTACTAATACATAGCAAGATATCCACCCATTGAGGAGGTTCCTCGAGATGCTGTTGATCCTCCTGAGAAAAGTGTGCCGCTGGAGCCTGATTAATATAAGAAATTGCATCGCCCGGATTATCGGGAGTGTCCTCATGATATAAATTTTGGTAAAATGAAAAGAATACCTTGCGTATACGCTCCGGGTCAGAGGTACTTCCTCCTGCGGGGTCATTAATTTCAGCTATCATATTTTGAGTCATTCTCTGTCTGGCCCGGGTCGCAAGATGGTGCCCAACCTGTTCGCTACACTCATACGCCTTCTCGCGCCAAACCGCTAATCTGTCTGCCGCTCTTTTAGTTATTACCTCTAATATTTTTGCCTTGGCGACCATTACTTTGTTACAAGCTTCTAACGTGTCTCTGCCAGCCTGGATTGCGTCAATCAGGCCTTCCTCTGCTGCTACTAGGTCGTTCTGCATAACCTTAAGGATGTGTCGCTTTCCCTTGTTCAAAGCTAACAAAAAGCTAAGTGTCTCTCCCCGGACTCCAGCTTTCAATGCATCCCAGACTATCTCCACTCCAGTACTCCCTATATTCTCCATAACGAACTGAGGAATCCACTTCTTCATATGAGCACAGTACTCATCATTCAAAAGTAGGGAGCGTTCAAAACTCCACTTAGACACTGGAATATTACATGACCCGAACCCCTTAAGTTCTAACACTAACGGATTATGGTCGGCCAATATGCGCGGAGCCTTCTGGATTGAACAAGCATGCATAATAGTATGTGTTGCAAAGAAAAAATCTAATCTGGTATGTTTCTTGTGTGGAAAAGAAAAAAAGGTGAAGCCAGGGTCCGTAGGATGCCGCAAGTTCCAAATATCAAAGAGTGCTTGTTCCCGACACAGAGTTCTTAAGGCCTCAAAAACCTTGGGCTTGCGACCATTATATACCCAATAATTGTCGAGAGCGATATTCTGGTTAGAAGGTAAGTTTATATTAAAATCCCCGCAGATAATTATGGGTAGCGGCCAGGTAGCTAATTCATTATTTATGTAGTTAAAGACAGTAGGGTCGTCTAAGATACTCCCATAAACAGCACAGATTGTTATTGGATCCCCATTATCCCTACAGCATTCAGTAATTACCCATCTCCCATTCTGATCAGCTATTGTTCTAGTAAACCGGTTAGAGTGATTAGCTGACAATATTGCAACCCCGTGTCCTTGAATTTTGAGTTGTTGCCCCTACCAGGGTATATCCAAGAGTATCTAACAAGTGCGATTGAGCCCTTTCAATATGCGTCTCCTGCATACATATCACATCAGCTTTTAACATTCGTAAGCCCATCGCAGTATTCCTCCGTTTCTTCACATCATTAAGGCCACAAATGTTAATTGTTGCTATGCGTAAATTATACATTGAAGAATAGGATTTTTTTTTTAAATTAAAGAAGGCCAAACCGCTTAAGACAGAACCCCAAAGTGCCAACCCCTTCCCCCCCTTACCCCTAAACCTACCCCTCTCCCATCCTTCCCCCCTGGGTTACCTTATTATATTTATTAAGTGCTAACTTTAGATTGGAAGCAGATGGAGATATGCTATTTACACTCAAATGATTTGTAATTTAAAATCCTCTTTAATAGTGAGGTCAGATCTTAAGTTACAATTCTAAAAATGCCACTTTTAGAAAGTTGCAAACACAAGAAGATGATGGACGGAGCACTGAAACTTTTCTTACACTCACCCCCAGTCACAGATCTGGGTTGAATCCCTCATCGTTCTTTAGCTCACTTCACCATCCCAGTTCAGACCCAGCCATATGCAAATCAATCATGACCCTGTTCCTCTTGGGAACAGTCCAGCCTGAACTTCCAAGCCAGGTCTTCACTGGACCGAAAACAATCATCCTGGGACCGGTTTCGGGGTAACACCCCTCATCAGCCAGGCTAGCTTGAATCCAGATGCAAAGTGAGCAAGGGACCCACATCTGGGCATACCCTGCCAACTTAGGGCAAACAAAGCAAACACAAAGAGATGATGGACGGAGCGCTGAAACTTTTCAGGCACTTACCCCCAGTCACAGATCTGGGTTGAATTCATCATCGTTCTTTAGCTCACTTCGCCACCACAGTTCAGACCCAGCCATATGCAAATCAGTCTTGACCCTGTTCCTCATGGGAACAGTCCAGCCCGAACTGCCAAGCCAGGTCTTCCCTGGACCGAAAACAAGTTTTGAGTCCAGCCCAGTCTCCGAGCCCATCTCTGCTGACTACAGCCCCGGTGCAACATCTGACATGGTCCCAGTGCAATGACCAACGCTGCAATCATTGGTCTCAATGGTCAGCATGGGACTCAATGCAAGGCCCACCATCAGTGACAACGGAAGACGAGCTGATAGTTTTATCGAACTCCGAAACTCACTTACTACCACCCCGCGAGGTCGCACACAACACACATGAACTCCCACTCTGACCCAGAAACCTCCCAACGTATGCTGATGATAATGATGCTGGCAACAATACTCCTTATGATGACGGAAACCTATTTCTGGATCTGCAGAATGCTAATGGTCTGGACACATCTCCAGACATTGGCCTTTCATCTAACCGGACTATGGCAACAAAGGATTCTGCCTCCTTTGCAATAGTGATTAGGAGAGTGGCAGAAGTTTTGAATCTCGTCCTGCCCACAAAAAAGGTGAAGACAAATATTTTAACTGTGGTCCCAACCCAAGCAAAATGAGCCAAGAAGCTCTGGCTCCCTTCAACAAGGCACTTACTGATGTGCTGGTGAGCACCTGGATGAAGCCACTGTCTTGCAGCCCCAGTTAATAGGCAAGTGGCAAAGTGGCATAGATCTGCTCCAAGGAATCTGGACTTTCTCCTCCGGCACCCCACTCTGGAGAGCATGATAGAAAAGGTGTGCACGAGTCGCCTTAAACCTAATGCGTTTCTTACAACCCTCTGGAAAGAGTCAAAGGCATGGAGAAATTCATCAAGCAGTTACTTTCCTCTGCCAGCCTTGCCCTCTGGTCTGTCAATATTACTTACCTCCTGTGGCAATACTTGCATGCATTGTGAAACTGAGTGGTTGACATCTTGCCAGCTGTCCCGGATGACACACGGCCAACCCTGCAATGCCTTCCTTATTACTGATGGCCAGCATGCAGTGAAGTACTCCCTTCGATCGGGCTTGAACATGACCGACTGTCTGGGTAGGACGGATTGAAACCAGTATGGTACTTCACCTTCACGCCTGGATTTGCTACATGGACTTCTCGTCCGATGTCAAACAATCGTTGATGGACATGCCCTTCAGCAGCTTTAGGTTCTTTGGAGTAAAGGCGAACTTGGCCTTAGAAAATATAAGGAGAGCAAAGCCACTGCTTGCTCTCCATGCCTAGCTCCCCGTGTTTGGCAGTTCCCCGAGCAAACTCACCCCTTTCGATGCTTCGGTAGGGGATACCAGCAAAGGGAGCATCAGTACGTGCCTCAGCAGCAATAGGCATCCCAGTCTTTTCCAGGTAGAGGTTGTGGCCAACACCCACGAGGCTCCCAGAGGCAATGTTCTACCCAAACCCCATGCCCTTCTCCCACAGCTGCTGCAAAATCACTTTAAGTCACCCTTGGAAGCACACCATCGCCCTGTAGGAGGCTGCACCACCTTTTACCTCGCCCAGATGGAGGAGCATCACATCCAACTAATGGCTGTTCCAGATTGTAGAACACGGTTACTCCCTACTCCTTCCTCTCAGATCCCCCAGAAATGCCACCCATACTGCAACACTTCCCGGAGGACCATTAGCCAATGCTCCGAGTAGTAGTTCAGGCTCTCTTGGCCAAGGGAATCATAGGGAGGGTGCCAGCAGCAGAAATTGGGACTGGTTGTTGCTCCTATTATTTTCTGGTGCTGAAGGAGGATGGAGGCCCTCGTCCCATCCTAAATCTTTGCCATCTGAACTTCATCCTCCAGAAGAACAAGTTAAAAATGTTCACTCTGGCACAAATTCTGCCTGCCTTGGATCAGGGAGACTGGATAATGTCACTGGATTTGCAGGATGCTTATTTCCACATTCCTATCCTGCAGTCCCACACACGCTACCTGCAATTTCAGGTAGGCCAAGAGCACTTTCAGTTCTCTATGCTCACCCTTGGCATTTCCAAAGCCCTTGGGAGTTCACAAAGATGATTGTGGTGGTTGCAGCTCATCTGCAGAGGTTAGGAATACCAGTCTAACCACACCAGGCAGCACAATTGACTTTACAGTGAGATCTAAAGTCTTAGTGAGCTCAAGAGGCCTATGACAGTCAATTCAGAAGTCAAAGGAGACCCATCCAGAACTGGCAGTTGCATTGATGCTGGGTTGGGGAGGTCATAAGGGAGATGTGGATATTAGAGCACTCTGGGCTCCGATGAAAACTCACCTTCACACCAATCTGTTGGAGTTGCGAGCGATTTGCTTGCCACTAAGGTGTTCCTCCCAAACATAAAAGGGGAACAGGTACCTGCTCTCAGTAACAACACAACCGCTGTGTGGCACTGCATCAAACAGGGCGGAGTGAGGTTGTGGGGCCTGTGCCAGGAGGAGCTACATCTCTAGAAGTGACTGACTGGCCAGGGCATTTCCCCGATTGCCCAGCACTTGGCAGGCTCTTTAAACAGCTGCTGTTGCATAGCAGACCATGAATGACAGTTACAAAGGGAGCATCTTCCAGCAATGGGCTGGCTCAATCTAGTACCACAATAGAGAATGGGCATTGGAGTTCCCAAGGCAGTACTCCTTCAGAGATGCTTTCAGTTTCGACCAGGGCTTGGGACTCCTGTATGCCTTTCTGCTCCTACATCTTCTGTCCAGTGTGCTGAAAATGATCAAGAAAGAATGAGCCCAAGTTATTATAGTGGCTCCACAATAGGCAGGGACATTGTGGTACCCAGACTTCTGGGCATGAGCATTTGTCCTCCGATCAGTCTGCCACTTCGGAAGACCTCCTGTCGCAGCAGTATGGCCAGGTCCTGCATCCAAGCCTGCATAATTTGCAACTCTTTGTGTGGAGACTGAGCAACAACAGTTAATGGCTTCTGATCTCCCTCCCAAGGTGGTTAGTGTCATCTTAGCAGGCGTCTATACATCAAAATGGTATATGCAGGATACTGGGAGAAGTTTGTTGCTTGATGTTCCTTCCGTAACACTAAACCCTTGAATGCAAAGTTGTCTGACATCTTGTTGTTTTGTCTGTCTTTAGCCTAGCAAGGCCTTGCTGTGGCATGTCAACATTTATGGCATGGCAACATTTAAGGGTTATCTTTTGACCAAATCAGCCATCACTTTTCAAATCACTTGCTGTAGTGCGTTTCTTGGAAGGGCTGACCTACATGTTGCCTCCAACACCTTTTGTAATGCCGCAGAAAGACCTTAATTTGGTTCTCACTTACCTGATGTGCACTGCCTTTGAACCGATGAACAGCTGTCGTCTCCGCTGGTTGAACATCCAGACTGTGTTGCTCATCGCCATTACACCTACAAGGCGAGTGAGTAAACTTCAGGCCCTGTCTGTCCAACAACCATAAACAGTCTTACAAGAAAAATTGGTCCTCCGGATGAAAGTGGTATTCCTGCCGGCAATACTTTATCTTTCCGGCTTTCTATGCACCACCTCACCTCTCTAAGTATGAAGCACACCCCCACTGTCTTCACCCTAAGAGTGCCTTCAGTTTTTACATTGATCGGACCAGAGACTATTGTTTGGATGATTAACTGTGCAATTCTCTGGTGCTAAAAAGGGGGGCGGGACGACGGGAACGGTGCAAGTGAACCATTTTCTGATAGATTGTGCCATGCAATAATATCGGTTATGGGCTAGCCAAAAAGCAGCCCCCTGAAGACTTGCCCACTTAATTTACTGAATTTACTAGAGGAAAGGTTGCTACCACTGTGCTTGCATGCAGTATGCCAGTCTTGTCCACCTAGCAGCCTGGCAGATGTCCATCTCTCTACACTTTCACAAAACACTATTACCTGGACAACCAAGGCCAAGAGGATGGGCATTTTGCCCGATCTGTCCTATAGAATTTCCTAGTCTGAGCCATTCCACAGATCTATCACCTGGGGAGGTACTGCTTTACTTTTTTTTAAATATTATTTTTTATTATGGTGCATAGTGCAGGCATATATAGTAGCAGGACTTTCAATCACCACGGCTGCAGTATAAACCAAATGCAGCAAATAAAAGGCAGGTGTTGAGAAGGAAAGAAAACCTGCACTCCATTAACACTTTTTTAGTACTACCGACTGTAACAATTACATGCTGTGTCATTGACTTCGTCTTCTCATATCTAGCACTATAAGAAACTATATGTGAGCATTTGTCTCATGTTCTGTAACCCACTACAGTGTCATGGAACTGAGGGGGTTGTGGAGGTGAGGGAG
Organism: Calotriton arnoldi; assembly: GCA_963921515.1. Lineage (NCBI taxonomy): Eukaryota > Metazoa > Chordata > Amphibia > Caudata > Salamandridae > Calotriton > Calotriton arnoldi. Next base: position 3,021,453 of record CAWUFW010001193.1, read on the forward strand.
AAGAAGTCAGTGCCATTGCGGTGGGGAGGGGTAGGTCTCGCTGTAGAGGAGTTGGATGAACCCGCGAGGGTGACGGATAGTGCTGAACTGTTCCGGGTACGTGGAGTAGAATGTGCCATTGACAACAGATAAGTAAGGAGGGGCTGCCAAATATCCCTAGGCCTGGAGGAGGGGGGGGGCTTAAGTGTGGCATATAGCTCGCTGCTGGTGTCGCAATAAGCCAGGCTTGTGAGCCAATTTTGAACGGTTGGGGGGCAGTTAGTACCCTAATGAAGGGCAATCCATCATCTGGCAAGCAGGAGGGCCATCGCTGTATATCGACAGATGCCTTTTGGAGGATCCTGTACATAACCCAGCAGAGCCACAACAGGGGCCAGGCTAATGCTAGTCTCCACCATCTAAGTCAGACAGGAAAAAAAATCTCTACCCAGTCTTGTGCGATATGTCTACAAGTCCAAGTCATAAGTAAAAAGTCTGCATCTATGTCGTGGCATTTAGGGCATTCAGGGAATCTTGAACAGTGGAATCTATGAAGATCAGCAGGGGTAACATAAGCACGATGTAGGAATTTAAAATGAATAAATACATTTATGGTGGTGATTTGGGGAAACAGACCGTGTTTGTTGACAGCAGGTGGGGCATATGTTGTCTGTCAGACGGAAGCCCTAATCATTTTCCTAACGGACGCAAAGTTTTTGGTAATAGACGGGCAGTAAGGACAGGCATGAATGATAGAGCTTGGATACCAAACGAGTGCCGCTGCTGTCGTCTATCAGGAGTGTAAGTGGCGCAAACTCCTCAGGCGCTAATGGATAAAGCGGAATCTGCGCACGGAGGGTGCTGTGAATACCTTGAAACACAAAGCGGTCCATCACCGTTGAAGCAGCAAACCGGGAGTCAATGGAGTGGGAAAAGGCATGACTGTCGGGAAAAAGTCACTAAATGTATAAATGTTGTAGTGTGTCAGGGTGCGTCCAACCAAGGTCTCATCAGTAATAGGGAGCCAGGGGTTCCTGGCAACGACCAGAGAAGGGGAATAAAGCAATGCAGCTTTCAATATGTACTGTAGTTTGCACCAAGCCCAGCAAGTGATGGACAATGGTTGTATGTCAGTAGTGTCCATGGGGAGACCCCTCGGTAGTATGGACTCAAACTGCACTATTGCGGCCAGGTCAATCTCTAGTCTGGTGTATTGGAGCCTGGCATCTCTATGAAACCAGTGATGAGCGTACTGGCATTGATCTGCGAGATAGTACAGTTAGAAATGTGGCACTCCAAACCCTCCCCGTTCATATGGTAGGAGTAGTGTGTCCCAGCCAATGAGGGGATGCCTACCGGCCCAAATGAGCTTCAATAGTATCCCCTGCAAAGTGATGAAAAAAAGCGTTGTTCAGAGGGAGTGGGATATTTTGGAAGAAATATAAAAAACGGGAAAGAACCACCATTTTGATGATTTCAATGCGTCCGGCAATGGAGAGTGGGAGTCGTATGCAACGCTCCACCTGGGCGGTCAGGGTGTCAATAGCGGGACCATAGTTCAATTGGATCACCTGTTCCTTATCACGGCGTAAGTGTACTCCGAGGTATTTAACTGAGCAGTCGCACCATTTTAAGTGAAAGTCACATTTGAACTGAGTGGTGGTATCAGTCAATGGAAAAAGCTCAGATTTGGACCAGTTAATCAGGATCCTATAATGGCTCCCGAAATGCACCACCTCACGAAGGACAAGGGCTAGGTTCTCCTCTGGGTGACTGATAAAGAGAAGGACATCATCTGCATACAAAGATGCAACTACCGGTCTGGGGCGGAACTGTAAGCTGCGGTACATATGGTCCTGCTGTAGGTGCCGGATGAGAGGATCCATTGCTATGATGAATAGCAAGGGGGATAGCGGGCATCTCTGCCATGTGCCCTGGGTAATAGGGAACGAGCGGGTAAATGAGGAGCTAATTCTAAGACGTGCTTTTGGGGCAGAATATAAAAGACTAATCAAGGATGAAAATCCCAGTGGAACACCTAGTTTACGTGCCACTCCAAGGAGTCGAAAGCCTTCTCTGCGTCTAGGAGAGCCACATGCGCGGGCGTGCTCAGAGAGACTCTGTTGAGGACTGAAAAAACTGTGTGTAGATTTAAGGAGGTGGAGCGGTGCGGAACAAACCCAGATTGTGTGGGGGAAATTATTTGCTCCATTAGCAGCACAAGGCAGTTAGATAGCACTTTGGCAAGAACAGCCGAGCCAACGTGTGTCCAGGACGCTGCCCTCCCTGTACCTGCGAGCCCTGACATATTTCCCAAGGAACACGACATTGCGGTCCCCCAAAATCGGTACTCTGTCAGGAGCGTAGCGCATTTAAGCACGTGTGCAGTAGCAAGAGGTGGATGGGCTTCGAAATCAACATGGGTGAGGACATTTTCTACTCATGTTAGTTCCTTATGGATCTCCCGCAATACCTCATACTGCTGTGAAATGCAAATGTTTCTGGTGTAGGCTTTAAAAGCCTCCCAGAGTGTGGCCTGAGTGGTCCAAGATCGACTCCTGTAAAGTGGAGCAGAATAGTGTGCCTTGTAGGGCCAGCGTGGGGAATTGCCAAGGACGGGCGTGAGTCCCCTTAAGGGGAAAATGGAAGGTGGCTAGCACTGGGGCATGATAGGAAAGTATGCACGTTAGGTGGTGGACCCATTTCAGCCAAGGGCCTATTACAGCAGAAATGAGGCATAATAAATGCAGGTCCAGGTAGCATGTGGGGCAGAATAGTGGGTAAATGCCTGTGAGGAGGCCCCCTTTTGGCACCAGGCATCTTGGAGAGTATAAGTAGTACAGATATCTTTTAGGATACGGAGGGAGTGCGGTTTACCAGTTGAAGCGCCAGCTGTTGAGCCGCGGCATGTATCCATTAAAAGATTAAGGCCACCCCCCAATATGAGATGGTCAAAGTCCAGTTTGGTGATGTGTGTGTGCAGTGTCTGAAAAAATTCAGGGAATCAACATTTGGCGCATAAATATTTGCCAAAAGAGTCAATTTGCCCGCCAGTGTCCCAGCCACCAAAGCGTATCATCCATGTTTGTCAAGTATTACAGTCGAGGGGCAGAAGGGGACATTTTTATGAATCAAAATGCAGACCCCTCCAGAGTAGATGCTGTAACAAGAGAAATACCAGTATGACCCCCAGTGGGATGCGAGGGTGTGGGATCTGCCGCGGGGAAGGTGGGTCTCTTGCAGGAAGGTGATTTGGGCGCTGTGACGTGTAAGATGTCGCAAGTCTTGCTTGCCCTTGAGAGGATTGTTAAGGACTTGAGTGTTCCATGACAGCAGTGTACATGCTATAAATTGTGAATCAAGGGTGCGTGTGGGTAACATCTGTGGGCCCGATTCACAGAACTAACTTAAGACAAAATCCTAAACTTACTACCATTTTGGTATTCACAGAAGGCACTTACTCATTTTGGTATTCACAGAAGGCACTTACTCATCAATGAGTAAGTGCCTTCTGTGAATACCAAAATGAGTAAGTTACTCAAAATGAGTAAGTTACTCATTTTGGTATTCACAGAAGGCACTTACTCATCAATGAGTAAGTGTCTTCTGTGAATACCAAGATGAGTAAGTGCCTTCTGTGAATACCAAAATGGTAGTAAGTTTAGGATTTTGTCTTAAGTTAGTTCTGTGAATCGGGCCCTATGAGTGCTCGATAGATAGTGGAATCGTGCCTCTTTATGTAAAACTTGTCAGTTGGACTACATGGGAAGACAGCATCATTAAACAAACATTTTTTCGAGATCCCTCCCACCACCCACACCAGGCAATGTAAGCACCGGTGAATCCCCAAATAAACTACCCAACAATTAAACCAAAGAAAAACATCAATCATTAGTGTCGGGCGCAGCACAGGCCTTCGAGCAATCATTAGTGTGTATACCACTGCAGGGTGGTAACGCCTCGGCGGTGGCCCGGGGGAAAAATACGGATCAAGAAGTAACATATTGTGAAATGGGCCCAGAGGAACAATAAAGGGGTATCAAGTGCAGAGTCGCACCGTGTGAAGAGGATTCCAATACAGCAACAGCATGTGGAATGCAGCCAGTCAGATAGCGCAGGCCAGGAAGAGCCCAGCTCAGACGGAGGGGAAAAGGTCTGCACTGGAATCTGACAGGGAGTCCGAAGGAGACCTCTCGGTAGTGGAGCGTCCCGGTTGTGTGTGAGTGTTGGAATACTGGACAGCCGCCGGTGTACAGAAGAAGCGGGGTTTCCCGTTAACATCTACCCTGAGCCTCGCAGGATATAGCATGGCATATCGAAGACCCAGTTTCCCAAGTGAGGATTTGGCATCAACAAATTTGCGGTGGGCGTCCTGTACCATTTGGGTAAAGTCTGGAAATGAAGAGATCTCGGCCCCATGTCATTGGAGCGGGACAGTTTCGAGTGCAAGTCTGAGGGCCATATTGCGATTGCGAAAATTGAGCAATCTGGCAATGGTAGGTCAAGGGGGGAGGCCGCAATAACAGGGAGCAATGGGCTCTTTCCACCGCAAAAGTGGTTGTGAAATGTTGTTGGCCCAGGAGGTAGGATAGTGGATGCTCTACAAATAGACCCATGCGGTGGTCTCTGCAACATCCAGGACACGCAAATTATTGCGGCGCCACCTTGCCACCAGGTCCTCGTTCTGGATTGCCACAGCTTTCAGCAGTACCTCCAGTTTTTCTAGGCGTTTGGTGGTCTGGGTCGCCCCGTCCTCTAGGCCAGAGACCCTCTCCTCAGCCGCATCAAGCCGGGCGGCGGGCCCTTCCAACCATCCCGCCAAGGTGTCAAGGTGCCTAGTTAGGGTATCGAATCTGCCATCAATGGCCCGAAAGCCTCCCTTCAGCTCCGTCATGATAGCGTCCCTCCCGGACATTTGTTCGGTCTCAGAGCCCCCACCACACCCAGTAGGCACGGGCTCACGGGAGGGTCAAGGTCTATCAAAGCCAGTTTCCACTTCTTAGGGTCCCCACGAACCATATCAGAGGCGGCATGTCGTAAGGCACCTGGATTATGGTTGCCCACCCAAGGTGCAGAACCCAAAGCTACGAGCAGTATCCCACGTCGGCCCCGCTGGTCAGACAGCTCAATCAGGCCGGTCAGCAGCAATGTGGTGTGGTGGGCGGAGCAGATACTGGGCCACCACAGGGCCCATAGATATAGATATGCAGCAGGCAAGTTGAGGCAGCAGGGAAGTTGAGGCAGCAGGCCCCGGCGGCAAGGTCTATGGTTGGGGAGCGCACACTAGGCTCATTGGTGTCTGGACTGCCCACGTAGGAGACCGCGGCAGGCTGGCAATCGCTCCCCAAAGTGCCACACGTGTTCACAGTACTCACAGCAGGGGATAGGGATCAGCCACCGGCCGGCAGTCCAGCACTTCCGCATGTTCTGGCACACATAGACCCATCCGCCAGCTGCGATGGAGAGGTGCCGGGCAGCAGCCACCGGCAGAAGCAGGATCGTGGGGGGGCCTGGCTCAGCGCCACAGAGGATCCTCATGCAGCCACAACATCCAGCAGCAGATGGGGGCTCAACAGGGTGAAGCGGCGGCCCCCAGGAAGCACAGCTCGGTGCCTTGGGCGGGGCCCAGATGAAGTCCGGGGCCAGATGGCCAACGCCGCAATCAGATGGCAGGGGTTCGGGGGCGGAGCAGCAGACACTGGCGGGCACAACCTCAGGCTCACCCGTGATCCCTGTTGTCGCGGGGCCTCCGAGGTAGGCTGGGAAGCCCGCACACTCACCGCCTCCCATTGCTGTATGGCATCCGGTATGCCCAGCCCACCACATCCGCAGCAGGAGGTCGTCTCAGCACTGTTGCTGGATGTGGATCACACTGGATCGGGTTATGGGCCCATTTCTTCGTTTCCCTCGAGCGGGACTGCTGGAGCTTCAGACTAGCGCAGCCATCTTGGCCGGCAGTCAGGCCACGTCCTTTAATGCTTTGGTATCTAATCACAAGGGGATGAATCTGCAGTTAGAAGTCTACCAGTACAACAAGTTACTTACCTTTGGTAATGCCTTTTCTGGTAAAGACTGTACCAAACTGCAAATTCCTTACCAACCCACTTCCCGTTCTGTGGAATGGACTTATACAGTCTATTAATAAGATCCCAATATAGAGATCTGCAAACTGGCATATTCTAATTTCTGTGGGCTTTGCGTCCAACAGTGTGGAGAGAGATCAGAAAGGAACTGATGTCAGCAAGCAGAACTCACACAGATTTAGTGGCCTCGAAGTCACATCTGGGGTGGGACTGATCCAACGTGGAGCCTCATGACACCACCTATCGAAACACGACGGAATTACTATAAAAAATGTACGGACCCAGTCTAGCATCTGGGGGGATTCACAAGGTGAGGAATCTGTGGTTAGATAGAGTCTCTACCAGAAAAGGCATTACCAAAGGTAAGTAGCTTGTTCTTTTAGGCTGGTCAGTCATATATTAGGATCTACAGTTTTGTTAGCTGCAGACAAAACATAAAGCAGGTTGCTTGCCTTCAAGAGACACAAGAAGGTCCTCTCTGTCTGCAAAAGCTTATTCATCTCATGGGGCAGAACTCTTAGTGAAGGGCAAGAAACAACTGATTTTGTTCAACATATTCATATAAAATACATGAGAGAATCCAAGCAGGTACCCGCATGGTTGAAATAAGTAAAATATTGTGAAAATACTTCTGTCATGAGATGTGTCCATGCCCATCTCGCTCACGCAATAGTGAACAGGCGGCCAGTCAATGTAACCCATCTGCCAAACATTGGTGTGCCCAACATTGTGGAAAGGCTCACCAGAAGGAAGGTCGGTGGTGGTTTTTGCTGACGGCAACTAGTCAAAGGTGGCCACCGTTGCCGAGAACTAGTCAAAGTTTGCTGTATTCCTGCAATATTTGGCAATTCTCGCTAGACTACATGAGCTCTCGACAGCCGTCTTGGCAGTTGTTGATGGTGTTTCTAGGACAGCAGTGGTGAAATAGGTCTCGCTCAGGAAACTGAGCAAGACATCTTGTGAGAGAAGATTTGGAGTTCAGGAGCAGTTGAGAGCAGCAGTTCTGGGTTTGTGTGAGCCTGAGGATTCCAAACCAAGGTTCTAAGGAAATAATTTTTGCCTTGAAGGTATGAAGTAATAAGGAAGCCTATGAAGAAAACTTGTCCTAGAAAATGAACTGTGCAGGCAAGTTAAGGGGTTGAAATACTTTAAGGTTGTCTTAGGAATCTTGTAACACTGTAATTGCTCATTGCTTTTCAGGTAATCGTGACTTATTGCGATCTTTTTTTGCTCCAGGTCTCCTTCCTCGCAGTATTCTCCCTAATATTCCTTCTTCTCATCTGACCCCTCTGATACTCTGTGGAACATCCAAACAGAGTCAGAGCTGCAAGAAGGTGGGTTTCTGTGATGTATTGCTCCAGAAGATCCTTCTACCTGCCAGAATTACGGGCCACGAAATAAAAGATCGTCTTGAACAATTCCTACCAAATGGCCTCATTGAAGGATCTCAGTGCCATGATCGTGGATTTAAAAAAGGAAATCATTGCCTCAAGGGCAGAAAATGCAACACTGGCATGTGGAGCTAACCAGATCTATCCAGATTAGAAAACCCAAGTGTACATATTCCACCATTTGAAAGGTAAAGTATGGGGGCAACAGTGGTTCCTGGGTCAATCTCGGTAACCATTCCAAATACAGTGCCACTTGCAGCCCAGAAAGGTTCTCAGGAGACCATACTAGTACAATTATACAAGTTATACTTCATGGTGCAACCTCAAGCATTTCCTGATGCACAGTCCAGAACTGCTTTCTTGGCATCCTATTTGGGCAGTGATGGTGCTTCTTGGGCTGTGCCTCTTGTAAACGAATATGGCCCATTATTATAAAACTGGTCCAGGTTTAATCGGAACTTGAGAAAGCTTTAGTCGAACCATAACCATGTTAGCTGACTGCAAGCTGTTTCATATTTAACCCAATTTATTGCACTAGTAGGCAAGACTGGTTGGCTAGAAGAAGAGAGCAGCCCTCTACTACCAAGGATTAAAGCATAACATGAAAGATGTTTTGGCACACATTGACCCTCCATCACAAACCTGTGCTGACCTTATTAACCTGACCCCAAGATTAGATCATCTTCTTTTCCAGAGACGTGGGGAGAAGAAAAAGCTAGAAAACAACCCATTGTTTAAATCTCACGAGAAATCAACACCAAGGTTCAATAGTACAGAACCAATGGAAATTGGAGGGGTTGGAGGCCCTTTAATGAAAGATCAACAGGATATCAGACACAAAAATGGCTTATGTAAGAAAGGCCATTTTATTAAAAACTGTCAACTTGTACCAAATCAAGCAAAATCAAGACAGTGGAGAACTGGAAGTCACGCTGCGGAATCAGGAGTCTGCTTCGGGAACAACTATGTTATCTCCTGAAAAAAACTGTGGCCAAATTTAACAAAATGCTGTTCCACACTTAATTTTAGAAGCCAGTATTTAATCCCCTAATTAGCTGTCCAAGAGGGGAGAGTCTATGATTGATTCTGGAGCTACTGGTAATTTTATTGATGCCAAATATTTAGAGCAGCTAGATTTAGACCCAATGAAAGATTGGACCTGAAGCCATCTGAGCTGTAGATGGGACGATGCTGGCTTCTGGACCCATAATTAGACAAACTACTTTAGTGACACTCTGATGTAAAGAACAGCCACTGTACCACTAGAAAAAGAAAATCAGTTGTATGTCATTGATGCACCTCAATTCAAATGAATTCTTGGTATGCCTTGAGATATGCTCCACAACCCAGTCATTGATCGGAACCAGCGAGACGTAGAATTTAGGTTAGCATTTTGGAAAGACATTTGCAGTTATGTGGAACGAACTGTGACTCACTTACACCATACAGCTGCCACAGACTTTGAAAAAAGACACTGAGTTACCCGTGTAATACAAAGAACTTGAAGAGGTTTTCAGTGAGTGAATTGCTGAAACTCTTCAGCCACATCGCAACTATGTCTGTCAAACTGATTTAGTTTCTGGCGCCACAATTTTGTGCAGCCAATATATATGCCCTAAGAGAAGTAAAACCTTTATCTGAGAGAACATTTGGACAAATAGCTATAAAGTTGTTTTATCCGGCCATCAAAGTCACCTGCAGCTTCTCCTTTGTTTTTTTATAACCAAGGCAACTGAAGCACTGCGCGTATGCCTCAACTGTAGGGCACTGAACACTGTTATAGTAAAATACAGCTATCCTCTTCCACTCAGCCCCGTTCTCTTGGATCAGGTGCGCATGGCAACAATTCACACCAAAACAGATATACATGGTGCCTACCATCTGGTCCGAGTTAGAGCCGGAGATGAGGTGAAGACTGTGTCTTGACCCGTTTTAGACTGTATGAATATTGAGTAAAGCTGTTTGGCCTATGTTATGCCCCAGCAGCATTTAATTAATTTTGTTAACAATGTTCTGCGAGACTATCTAGACCAATTTGTTATCATCTATATTGACAATATTCTAATTTATTCAGTAAGAAACAGAACCATTTTGAGTACATTGCAACATAATGGCCTATTTTACAAAGTGTCCAAATTCAAATTCCATGTCATGGAAGTGGAATGTTTTTAGTTTTAACACCTCAGGGGTTGACCACGGCTGGAATGAAGATTCAAGCAGTTAAAGGATGACTAAGGTCACAAAAAGAAGTACAGAATTTTTGGGAGTTGTCAACTTTTAATGGCAGATTCATTCACAATTTCTCAGCGACAGTTGCCCCAATTACAAAATTATTACCTGAGAACACTTTTAGTTGGACCCCTTAAGGCGATCAGGCCCTTACTACCCTGAAAAAGGCCCTCACTTTGGCACCCATTTTGGTGCATCCAGATGTAGAGATGCCCTTTATAATAAAAGCAGATGATTTTGATGAAGCCATAGGCACTGTACTCTCACAGAGACATTCTGAGACAGGTCAGCTCCAAAATTTGATTTATCTGTCTAAGAAGTTCAACCCTGTATTACAGAATTATATTATAGCAGAGAAAGAGCTTCTAGCTACCTAAACTGCATTTAAGGAGTGGCGGCACTATCTACTGGGAGGAAAACACCCTGTTACCGTGTTTATGGACCATCGTAGTTAACAGGTTAAGGTCAGCTAAAGCATTAACGCTCTTTGCAGGGTTTGACTTTGTGACATTTCAGGCACAGTCAGAAAATCAAAAAGCAGAATCATTCTCAAGTTAAAAGGAATGGGACCACCTTATAAACCAAGCAGAAACTCCAAATATAATCCCTGCTCAACATATGATTGGTGCTAATTTTGTGCACACCTTTTTGGAAGATATTAAAGAAAGCAACTCCATTGACAGAACTAGTAAATTGAGTCACATCAGAACCAAGCAGAAGAATCAGAGAAGATTTATCATTTGAGAGATCTAAATTATATGCACCAACCTCTAAGCTTACAGGTTAACAAAATGCGTCATAAAACCCCTATGTTAGGGCATCCAGGAAAAGATAAGACCCAAGAAATTGTCACTTTTGGTGGCTGGGTTTAAATTCAGATGTTGGTAAATATGTGACAGATTGTGAAATCTGTACCCAAGCCAAAGTAGATTTGTCTAAACATAAGGGACTCTTACTCCCTTTACCTACATCCAAATGCATGCAGGAAGACATTTCCGTGGATTTCATTGTCCGGCTGCCACCACAAAATCGCTGGTGTTGGTTGATAGACTATTTGAAATGGCATTTTATTGCCTGAAAAGAAGTACAAACAGCCACCCAATCAGTCCAATTGATGCTAGAAAATATAGTCAAGTTACACGGTCTTCCTCGAACCACTATATCTGATTGAGGGACACAATTTATCTTTCACTTTTGGAAAACCTGTGGTTTACACTTAAGGAATCAGGCATGTGTGTCCACGGGTTTTGGCCCACAAAGTGATGCACAAATGGAAAGTTTGAACCAATACATTTAGCAATATTTTAAGTGCTTTCTTAAAGATGACCTTAAGACTTGGGAAGATATACTTTAGCTTGAGGTATTTGCATATAACGTGGTTCCACATTCATCGACACAATCCTCTCTTTTTTATGTAAACTTTGCCTTTCATTCTCACTATTTACAATTGTTAATCCCTCAATTGGATGACTCAGTTCATCATGTTTCGGATTAAATTCAAGAATTAACTAACAATGCGCACCAAACAAGAATGCGTGTTCTTCATGTGATAGAAAAATAACAAAAGTTGGAGCTGTCTGATGGTGGGCGTCTGGGAGATACTGTTCCAGAAAATCCTTCGACCTAACAACTTCTTATGACATGTAAAATGAACAGCACTTTAGTTTTCGATTTTGAACTGTTGTCTATGTTTGCTAATGGTACTGAAAGCGGTATCTTTAAGCAGTCATATGTTTTGACTGTAGAGATTTCCTGTCTCTCTATAAACCATTTTTTACTGGGTTTTTTTCTCATGCTAATGAGTTGTGTTTTGAGGGTATAAGCAATAGGCCTGTTTTAGACATTAAAGTGGGCAACAATATCCAATATGTGTTGCACACCACTGTCATTTGATCAAGCAAGAAAGTATTATCTGCATAGATTAAACCATTTATGAGTATGTCCACTAGTTTTTGAGGGAAAGAGTATGCCTCCTTCACAGGTGTCACTGTTTTTCCCATATAAATGTTAAACAGCTGTGGAGCTAAAAGGCTCCCTCGCTTCAGGCCACATTTGGTGTATATCTTTGGGGCACATACTTCAGTTCTCCCGAGTGTATCCTTACTAAATCCCAGCATGCAGTTGTTATATTCCTCTCAGTAGAAGATCATTTGTTCCCAACTCCTGGAGTTTCCTCCATAGTAAACCCGAGTCCAACTGATCAAAGACAGCTGTATAGTCGACAAAGGAAATTTGAAACATCACTCTTACTCTGTGAGGAATAACTGTCAATAAAAGGGTCTTTTCCAGGCTTCAGGAGAGAGGCCTAAAAGTGTTTTTTGGGAAAAATTTTTACTTTGAGACATAGGCTTGAAAATCTTGCAAAAATAGCTCAGAAAGCATGTATGCTTCAAGATCTCAAACAGCTGTTGGTCTATAGTTAGCCAGAGTGTTAATGGCTCCTTTTTAAATAAATGGTAACAAAATTGAGCCCTTCCACATATCAAATAGCATATCTGAATTTCTCACCATTCTTGTAAGAAGGGCTAAGAATGAGCCGAGAAATCCAGTATGTACTTTTAACAAGGCCGCAGGGATCCCACAGGATCCTGATTCAGAGGAAGAGTTAAGTTCCTCCAACACCTTTTTAACCGTAGTGTTAAGGGTAATTCAGTGAGGCAATGAACATTTTCCATCACTATTTCTTCTTATTTATAGTCCACATTGAGGGCTTTCATTTAAGACCATCTTTGCCTTAATACGCTGGCTCTAATGGACATGTAGAAACACAAACAAGGAAGCAAAGCAATCAACAAATGTTTCAAGCATGAACTAGCATAATTAGGAATACAATGCTGTAATCTTGAACGTTTACAATTGTTTAAAGCATACAAGTGGCTATTGAAAGGCCTTTTGGAGAGAGGAGGGACCCAACATGGGAAATAATATTAATAAATTGCCCCAAAAAACACAAATGAGATTTTAACAACATTTATAAAGAACTGACCAACTGTGATGCCCTTGGAAATATCCCACACAGAATTGATCAACAACGAAAAGCTTTACTGTACTTGTAAAATAAAATAATAAATAAATAAAGATCTGGGGTGCAATCACAATTAATTTCAATACTCTTCTGTTAACCATGATCCAAGGAAATCCTCTTTCACCTCCTTCAAATCAGTTCCTGAGGAATAAATGTTCAAAGCTTTCAATCTATATCAGTGGCATTAGTCCCTGTATTCTACATGATGAAAGTCTTCTCTGACACAATGAATGGCACCTTGATCAATTCCTCACTGGCCATGGCAGAGTCCATAGCCATCTGAAACCTGCAATTATCACCCCATTTCTGAAAAAGCCCAGTGCAGAGTCTCCCACCCCACACCATGTCCAGGCAAACTGCTGTCTGATCTCCAATCTGCCATACTCTAACAACGTTCCAGAAAGAATAATAATGGATCAACTGTAAAAATACATGCAGCAACCACTGCTACACAATGCTCAATGAGGGTTTAGGCCTGGCGGAGAAATAGAATTAGTACTGGCAGATATCAGCAAACAACTCCTCATCACTCTTGATCAGGTCCAGCAAAGCTCCACTGATTCTACTTCATCCCTCTGCAGCCAAAGATACTGTTGATTCATAATATTCTGCTGACCGCAGTGGAAGAATGGTTTGCAGTCTCTGGAAATAGTCTAAACTAGATGAGATATTTCCTCACTGAACAAACTCAACTGGTACATCTTTAATCCTCAGAATCTTCTTCCCACAGACTACAGTGTGGTGTTCCAACAGGCTATGCTCTATCGCTTCTACTTTCGCTTGTTTACTGTAACCCACCTACTAGCTAATTTAAGGTCCATTTGCACATACCCAAATCTATATCTGAATAGAAGATAACTCAGTAATTGAGACTCATTCCGCCAGACTTTCAGATCTTGTTTAGACATTAATAATTTAAGTAAGTGTTTAATCAGACTTTTGTTGTTAGATCCAGCCACTGATTCAAAGAGAGGTATAGTGGTATGTTCGATAGTAGTAAAAAGGGCTGAGCATGGTTAACACATAAAATCTTATAACAGAACACTAGAAAACAATACAAGACATACTACACATAAAAGATTCTCAATCTACAGGGACATAGATCATACGCTTATAGTTTCAGGTATGGAGGTGAAGATGCATTCTTTGACTCCTCTGTTTGCCCCATGGAAGAAAGTCCAGGAATACTGGAGTCATAGTCAATAAAATAAATGGTTTTTAGGGGACACTATTAATATCAGCCGTCCATCATCCCCTTTGGTATCGCTTTGTTCGCCCTTAGTTGGCAGGGTATGCCCAGACGTGGGTCCCTTGCTCACTTTGCCACTGGATTCAAGCTAGCCTGGCTGATGACGGCTGATTAGCCAGAAACCGGTCCCAGGATGCTTGTTTCCGGTCCAGGGAAGACATGGCTTGGCAGTTCGGGCTGGACTGTTCCCATGAGGCACAGGGTCAGACTGATTTGCATATGGCCATGGCTGAACTGGGGTGGTGGAGTGAGCTAAAGAATGATGATGGATTAAACCCAGATCAGTTGACTGGGGGTGAGTGTTTGATTTGCTCTAACGCTCCGTCCATCATCCCCTTTGGTATTGCTTTAGAATCTGGGTACATGGAGGTGAATGCAAAATCGTTAATGTCCAGAGTCAAATTACATCACAAATCTGTTATCCCTAGTCTTTTTTCGCCTCTCTCAAAATGATCCATGTGATTCGTTCTTATGATTTTGCTTCTCCCTTTCATAACAAGGTTCAAAAGCAAAGACAATCGTTATGGGTCTCCCTTATACTAGTGTCAGAATTACTGATTCCGGCTGGTATTCCCACACCAAAATACAGGGATTTTAACTTAAAGCCCTGGAAGATACGGGAATACTAGGTCCAATTATGAGTGTTCCCCCCATACCGGGAAATGCATCAGCACCAAATCTGAGTCTACTTACCACCTTTTGGAAGCAGGTGGTAAATGGGTGCGAGGGATGTAGAGCGGAGGAGGCATCTACTACTCTTCCCATTGTGCAGGAGGGTGGGCTGAGGATAGGTGCAGCAGCTGCCCATAGCCTCCACAGAACTGCGCGTGACTCTGGACCCAGGACTCAGGGTCCAGTATTTGCAGACTCAGTAATTCTGGGTCTGGACATGCTGGGTAAGTTCCAATGGCTCAGAGAAATGACAAGGCAGGAGGAGTTCTGCTGAAGGCAAGGAAGGACCGGAGAAAGAGTTCAATGGGCAGAGTTACAAATTTATCCTGTTAAAGATAAATTTAGCGGCTCGAATGTACAGTTCCTTGACTATTATTTAGAAGTCCATTTGTAGATGTACAGACCACAGTGAAGCCATGCCATTCTAAAGAATTACTAACTATACATACATTTCTTATTGATTCGTGGAACATAAACAAAAACAAACTGTGTGGAGAAGTTCAGGGCGTAGCAAAACCCCAAGAGTCATTTTCCCATTATTTAGAGACAATGCTCTGTTAAGAGAGGCCATTGAAGCCATGAGGATATACAGATTTGCAGAACTGAAGTAGGAATAGATGGATAGATGGACAGATGAAGAGAGAGGGCTCTTAAGGTGTTACCTATCATTAGAACCAGGTTTAATAAGTTTCAGATGGAATAGTGTTTTAGGTGTTTTAAGAAAAATACTTACCAGACAACAGTGTTGGTAGAGACAATGTATTCTACTTCTTTGGTCCAAGGGTTCATGAAACTGAACCATCGACTTCTTAACGTAATAAAAGATCCATCTTTTATTTTAAATTTGTAACAATTTGTTGTAATTTTTTCTCCGGTCTGTAAAACTAAGCAAATAGGATCATGTTACAAACATCAACGTCTGACTACGAATATATAAAATGTATGAAAACATTAAGCATTGTTGCATTAGTCAACTCATCCCATTTCTCGCTGACTCACTGCATCTTCAAACACATTTATTATAGAATTGACTGTATGTCTTAAAGTTGGGAGGCTTTTCATTTGAACAAATATAAACTACTACTCTATGTGATTCAACAAACCAAAGACTAGAACATGACCTGGCTATCATATTGCATAGGACTGCATGCAGAGCTAGAAGCATTGAAGAGAACCCATTGCATTTATCTGCCTAACTGTTTTATATAGCACTCCTAAACTAACTAGAGAATCAGGGTGATTTCAGAAGAAAAACAGTTACATTTTTAAACATACATATTACAACATAAATGGTACCTCTTTAGCAGTAAACCGATAGCAGGGGATTGGGTTTAGGAAGGTACAAGGAGTCAATAGACAGACTTAATTCAAATGTCAGGAACAGTGAACTTTTATATATCACCTGCATGATAGAAGGGAAAGTTTGGTCTCTAAATCAACCGCCAGAGGGGTCCACAGACTGGCTGCAGCTCCCTAAAAAGACTGATTACCACCACTTCCTCATAGCTTTCTTTACTGTGCAAGACATTGCGCTTTAATGACAGGCCTCTCTTTCAAGTAAAAATAGTATAGATTGTAAATTATGTTTTGCTACCTTTCTTAAGCATAGCCCCTCCTTTGGACTTTCGATGTGGGCTGTGCAAAGAACGCCGACCACTTCCACACCTCCTGTGCTTTTTCACTTTCATGAGTCATGTGATCTGAATTGCAAATTCTTTTCACCGGAGCATAACACCCATCAAGAGTGGAGTGAGCGGGAGTGGAAGGACACCTATCAGCCACCACCCTGGCAGTATGGCTCCTACAGTAATTTAGGAGAAGAATCTTGTGGATTTCAATTCCATTATCCCTTCGGTCCCTCTCTAAACCATCATTTATGAGTCTTGGGCTACCTGATGAGCAGCAGCCTCTTACCTCTGTCCACCACTTCTTTCCTCTATCTGCTCCACAACTAGGTGCTGCAAAGATATTATCTGACAAACAGCAGTACTCTGTTATGAAACAGGGAGGCAGGCCTGTTTAGTCTTCCCATTCATGAAGGAAAACTAGTTCGACCTATTAGGTTTTTTCCCCTTCCAATTACTGTTTCCCAGACAAAGTTTAGAGTGGCCTCCTATTCTGCTGGTTTTAATTTTTCACAAACAAAATAACTAGATTCTACAGCGTTTCGATTTAATCGGTTTTAAATTAAAAGCAACAGTGTTTATTCCAAAAGGTCAGACTAGTGGATATGGGTTGGATTAGACTTTGTCTGGCACTGTTGGTAGCGTGCTGAGTGCTGACAAGGTAGAAGAGACAGTGAACCCACTATATTGTAATTCCCTAAATAAGTATATTGCTACCTCTGGTTTGAGGTTTCATCATACTGGGAGGTGATATCTTTACTGGCTAACACTCCAGGACCCCAATCCCTCCGCCCCCCATTTTTGTTCCCTTTTGGGGTGGGGGGTTATGTTTTAGCCTGGTCTACATCTATCCAACATGATCAAGCCAGACGACGTGGTAACTATCACCCCACGTATAAAAGAGGCTTTCCAGTGGTGGGCACAAAAATCACATCTGTCCCAGGGCCTATCCTTTCTCCCAGTTATTCCAGATTACATAGTAACAACAGATGCTTCTATGGAAGGTTGGGGAGGACACTTGCAGGACCTGCAAGTTCAAGGAAAGTATTTATTTTATAAATATAGCCCTGCTAAATACATTATGATACTAACTACACTTGTGCTGGAAAATCTGAGGGATTCAGCCTCTCTTGGGAAGGTTCTAGAGGGTGCTGGTTGGAATATATATATTATATATTGTAATTATTGTCCATGGTGCAGGCGTAATGAAATACATCCTTTCCTCTCTGCTTCAGAAGATGTTTTGCCTTATTTGCTCTCCTTAGCAAAATCTGGATCTTATATGGTAATATATATATATATATATATATATATATATATATATATATATATATATATATACACATACATATATATTTATATATATATATATATATATATATATATATCCCTGTATTTCTTATCAAGTCTCTGTAACACAGGAACCACCGAAGCTGGCGTCTTCATTACTTTGACACCCTCTTGCCAAATGTGATCAATTATAGATTATATATTTATATTTAATATATCCTATTGCATGTGAATCTATGAAAGATACCAATACTGGATAACTGCAGTTACAGGTAAGTAACTTATTTCTTATCCAGTATTGGGGTATCTTTCATAGATTCACATGCCTGAATCAGAATAGTAAGCAGTTCCGTATATATATATATATATATATATATATATATATATATATATATATATATATATATATATATATATATATATATCCACACAAATCCCTCCGATGAGCGCAAGGAAGAGGCCACATGGGGAATCCAAGTTGAAGCTTTTAATAGACAGCGTTAAGCATGATGCATTTCGGCCATCGGGCCTTCGTCAGATGCCGCTGTTTAACCACAATAGGTGCCACATCCCCGCCTCTAAATAGTCCTGCAGTCCTCCCATAGGTAGGAGCAAACCCAGCCCCCAATCATGTGATCGCCCACCAGCTACAGCGTTGTAGACACTACAGCTCCCAGGATACACCATTACTGGGCAGGTGTTGCGTGGGGAAACCTCGATGGCAAAGAGTCCATTCGGGCTGGTGCATGCCGGACAAGGTGTGATGTATCAGGTTAGCTGAAAATTTCAAAGCCTCCTTGGGTCCCCGCATACGATCCAACCTCAATTACAGGAGTCCAACGGGCCGTGAGTTTCATTTCAATGAATGAGACAACTCCTCGTGAAGTCACGGGCTGCTCCTGGCAGCGGCCCTTCTTTTACCTGCAAAAAGAGGTGGGATGGTGCAGTTCCAAAACCTTGGAAAAACGAAGAAAGCTGCAGAAGCAGGAGCCAGTGTTGCAACCAGCCAACTTATGGAACGGGGCCTCTTAACGCGTCTCTGGCCGACGCGGTAACATCCACACAAATCCCTCCGATGAGCGCAAGGAAGAGGCCACACGGGGAATCCAAGTTGAAGCTTTTAATAGACAGCGTTAAGCATGATGCATTTCGGCCATCTGGCCTTCGTCAGATGCCGCTGTTTAACCACAATAGGTGCCACATCCCTGCCTCTAAATAGTCCTGCAGTCCTCCCATAGGTAGGAGCAAACCCAGCCCCCAATCATGTGATCGCCCACCAGCTACAGCGTTGTAGACACTACAGCTCCCAGGATACACCATTACTGTGCAGGTGTTGCGTGGGGAAACCTCGATGGCAAAGAGTCCATTCGGGCTAGTGTCATGCCGGACAAGGCGTGATGTATCAGGTTAGCTGAAAATTTCAAAGCCTCCTTGGGTCCCCGCATACGATCCAACCTCAATTACAGGAGTCCAACGGGCTGTGAGTTTCATTTCAATGAATGAGACAACTCCTCGTGGCAGCGGCCCTTCTTTTACCTGCAAATATTTATTTATCCTTATATAACTTGTTCCCATTTCATTTTCGTGAGGACCCTGGGTATATCAAATATATAATTTATATATAATGGGTGTGGCAGGAGGTGGTGGTGGCGGTCATTGAGGAGCTACAGGCGGAGGTGGGGGCACTGTGACATTGTCCTCTTGAGGAGGCAACCTCCTTTTATAATCTGCCAACATATTTTGTAGATCCACTATTAGTGTCGGAGGAAGTTGAGCAGGTTGTTGCCTAGGCTGTACAAAGTATTTGAATTGATGATACTGAGCATGAGAGACTGGATAGTGTTGATAATATTGCTCCTCGTCGTCATAGTCTTCGTCTTCTTCCTGATACTTCATGTTGAGCTCAGGAGGGCTATGCGCAGTTCCAAATTGGCCCTCATCCTCATCAGAATCCTCCACATCTAAAAGATGACTGGGAGGTAGTGGTGAAATTTTTGGTGTCCTAAATTCCATCTGTGTAGGTTGTAGGAACGGAGTTGAAGGACCTGCAGACGAAATTGGAATTTTCGTCGATGATGCCGTCGTCGACGGTAAAACTTTCGTCATCGACGGAGACATCGTCTACGGTGATATAGCCGTAGACGGTGGGATTGCCGTCGACGATGGAGGGGTCGTCGACGATGGAGGGGCCGTCGACGATGGAGGGGTCGTCGACGATGGAGTCGTCGTTAGGGTCTTTGCCGACGTCGAGGTTTTCGTCGACGGTCTCGTCGACGATGAGATCTTCGTCTGTGGTGGTGCCTTCGTCGTCGTCGTCGACGATAGAGGTAACGTCGATGGTATGGAACTTTAATACTCGCCGTCGATGTAGTTAACGCTGTTGACGGTCTCGACGACAACAGAGTCATTGTCGTCGTCGTTGATGAAGTAATAGGCGTCGACGGTGAGCTTGACGCCGATGAAGATCTGTGGCTGATTTTTCTTCTGGAATGGCTTGAAGATTCCGGTTTTTCTTTAGAATGAGGGGAACCAATCTCTGAGGAGTCCTTAGGCTGTTTCTCCTGTTTTTGAGATTCTTTGGTCAGATGAGAGACTTTAGAATTTCTCTTTCTCTCTTCAGTCTGATCCTCAGGCGACCTGGGCCTCTTATGAGACTTGGAGGACGTGTCGCTCTCAACATCCGATGAAGCACTCTGCTTTCAGTCTTCCCTCTCTATCTCTTAGGGTTTTAGTTGAGAAAGTGCGGCATATTTTACATTGCTTTGTCATGGTTGGGATAGAGGCAATATATGCAAACTTTGTGGGCATCATCAATATCCACTCTTTTCTTTCCGCAGGATTTACAAGGTCTAAATAATCCTTTTTTATCAGACATTCTTCTTATAGGATTAAGGAACAAAACTTATCTGAAAAAGCTGAAGAACTGAGCAGAGCTCAGGGCGACTCCCTTTCACACGACGTGTGGTGAAAATCTGAGGGATTCAGCCTCTCTTGGGAAGGTTCTAGAGGGTGCTGGCTGCTGATTGGTCGTGTTTTGAGTTTGGTCCTTTTTTTTTTTTTTACAAAAGGAGACTGATAGGCTATTGAATACATGGTTACCTCCATGATAGCCTATGGAATTTACTATTTACTACTTTGTTATATGTACCGTGGGACTCCCACTTCGACAACGGGGAATGATTCAGGCATTTGAATCTATGAAAGATACCCCAATACTGGATAAAAGACGCATCTCTGATATTGAAGATGACGTGTTGGAGCAGTTGAAGATAAAAAAGGAAACTAGAGCGGATCTGTAAAAAATAAAAGCCAGACACTAAGACCTTGAAGCGCAGTCTAGGAGCAAGCGCAGTCTAGGAGCAATAATGTGTATTATTGGGATTGCCAAATCTACGAATATGGTATGGGCTGAATTGAAGACCATGCAGAGAAACCCCATATGTGGCAGGGAAAACCTATTTCAGGTCTTTACGATTGAACATGCTCACAGGTCACTTGACCAGATGCTGATCCTGGGTGCACCGCTCTGCACGATCATTGCCAAATTGCTTAACTACTGAGATCGTGATAAAATATTGCAGATGGCAAGGGACAGAAATGGCATACAGCATGCAGGCAAATCGATCACTTTCCATCCAGACTTTACACAATTAGTGCAAGACGCTCTGAGGAAATTGAAAGATCCAAACAAACAATATGCTATGTTATACCCAGCATGATTAAGCTTTACTCATAAAAGGTAAGTTACATGTGTTCACAATACAGAGGAAGCTAACTAACAAACTAGATACAGTAAGAAATCTGAGAAGGTCCTGTCCAACTATCCCCATAATCAACCTCAGCCATGTGGAATGACTTTGTAACCCCTCTGGTGCGCAACTTATTGAAAACACTGCTGAAGTCGCAGATAACTACTACACTGTACTGGTTACTGAGATCTGGTGGTGACTGGTTTATGGTGTTCAGTGTCCATTTGATCATTCAGCTGCCTATCTTAATATCTCTTCTAACAATGGCCACCTGCAAGCATTATTGACTGTTTGGCCTCCTAAAGCCTTTGGTATGAGTGAACTGTCACTTCCGTATTAAAAGTTAACTGTTTTAATTATTTTTATGTTATGATGGAGCTCTCTGAATGGGGTTCATAGAGATGTTGGGGCTTAATGTGGGTGGGAGAGGGATGGGGTGGGTGTTAAGGCAGTAAGTTTGTCCATCGGTAGGGGCCTGCATATAACTCACATGTATCAAACTGTTAGTCGTAAAACTAACATACAGACATATGGAAATGCAATCTAGGACATTCATCTGACACAGAGCTATGGCTGGAAATATCAGATTCATGACATGGAACGATAGAGGCATAATTACTGTAAGGCTAGACAAATTATGAAAATATATTAATAGGCATGAAATTAGGGTGGTCCTGCTATAGAATACCTATACTGATCCAGCAAGTAATAGTTAGTAGGGGTGTGGCAGTCTTGGTGAGGAATGGTGTACATTTCAGATCCCTAGATGTGGTAGCACATGCAGAGAGTAGATACCTGCTTGTGCAAGACAACTTGTGCTCTACAAACATCTGCATCATTGATACATATGGCCCCAACTATGAAGACCCCAACTTTTCCCCCAGAATTGGTAAATGACTTCTGCCAGTCTGCGTGAAATTGTGTTAGGTGGGTATTTCAATATTACTTTGAGGCCAGAGCTGGACATCACAGGGGCAGGGAAGGTTGCAATGTTAAATCGAGAGATGCCCTATGGGACATCATTCATCACTATGAACTGCTGGACTTATAGCACATCCTGTATCCAAACACTAGCGAATACACGTTTTACACAGCCGTCCACGGATCTTCTTCATAGATTGACTATTGTCTGGGCTCAAGAGAGGTGCCAGTATTGGAAATGGCTATATCTGACCTTCTTAGAATATTGTCAGATTAATCTCCCGTGATCCTCCCCCTTACTCTTCCCAATAGCACATGCCCCACAATCTCTGGCAATTACAACCCAATGAGCTTTTTCGGTCTTTAAAACAGAAATTGGACAGGTAATGTAAACATATTTTTAGAAGAACAAGGAATCAGTCTCTACATATGCACTGTGGGAAGCATTTAAATAGGTTGTCAGAGGAGAGTGTATATCAAATGGGAATGGGATCCTAAGGATACTGTGAGATCGACTGACCAAATTAGAAGCTGAAATAGCAGAACTTCAACAAGCTCCAATTGACCAATCAGAAACAGCAACACAGGCAAAATTACATGCAAAAAAGATCAGACTTTCACGACACAGCAGAGAGGGAGGTGAAGTTGTTAGGCAAATATGCTGCAGCTCATAGATGAGGCGAGGCTGATAGACCCGGCTGTTCACCAGCCAGACTGATACGTCTGGCTGGAGCCTCTTCAGAGATTGGCCAAATTAAAAATCAGTCTGCAGTTCTTTGTAAAAAAAAAAAAAAATTGACATCTTACAAACCTTTGCGGATTTCTATGCTAACATATTCATTTAAGACTGATTTACCACCCCCAAATTTCTAAATAATAATCTTTGTAGAGCGACCCTGACATGGCTTAAAGCTAATCACTGCAAAATATTATGCACCCCATAAGCAATTGAAAAAATTAAAACGGTTATTAAAACCTTGAAAAAAAGCCTTGGGTTCTGGGAGGCAGGGCTTTCCGGCTGAATGTTATAAAGAATATGTAGACCTCCTTGCTCACCTTTCTACACGCTGTATACAATAAAGTCTTTGAATCTGACATTAGCCCCACCTAGATGCACGAGGCAATAGTAATAACATTGTTAAAGCCCAACAAACCCCCACTATAATGTGACTCTTATCAACTGCTGTTGCTTATTAATGTCCACAACAACATTCTAGCCAAATCACTGGCCAATAAACCGCTTCCATTACTCACATGGTTGGTCTAATCTGGATTTACTCCAGGCAGTTCTACTGCCGACAACTTACATATTCTGTTTGCTATTACTCACCAAATTTCTCCTGAGACACAGGCATTAGCCACTTTTCTAGATACCACCAAAGCATTTGACTCTATGGAAGGGTCCTTTTTCATTACAGTACTGGAGCGTGTGGGCATGGACAAAGTCATGATTAAGTGTATGAGCCTCCTACACAGAGCCGAGTGCCAGGGTGCAGGTTAACAGGTTAATGTCCGCCCCCAATTCCCATATGCAGAGGCACCAGGCAGGGGTGCACGCTGTCTCCCATTCTTTTGGCTCTGATGGTTGAACCACTTGCTAGCATTCTCACAGAATACTTTCATCACCAAGGCATAAAATTTGGTTCCTTTATAATTGCTTTCTCAATGTACGCTGATGGCAGTTTGCAATTAATGAGTGATACCAAAAATACCCCCTTATCAAAGAAATACTGGTGACAGCTTTGGGTGTGGTAAAGTCTTTGACGATTGTGAAGATGTATTTGCTGTGGTTGGAGCTAGCGTTTATTTGTTTGACTAGGGCCTTCCTCTTGGTTTCTAGAATGAGGTGGTGGTACATCCTCTGGGTGGCTTTGCAGGTGGCTTTTTCAACTTCCCCTTTGCTGGGTCTCTATTTCCACTCCAGTTGTTTGCAGTGTCCTTAGTCATTCTGAGGTCTTCTGTGTACCACCTGGCATTTGTTCTAGCTTTTGTTGTGTTGCTTCATTGGTGATCCACTTGTTGAAGTTCTCGATGTCGTGTAACAGGATGCCTGTGAGTTCCAGTTTGTTCTCATGTAGGGTGGTCATCTAGTCCACTTCTGTTATGTTGTTCAGGTGTCAGCGTGCTGGGCCTGCTGTGGGGGGGTCTTCTGGGTTGATGGATGTTGATTGTAAAACTGACTATGGCGTGGTCTGTCCAGGTGACGGGTCTTGAGGTGTTGACTGTAATGTGAAGACAATGTCTAGGATGTGTCCGGGGGATGGCCCTGCCTACCGGAACAGCTGCATTCACTTCCACCAACCTTCCAGACACCTCCGCTCTGCCAGTCTCTCACTAACACACACCCCATCAATACACAAAAGCAGAGCAGGGGGGCGCACGCTAAAGCCTGGAATGACCTCCTCCTTTCTTCCCTATTTTCACAAGAAGCTGAAGACCTGGCTTTTCGATTAAGTCACCAGGGCTGGCTTCACACACCTGCAACAGAGCGCCGGGATACCCTCATGGGGGATTACAGCTCTATAAAAAATAGATAACATAACAATTTGGAAGCATATCGGGTCTTAAAATAAACTGGGCAATAAACTGGGCAAAGTTGATGATGTTCCCATTAACCAGAAGCACAAAAAGCCCTGCCCTCTCAGTTCCATTAAAATGGCAACTCGAATCTCTAAGATACCTATGTATTCAATATCACTGGGACCTAGGGGTCATAATTAGAGAAAATTATGGGCAACGCATGACTTCCATTACACAGCTGGTTGAGTAATGGATCAAATTACTGCTGTCTGTGGCAGGTAGAATTGTGCTAATGAAAATGGTTCTCATTCCAAAGCTGATATATTTATTTCAAAATATTCCAAACCCTCTCTCACATGCTAGCTTTGATCAATGAATGTCTTTGATGGTGCGCCTGGCATGGGCAGGTCCGCAGTCTAGAATTGCTTGGCAGAAACAGACCATGGTTTACAAAATGGTCCTCTAAACCACTAAGGAGAGAGTCAGGGGAAGATGAGGCAACACTACTGTCCCCCGCACGATACAACAAACACAAAAGAAGTAGGTTACCTATACCAATGCGATAAGGAAGGAAACCGTGGTTGAATGTGGAGATCTAATTGCTGTAAGTCATGTGTAGTCTAAGTAGGTCTAGGAGGCCATCCTTAGTGGAAGAGGATGCCTCACACACAATATTGTGTCATGTTTTATCATAGGCATCTTCTCCCCACCCTGGTAAGATGGTGCTACCAGGGCAGACTCAACCTCCCCGAAGACTTTGGTGAAAGGAGGGAGTTCTTACATAAAACTTACAGGACAAAAGCGGGATCCAATTTAATTAAAAATACCTTCAGGTAACTCAGTTATCACCTTTATTAGTGAGGACCTGAGGTACGTTAAAACCAAATACCTTGATGGACCCTAAAGAGAGTAATGTCTCTAATCCATCTTACAGTAAACCAATATGTTTCTGCCCAAACAAAGAGCCAAAGAGGTCTGGGGCATTCGTCAGGGCTGTCGGATCCCTACAGAAACAATATCGGGTGTCCCCAATGTCCCTACATGCTAATGTGGGGGAGTACACCTAAAGTGTGCCCAAGTGAATCCTACCTGGGATACTCTTATGCGCAAATCATCATGCACCCTAGACTTTAGGGGAAACCAAAGACTCGGTAAAAAGGAGGGGTGGTGGCCTTCGTAGTCACACATTCCTCAGAAGGACAGCCATGTGGAAGCACTTACTCTGTCCGCTACCTGCAGGTTGGACCAAAATGGTCACCTATCGGTCCTCAATTTTGAGGTTTATTACCTTGTGGCCCAGGTCCAGTTTGTGCACTGTTGGCATCACAATGCATGACAGCCTCCGCATCCAGACCTGGAGGCAGGACTGTTGCCCCCACACCATTATGTACAGTTATATTGAAAAAGCCTCCAAGAAATGTATACACTGGATTGCACTATATGGGTGTGGTCCAGATTAGTGAAGTTGACAAATGGGGCGAGACACTGTATTCCCCAAATCTCCTCCTAACCAATAATCCCATGATCCAGGTGACAGTTAATAGACACGCTGTCAGACAGGTGAGCACCAGAGATTTACACACTATAGGTGATCTCTTGTATAATACTTGCTTTAAAACCATTGATGAATACATGTGGATGCCAGGCCTACATCCATGAATATCTTTATGTATCAGAGACCGAGAAGCTCATCTGCAGCAGTGTACACCGAGTTTCCATATAACATGCAGTAGAGAGTTTACTCACCTATGTTATAACTAACACAAACCCTGCTAGACCCATCTCACACATGCATAATTTGAGGCTGATGAAATCATATAGATTTATCATCATTAAAGACCAAATGGAAGCTTGATTTAGGCCACAATATTACCGATAAACAATGGACATATTGTTGTCAACAGATTAACTACATATCCTTGAATGGGAAACTAAAGACTGAATACATACAAAGGGCATATTACACCCTATTAGTGTGTTAAGATTTGGGCTATCAGACAATGCAGGCAGTTGGTGATGTGGAGCTCCAAATGCAGACTTGGCACATATGGCCTGGGCTTGCCCCCAATGCACAAATATTGGAATAAACTGCTGGATACACTCAGGGCAATCACCACTGTAAATTTGATGCCCACTGATGGACAATGTGGGATATGTGAAGGAAATCCCTATACAATTTCGGAAATATATGGCACTTGCCCTGCTTATTGGCAGGCTTACAGTGACACTGCACTGGAGAAACAGTACAGCTATGAATGTTGGCTGAAAGATCTTACAACACGCAGCAAACATGCAGAAATATATAAAGTAATGCTGCCTCCCTCATCTCGCCTATAGGATATACGATCTCCATTACTCTCATACTTGGCAAATGCTCACATTTGACTTGCATGATGTCTTACCTTACTGTTAGAGCATCACCCTGCTCTAAAGATGCACTATGCCACAGGAATATTGTTTGATGAGATCCACATTGTATTATGAACTATATTGTAATTGTATTTATATAGCGCTTACTACCCGTGATGAGGCGTCGAAGCACTTTTGGTGAGTAGCACGCTGCTCCAGAACCCAAAAAGGATTAGTGGTGGATTAGTATAGAGAAATATGAGTTAATTTGAGTAGTGGACATGCAAGTCTTTTAGCTGGATTGAATAGGATAATGGAGGGATAGAAGAGGGAAGAGTCTAGAAAGTGTTATTTGGGAGATCACAGTAGTAAGATGAGGTTTGGGATGAGTAAAAGGAGAGATGGAGGAGGAAAGTGTCTCAAGAAAGGGAATAGGGAGATTATAGTAGTAAAAAGAGTTTTGGGGCGAGTCAAAGAAAGGATACCTGGGGGAAGAATTTAGAAAGCGTTGTTTGGGAAATCATAGCATTAAAATGAGATTGAGCCAAGGAGGGATAGAGGAGGGAATAATCTAGAAAGGGTTATTTTGGAGATCATAGTAGAAGAATGAGGTTTGGGATGAGTCAGAGAGTGGAGGTAGAGGATATATTGAGAAAGGTTTATGGTGAGGCAGAGTAGTGCATTGGAGAGAGTCAAAAGGTGTTTTTTTCTTCAGTAGGAGTAAAGTAGTAAATATATAGATACATAGCTACATGGAAAGGGTATACATGTATAAGGAAGACAATACACCAAGATTTAAAGTTGTATTGTATAAACTCAGACTTTCCATTGTTGCTGAATTTGAAGCTAATTTATTTGTGTATTTTTAGAACTATTTGTTTATTTTAATTGTATCTTTTCCTCAATGTATATGCAACTGATTAGATAGCTGTAACAATCTTTAATGTGAGGATGTTGTACATTGGCTTCTTGATTCTGTGGAAAACATACTGCCATACTTCAAAACTGAAAACAAAGTTAAAAAAATAAATAAAAATAAACCTTTAGTCCTCCTCTGATTTACAAAACTGTCACAAGAAGTGCCAGGATTATTCTCCTGTCTCCTCATCAGCTTAATCGGCTTCTGATAAAAAAAGACACCGGGAGTTTCAGAAGAATCATTTTACATTTCCAGAGAAGATCTGAGGGAGATCCAAAACTACTTGAAAAAAGCCTGAGGTTCCCAACTGGAGAATGCACTACCAAGCCTCCCCAACCAAGTGAAGGTCTATTTGCCAATTACTTAAGGATTGGGTCTTCGTCTACCCATTGTCCAGTTGATGAAAGAAAAAAATCAGTAAAGTTTGGAAGTTGTTTGACAAAGGGGCAATGCCAAGATTCTGTTCTCATCTTTATGATATGGAGGAAGTAGCGATAGTAACGATAATTTACTCACTGATTCCAAATCTCTCTGGCAAGTCTTTGGACAAGATGCATCTTCTAGAGACCCTGTAGATCATAAGGTGGGTGGATTAGTGAAGAAGGATTACGCAGGATTAAACTAAGCCATGTGCATTGGGTCATATGCTATCTATGCACTGGCGAAGAACTTCCAAAATGTCTCTTTGGCCATCATAAATGGAGAGGATTTTGCTGGTCTACTGACTTCCATAGAAATGAAGGTCAAATGTTCACCTGATGTATCCTTTGACCACCAAAAGCATCTTTCTAGGCTTTGGGGGTTCGATTGTTGGTAATCATCAAGCAGTCGAAAAATGGAAGGGGTACAAAAATCATCTTTACTTAAAGTACCTTTCACAGGCCAACAACTGTTTGGTCCCCAGCTTGAAGTATCCACAGCTTTTAAAGATTTCAAACTTTGGTCAATTCCTGAGAAACAAACCAGAAAATCAAAGATGTTGCTCCTTTCATTGTTCTAATAGAAACTCTCTGGCTCCTTCTGCAAGGTAAAATAACAATACACAGCAATACGGTAAAGGTTCTTACAAGTCTGCGTCATCCTTCTTACCTACAGGCCTCTCAGGTCATAATTATAGCAAGAAAAAAAAGTCTTCAACGCTTCCAGGAGAAAAGCGAGTCTCCATTTCTACAAAGTCTAGTTTCATTCTGTATTTGAATTTTGGGTTCTGTACCTCACAGAATAATACAAAACAGATGTTTCCTCATTGCCCCACCCAACTCAACACGGACATGGTCATAAACCTTCCAAAAATGCCTGCTCTCTGATGGCACAGGCTTCAAGATGATGTGGCAGAATCACTGATGGTTAGGTAGCTTGTTTTCATCTGGGGTTTATGGTTTGTCACATCTTCAGGTTCTGGTTCCCTCTTCGTAGCAGTTTGGAGGACCTAAACCTAATCCTTCCAGCTATTCAGAGAGAACTCAAATAGTGGATGAATTCCTTTTGCCTGACTGAAAGGGGTTTTTCTAGTCCTCCCTTAGCAAGACACAGAGATGACAGAGATTGGGTGACAATTGTGGGACACTTTTTGCTCAGGGACTATAGGCAAGATTGAAACCTCTTAATTCTTCCAAATCCAGGAAGCCAAAAGCCATAATTCAAGCTCAAACCTACCTCATAGGTAGAGCATGTCTCATTCAGACAGACCATATTACCACCAAAGCCCCTAAAACAATCTGAATATAATCATATCGAAGGGACTTATCAAGCTCATTTCCTAGATAGGCCTGTGGCCAGAATCTCAAGTAGCATCTCTGATTTGCTCATCTCAACAACTGTTGAGTGGTTTCCCTCAGCAGGCACTTTCCCTTATCTCAGGACTTTCATATGTCTCGCCAAGTCTTTTCAAGGTTATGCATGAGGTTCGGCTGCCCTCTCTTAGACCTATTTGCTACATCCTAGCACAACATCTTGCTACGTCATTACTGCTCCCAGTTTGTGGACCTAACAATTTGGGCAGAGGACGCTCTCGCCTTCAGTGGCCAAAGTGTCTCCTTTATGGCCTTCCTTGTATTCCTCTGTTCCAGAGGATTCTTTTGAGGGTCAGTCAATTGAGGTTCTGAGTTTTAGTGATTACCTCTTTTGGCAAATGAGGACTTGGTTTCCTCTTCTGAGGCAGATGAAAGTGGGTTAGGAAACAGCATTTCCAATATTTTCGCCAAATGTTTGTACTTCACGTGAGCCTGATTTTCACTAGAGGCTTAGGGTAATAGCCTCGCTATTTGAAGTTTAGGACTTCAGTCTCTGGGGTTTTCTAGTGATGTAGCCACTGAAATCCAGAATTCTTGCAGAAAACCTACACCAAGAGCTTATGACTGCCCCTGGTTTCCCTTTTCATGACTGGTGCAAGGCTAGAGAGGTACGTTTTTGGGAATGTGAAAGGGGTTTCATTCTTCAGTACCTTTTGGATTTTTGTTTTAATCTCAAATATATTTTTAGTTTCTTCTGCTTTACTAAATCACATCGTACAATACTTTTCATTAAACACTACCCCCATACTGTTGGTTTCATACTATAATTTGGATACACAACAGAAACCTTTTACTCATTAGAAACAATGTGTCTGATATATATATATATATATGTATATATATATTCACTGAAAAAACCATAGGTTTCAGGCACGTTATAGTTAGAAATTAGCATTTAAAAAACCTTTGAAATTCACTGAAAAAACCATAGGTTTTAGGGACAGTTATAGTTAGTTGGACATTTCACTCGTACAAAACCCGTGAAATTCCCCCGTTATAGTTAGTTCAGCTAACTATAACTCGTGCCCCGCAATGCACTGCTGATGACGTCACATATTACATCACTCATGACATGGTCAGTGACATCACTGATGACATCACTGATGACATCTCAAATGACATCACTGATGACATCATGCAGTGACTGTGTTTCTGTAAAAGTTTAAATATTTTTAATATATATAGGAAAAGACGTATTGAAGAATGAGTGGGTGTATAAGTGTCTGTATGGATGATTTAGTAGGTGCGTGACTGACTCTATAAGTGAGTGATTTAACGTATCTTACTGAATGCATGGGTTAGTGACTAAACTGGGTGAATGTCTGTATCCGTCTGTCTGTTGCTGTGTAAGTGGCTGCATGTGTTTGTGAATAGCTACATGAGTGTCTATATGAGTTATTGAATGGTTGTCTGAGTATCTGTATGGGTGCCTGAGTGTTTGTGTGGGAGGGGTGTGTGCGACTCTGTGCATAGATGTGTGAGTGGGTGATTCACTGGGTGGATGGTTTCAAGAGTGCATCTGTGATAGACTGTATGGGTGGGTAAGTGTGTGTAAGAGTGTGTTAGTGAGTGAATGTATGTCCCAGTGGTACATGTGTGACTAACTACATATGTGAAAGGCAGTATATATGTGTGTTGGAGTATATAAATAGCTATAAGCGAGAGTGAGTGATTGTGATAGTGGCTGTATGGATGAGTGTGTGCTTGTATCAGTGATTGTATAAGAGCGTAACAATGTGCTAGTATTTGTATGATTAAGTGAGCTGGTGTGTGTATAACTGTATAGGTGAGTAAATGGCAGTGTGTTTAATTATTTGCATGACTGACTAGGTGTGTGAGTACCTCTATGGATGAGTGGCGGTGTTTGAGTGTCTATATAGGAGTAAGAGTGCATATGATAGTCCTGTACTGAGTGACCATAAGTATGAGTGACTGTACGGGTGAGTGAGTGGATGTGTGTGTGTAGACCTAAGAATCAGTGAGTGGGTATGTAGTTATTGGTGTTGGAGTGTCTATGGTTTTGCGAATGGCAGTCTGTAATTTAGAGTGGGTGTATCAAAGGTTATATTAGGGTGTGAGGAGGTGCATCAGATTATCACGTGGATGATGTCATCAGTGATGTCATCAGTGATGTCATTTGAGATGTCATCAGTGATGTCATCAGTGATGTCACTGACCATGTCATGAGTGATGTAATATGTGACGTCATCAGCAGTGCATTGCGGGCGCGAGTTATAGTTAGCTGAACTAACTATAACGGGGGAATTTCACGGGTTTTGTACGAGTGAAATGTCCAACTAACTATAACTGTCCCTAAAACCTATGGTTTTTTCAGTGAATTTCAAAGGTTTTTAAATGCTAATTTCTAACTATAACGTGCCTGAAACCTATGGTTTTTTCAGTGAATTTCAAAGGTTTTTTAAATGCTAATTTCTGACTATAACGCCCCTGAAACCTATGGTTTTTTCAGTGAATTTCGAAGGTTTTGTAAATGACAATTTTTAAATGTATTAATTGTTATATTTATTTTTTGATACTGATTTACTACATTTTTTAAAACTATTTATTTTTAGATATTTTATTTATTAAATTACATTGTAATTACATTATACATTACATTACAAAATATACTTTCTCAGAATGAATTACTTTAGTTTAAATACTTTGCAAATAGGCAATAGAGTTTTAAGTACAGTAGTTACAGTTGTTGCAATGGGCAACACAATTTCAAACACAATGCAACATTGAGCTCAATGTGAATTTCTAGTTAAATGCAATTAGTTACTTTATGGATTACTTTTCTAACCACAGGACTGGATCCTAGATTCAGTCCTGGGACATCTCCTGTAAACAGTTGAGTAAAAGCGTTTTGGTTACAGTAGTGATTTTTAAGGAATATTATTGTATTTTAAAAGTTGACACTTAGAAACTTTTTCACTTAGAATCACCAATGTTATCCTATGGGAGGAAATTCACTTAGCAGGTAAGTAGTGTTATCGTTACTTTTTCTTACTCAGTGTTGGATCCTGGATCCAGCACTGGTGCATCTCCTGTAAACAGTTGAAAGAATGCGTTTAAGTCATACAGGCGATTTTTAAGGAATATTTGTAGTTTGTGAAAATCGACACTTTGAAACTTTTCTGCTGAAAACCAGACAATGGATTCCTATGGAAGGAAATATAAGTTACTGGTAAGTACGGTTAGAATTACTTTTCAGGGTCAGTGCTGGGCTAAAAGATGCAGCACTGGATTCTCTCCTGATAACAGGTGAGTAAATCGGAATTCGTAGTTCGGTTGATTTTAGAGGAATATTATAAAGTTCCAAAACTGCACACTTAGAAGAATTTCCAAGTGAAACCAGTCAATGTTAGCCTATGGAAGGAAATTCAAGTTACTGGTAAGGACGGTTAGAATTACTTTTCAGGATCAGTACTGGGCTGAAAGATGCAGCACTGAGGTCTCTCCTGATAACAGGTGAGTAAATCGGAATTCGTATTTCGGCTGATTTTAGAGGAATATTTGTACGTTTCAAAAATCGACAGAAACTTTTTCAGCAAAAAGCAGGCAATGATATCCTATGGAAGGAAATTCAAGTTACTGGTAAGTACGGTTAAAATTACTTTTCAGGATCAGTACTGGGCTGAAAGATGCAGCACTGAGGTCTCTCCTGATAACAGGTGAGTAAATCGGAATTCGTAGTTCGGCTGATTTTAGAGGAATATTTGCACAATGGTGAAGGAAGGGGTGGGGCCTGAGGTGACATGTCTGCAAACACGCACTGTGGCGCATTTTAAGTTGGAGAATTAATTCCTCCTCAATCCCGATGGTCCCTAGGGGCCAACTGGCCCACCAGATACCTCCAGTATGCGCCAGAGAGCTGCGTTGCAGAGAGGTGTTCAGAGGCCACGCCCTTTTTACAACACTCTACAACGCAGCTCCGTGGCGCTTACTGGAGGTACCTGGTGGGCTAGTTGGCCCCAGGGACCCTCAAGATTGAAGGGGATTTAATTCCCCATCTTAAAACGCACCATGGGGCCTGTTTGCACACATGTCACCTGAAGCCCCGCCCCCTCCCTTCACCACTGTGCAAACGCGCACTGTGGCGCGTTTTAAGTTGGGGGATTAAGTCCCCTCGAATCCTGAGGGTCCCTGGGGTCCAACTATCCCACCAGGTACCTCCAGTAAGCGCCACAGAGCTGCGTTGCAGAGAGGTGTAAAAGGGGCGTGGCCTCTGTACACCTCTCTGCAACGCAGCCCCTGGCGCATACTGGAGGTTCCTGGTGGGCTAGTTGGCCCCAGGGACCCCCAGTATTCAAGGGGATTCGTTCCCCTTCTGCAAACGCGCCAGGGCGCGTTTGCAGAGTGGTAAAGGAAGGGTGCTGGGCCTGCGGCACGATCGTTTTTTTTTTTTTTAGGTTTTTTCCTCGAAGGGGGCTGTGTGGCCCCCCTTCCTTTTTCCTTTTTTTGGGCCCTGGGGACCCCATCCCCCAGGGCCTTACCCCTTTTTTTCATTTTTTTTTTTTTTAAACGGGAAGGGGGCCGCGTGGCCCCCCTCCCATGGCCGATTCCGGCCCCGGGGACCCCATCCCCCGGGGCATGGCCACTCTTTTTATTATTTTTTTAAGGAGGGGGGCTGCGTGGCCCCCCTCCTCAGGCCTCCTTTTGCCCCGGGGACCCCATCCCCCGGGGCAGGCCTTTATTTTTCTTTTTTTTTTTCTGGGGGGAGGGGGGCCGCGTGGCCCCCCTCCCGGGCCACTACTTGCCCCGGGGACCCCATCCCCCGGGGCTGGCCCTCTCCGTTGGGGACCGTGGGGGGGTCCCCAATCCCCCCACGGTCCCGGCATTGCTTTTCCACATGGGGAGCTGGTGACATGCAGCTCCCCATGTGGAAAAGCAATCTGCTTTGCTTCATTGAAGCGAGAGCAGGTTTCCCTGCTCTCCTTCAATGAAGCAAAGCAGTTTGCAATGGCAGGACGGGAGCCGCGAGGCTCCCGTCCTGCCATTGCAAACTACAGTGTCCCGGGGGTAGGCACCCGGGACACTGCAGGAGCCGGCCCTGGGGGTGGCGGTCCCCAGGGCCACCACAGGCTCCAGGAGGGGGCCGCGCGGCCCCCTCCCATGTCTTTAAAGCCCCGGGGAGGTGGTGATCCCCGGGGCTCGGGGGTCCGTTACGTACCCCCGCATTTACATTATTAGTGCCCCGGGGAGGTGGTGGTCCCCGGGGCGTGTGGGGGGGCTCGAGCCCCCCCACAGGAACAGTTTTTTTTTTTTAAAAAGAAGCCCCGGGGAGGTGGTGGTCCCCAGGGCTGCGGGAGGGCCGAGTGCCCTCCCGCAACATTTTTATTAGAAAGCCCTGGGGGGTGGCGGTCCCCGGGGCTTGGGGGGCCTTAGAGGCCCCCCCATTAACTATAAACCCACCCCCGCATGCCCCCGGGACTTGGGCCACCCGGGGGCAAAATAACATCGAGGCGCGGGAGACCGCGCTTCGATTTTTTTTTTTACGGCGGGATTCGCGCACCCTGAGCGCATCCCGCCGATTTTTTTTTTTAAATGCTTTTTCTGCCCAGGGGGTCCTTGTGGGACCCCTGAGCAGACCTAGGAGGTCAGGGTGTTTCTACCCTGCCCCCTTTGTGCGTTTGCGCACTTGTTTCTTCTGGGTTTTTTCTAATCGGCAGGATCCGCGCACCCTGAGCGCATCCTGCCGATTTAAAAAAAAATGCTTTTTTCTGCCCAGTGGGTCCTTGTGGGACCCCCTGAGCAGACCTAGGGGGTCAGGGTGTTTCTACCCTGCCCCCTTTCTGCGCTTTGCGCACTTGTTTCTGTCCCTCGGTTCTACCGAGGGACAAAATGTCTGCCAACACTTCCTGATTTGGAGTGTTGACAGCCACTTGACAGCCAATTAGCATGCAGCTCGTGGTCGGGAGGGTACGCGGACCCTACTCGGCCATAGATATATATGTGACTTAACTTTTGATTTTCTCAGGAACTACTGAACGGATTTACACCATTTAACAAAAGGGTTCTTTCTGAACCAAGAACTACCTCTTTGCCAAATTTGGTGTAATTCCGTTCAGCAGTTCGGGCTGTAGCCGTGTCTAAAGTTTCCTATGGGAAAATGAATGGGGAAAACACGTTTTGGGACCCCCTTTTTCTCGGCCCCCGCTTGACGAATCACCCTGAGACTTTCAGGGTAGGAGCGGACCGGAGCGGGCCATAAAGTTTGAAAATTTCACGAAGATTCGTCAACCGACGCAAGAGTTATTTCAAATAGAATGTCGTGGATTTCCTATGGAAAATAGGTCCTAACTATAACTATCTACTGGCGAACGCCAGTAGATAATATATATATACATATATAAATTTTGTGAAAACGTATAGAAAGGTTTCTTAGTAGTCAGTAGGAATTGACAATGGCTAGTGAGCATTTTTAGCTTTTTCATGTTCTAAAATTTGCTGAAACAGATTTTATATTGAATAAGAATACAAGTAAAAGAACAGTCAAACCATAAAAGGCACTATACGTATATTGCAACTATAGTAACCACATTGACAGTGGTTAGATGTTTGAGCTAGGGGGAGCATTCCCATGTACCTTAGCAGATTTACTATAATGGTTTTATCTTCTGTACATATCCAATGAGTCCCATAATAGTCTATTACTTTGATGAATTTTGAGTGTTTCAAGAAAGCATTGTTAGGCCCAGGAACGCAGAAAAACCAAGCCTGCCTACTAAGTGTTTATTGAAACTTTATCAGCTGATTCCCAGTATCATTCTGATTCCTAGCAAGATAATTCATGTCAAAATGGAGGAAATCTTCACCTTCCATCTTAGGCAGGCTGTTTAGCGCATGGTTTTCCAAACACACTGAGCTTGGATCTAGTTTAATATCTTTGTATCTTACCAATGCGCTTGGACATTTCTTGCCATAAAGGTTCGACTAGTTTTTATGAAAATAAGTTTGATGGGAGAATGTCTAATTTATGCATTCTTGCTGGGGTCTAGAATTTCGTGTGTTTAAGTATTTAGTTTGCAACATGGCAGGGGTAATTTTGTAGATGAAAGGGAATTCTACATTTGCAACAATTTAAAGGTCAAGAATTCGGTTAATGCAGTCTAAGTATGTCCTTCTCCCATGTCTCTGGAAAGCCAAGTTGAATTTAGCGGTCTCTTGAGATAGCAGTCTCTAGGCTTTAAATGTTAAGTGACAAGTTTTAATAATTTTTGTAACCTGTGGCGGATCAGGATCATGAAGTCTGCCCATTTTGAATATGTTATGTTATGTTATGTTAATTAGTTTATAAAGCGCACAGCTGCCCCAACAAAGGGGCGTCCCGGCGCTAATACAGAGTCTGAGAAGGCAAGAGCTAGGCTGTGGGGAACAGGTGAGTTTTAATGGCCTTTCGGAAAGATAGCAAGCAGTCTATACGACGAGTCTGTACTGGAAGGAGTTCCACAGTTTGGCAGCCAGACAACGAAAAGACCTGCCCCCAGCCCTGATACGTTTCACTCGTGGGACAGTGGCCAAAAATTGTTCCGCGGAACGTAGCTGGCGAGCAGGGACATAGGGGACCAACAAATTGGATAATATCTCCGGGGAAGAGAACTTGAGAATTTTAAAAGCCAGACATAATGTCTTGAATTCGATCCTCTTGGAGATAGGGAGCCAGTGGAGGCGGCGTAGAGCGCCTGACATAGAGCATTTTCTAGGGAGTCTGAGCAGAGCTCGAGCGGCTGCGTTCTGGACACGTTGGAGACGGTTTACTTCGGCCTTGTTGGCACCTAACAGTAAAACGTTGGCGTAATCAAGTCTTGATAGAATAGTCGCCTGGACTATCAATTGACGTGTAGCCGGGTCGAAAAACCCCAGAATAGGCCTCTTTTAGTCTCAAGAAATTGTAAAAATCTAGATTATTTGAGCCAAATTTACACTGCAATTGCAAGACACTCTGGGGCCGATTCCGATTCAGGCCGGAAATCTCTCCGACCAAGCCGGACCCGGAGAGATTTCCGACCGAATCGGACTCTGGCAGTCCGACCGAACGAGTACGATGCGCACGCATGCAATCGGACTCGAGTCGGTCGGACTCCCATTGAGTCAATGGGAGCCGGACGTACAACGCGTACGCGGGCTCCCATTGACCCAATGGGTGCGAGGCGAACAAGGGTGCCCCCTACAGCGGGTACGCCTCGAAGCGACTCGCGGCGTACATGCACAGGTAGGGGGGACCCATGGGTCCCCCCTATGTGCGACTCGCACAGCTACGCGAACAGGGGGGTCCGACACGGACCCCCAAAGTGCGGCTCCGACTGCTCTTTCGAGCCGGACGGCGTGAGTCGGTCGGACTGCTCGCGGCGCGCATCGTACTTGCCCGGCCGGGGAACGTCTCCATAGCGCGATGCGCGTCGTGTCCGTGCGAGTCGGTTGGAGCGCTTCGGACTTGCGATTTCACGTGCGCTCGCATTGTACTCGCTCAGCGGGACGCACGTACGAATCGGTCGGGAAAGAGGGCTCCGAATCGGATCCGGTTAAGCCAAATCCGATTCGGTGCCCTACCGGCCGAGATCGGAATCGGCCCCTATATGGTATAGTAAAGGTACCAAAGTCACTGATCATCGATGTACCTTTATTTAACCAGCCCACCAGTATATTGCCTTATTGTCTAATTGAATTTTCCTGTTATGTAAATGCCAATAAAAACAGGTCAGAAATAATAGGAGGAAGAAGGCAAAACGTTTGGGGATACCCCTGTAAAAAGAGCCAGGTCCAACACCTTTGATGACATTAATCAATATAATAACATATGGTTGTTTTCAGAAAACTGCACATATGTAAATCAAGAAATAAGGAGCCCGGAGGAAGTTTACAGACTGCCAAGATCAAGTCACAGAGTTCAAACAACAATTCCCATTCCAGTGGTCGATCAGCACTATTCTGGACTTTGGAATGCAAACTGCATCAATGGTACACCGCACCATGAGGTGAGCTATGATGCTTTCTCAAGTCCTTGCCACTAAGACTAAAGGCTTGGTATATGAAGGGCAAAGTGGTAACCCAATAATAAAAAATAAAATCAGTGCTACTGGACAATTTTGTACGGATAGGGAAAAAAAAAACACAAGTTGGCAGTAAGAACACAACAATTACCTAATAGGACAAATAGAATGGGACTGCCAGACATTAAACAAAACTACTATGCTTCCCAGTTAAAATATGTGGTAGAATGGATTCAATCTAAATTGGAGAAACAGTGGTGTTTTATGGACCAAACTGGTTCCTTGCATGCCTAAAACGAACAGACCAAGGAGAATATACTCCTCTGCGGTTGTGAGGGCGACCCTGTAACTTTGGAATCGCCTGGCAGTAATGGACAACTGCAGCATGTTCCCATCCCTCCAATCAGCAATTCTTGGAAACCCAGCATTAATGCCACATATAAGGACAGTAGGTTTGAGATTTGGAGACAGAAAGGTGTAAAGGAATGGGTGACATTTTTCTAGGCTTAGAAATCAAAACCTTTATGAATATGCATTCAGAATATGACCTTCTGTAATAACAATTGTTCCGGCACCTGTAGATCAGGCAGTGGGTCTTACACCCCTCTATTAAGTTACAGGCCTGTAGACCCCCTCACTAAATCTGAACGTTGGCTGTTGTCTGACAAAAACAATACAAAACGTCTGTCAGATATCAATCAATTACTGTCACAGAGCACAAGAATCCCCAATACCCATGGATAAAAGCATTGGGAGAATGAAGTGGACAGAGAACCGCCCCCAAAAGAGTGGCAGGGTTTATGTTAGGTTAAGCAACACCGAGAGTCTGTACATCTGATGGCACTTTGATTCACCTTCTTTGGATCATCTCCAATTGGTAGACAGATTAGAAAGGCATCTTAGACACGGTTAACAAGAGCTTCCAAATTCAGATCCCGCAGCTCCCACCACATGTGGTGTTCGGAGTGGCAAACCCAAAACGTACTCTCTACATTAAAAGAAGGGAAAAATGATGCCCCTTTTGCTGTGCATGCCAAACATGTGATTACGACCTTCTGCGGCAAAGACATCAGGGACGGCTGGATAGTCTTTGGCACATTCTAGGGATGGGAAAAATAGCTAACACTCTTACAGGAACTTTGAAGCACTATGAATCACAATGGGCTCCTGCTACTACAATCCATATCTTCTGAACTGAGAGAGCTCACATGCCCCAGGTACTTCGTGCGCTACGAATAAAGCCGACCTATTAAGGAGACCAATACATAGACGTATACCCTATTAGCCACATCACAGTTCAGAGTTCTGAAGTAATCCCTGCAAAAATGGAGTTGCGGTGGGGAGATATGAGAAGCTTGATTAAATATTCAGTTGCTCTTCATTGGGATCCAGGTACTGGGCAGAAAATTTGGTTTAGGTTGTACTTAAGCCAATAAAATATAACAACCTTAAAACAGTCCTGGGATGCCTGGATATTGAGAACTATCTTATGTGACTGTTAACTACCAGACTATCAAAACAGTCAAATCCTCTGATAAGACGCAAAATTCAGCAAAATATTTTACAATAAGGTGACTACGAGATCACCACTATAACTACAACCCTCTACTGAGCATACATACAGATCATTCGCAGTACCATAAAACGCCATCAAATTTCCGAAACATAATGTTTCATACGTTGTGCAAACTGGCATTCTAGCAAAAGGTCCCAGCTTTGTGCACACTAACACGATTGGCCCCTTTAACCGACATGCTAGTCTAATTCGTTTTTTCCAGAACCATAACACTATTATATTTTGGGAGAAAACAAAACCATAGCCATGTCTAACACTAGTGGACTTTACAATCATTCAACCCACTAAAAGTCTGACATTGTGAAATTTAGAATGGAAGACTCAAACTTGAAGATGGATATATGTATTTTCCATTTAAGTAACAAACGGCCCACCAAAAGATAGGACTTAACATGTTCCTTTCAATGTAGTAAACGCTGGAAACATGACAGAGCTTCTCAATACAAAGGAACATGGTCCTTGCATTACAGTCCTGTGCATAAAACGTGCAGAAACACCAATTCTTACATTATTTGAGTGCCCATCCACTGACATAACCGGAGACTGAAGACCAATGACATTTGTGTTCAGAGGTTTTAATGACAATGTATATGATAAACAGCTAAAGCGGAGGAGCGTCGCCCCACTGCTTTCAGCAGTGAAAATAAAGGAAAAATAAAATGGTAAAACGTTATCATTTTATTTGTTCCTGCTGCGGCGTCTTTGTGGGGCGGGGCTGCTCTGCTCTCAGAGCAGGGGGGAGGAGTGGTGGGCACACTGTAAGTGTGCAATGACTGACTGACTGGCCGGCCAAACAGTCATGCGTATTTTGCATGTTCTCCACACAGGCTGCATTACAGCCTGGGTGGAGAACATGCCCAGGCTCACACTCCCTCACTGAGCGCCAAACCACGATGCTCAGACCAATCACAACTCGGCATTGTAGAGTTGTGATTGGTCAGGGGAGCCAGGATGTGCTTCCTGTTCCTGGCTGGGAGAGACGTGGCAAGAAGATGGAGGAGAGACGTGGCGATGACGGAGGAGAAGCGATGAGGAGGTACGTTTTTTGTCATTATTTTTACACAACTTTCCTCCCTCCACCCCCACCCTGTCACCCACAATCTGTGCCGGCTGCCACTGATGGTAAAAAAAGTACTTTAAACAACCAATGCTTTGAGTCAAGATTCCCAGCCCAAATAAAGTCAGTCAAAACAAGTGGAATTAAGCAAAATCAACAAATAATATTGATTTTTAAGTAAGAACAGTCAGGTCCTAGTACCTGTGAGTTCTTACCTTCATAGAAGCAGTAAAAGCTGGCCCGGTTTGATGCGGGATCAATGGGATGTTGTGAAAAGTGGCCTGTAAGTTATATCTACCTTTTGATGGACTAGCTAAAACGTGTGACACAACACGATTCAGTTCCTTTTTAGCTAAGATGCCACTTAAACTGGTGGATTACTCAGAGTGTATAACTCAAAACCATTATATAATTTATAAAGTTTTGTGGGAATAATTTTATTATCTTGCTAAGGACTTCTCAGGAATCCTTCTGTCATGACAAGATAACATACAAAATTTAAAGGTGATTGCTTCCAATGCAGCTTGGCAATATCTAAATTGGTCTGCTTTCCCATTTCTTCTTCTCCATGTAGCCAATCATGTGTAAATTCACAAATGCACTCACTTACACTTATATAAGCTCTTTTCCATAATTCATTTCTTTTTTTTGCTGACACGCAGGTCTGTTTTTAATATGGCTTTTCTATTAGGAACAGTATAATTAAATGCATTTCACAACATGAATACATTTACCTTGCCTATGACATTCTGCAAGATGTCCTATATCATCTTGATGAAAATATTCATAGCATGAAGTTCCTAAGAGTTCCTGCGGTAAGTAGCCCAGTATAGCGGTTGCCCTAAAAACAAACAGGAATAGGCGTCTTAGAGGAATAAATGAACAAGGATATACATTTAAATTGTTAATTCATATATCCATGTACAGTACTCTATTGTTCTCATGACTAGGTTCACACTTTGTACATCACAAATAAACACAATGCGAACTCTACATCAGTTTTGGTTGCCACATTAAGGGGCCAATTACGATACGGCCCGTAAAAGCTCAGACTTTTGGTGGGAGCCTTTAGGGCTGCATCGTAATGGGCCGGTCAGATTCCTTTCTGACCATCTCATTTTGATGGAGGCGGTCGGAAAGGAATCCGACCGGTCATTCTGGCTGGCTTCCGACGGGCTCGGAAATCCCATCAGCCAGTTGGAATGCGGCCTGTAATCTCAAGGGTGGCTCTTTCCACCCTTGAGATTACAATGCACAGTTTCCAACATGGTTTCCATGCCGGTCTGTCTGACCTGGAAACCATGTATGAAAGCGTGTTAGGGGGTCCCCAGCAGGGCCCCCTTTGGTGCACGGCCTCCGG
The DNA here is from genome assembly GCA_963921515.1 of Calotriton arnoldi. Classification (NCBI taxonomy): domain Eukaryota; kingdom Metazoa; phylum Chordata; class Amphibia; order Caudata; family Salamandridae; genus Calotriton; species Calotriton arnoldi. Next base: position 3,064,236 of record CAWUFW010001193.1, read on the forward strand.
TTGGAGGCCGAGGCCTGGACCTTTTGGCAGGCACCTTGAGGTGCATGCCACGGGGTTCAGGGATGAACCGCACCTTGCATTTCACTATGGGAGCATGCATTACGGCCGGTTTACGGCCATGGTGCATGCTCCCATAGTGAATTATAGGAATGTGACCGAACAGTGTTTGGTCGCATCCTAATGGGGCAGTTGGGACCGCCGACCGGGTGTCAGTCGGTCCCATGACCGAGTCGGCGTCCCGCCCGACATCGTAATGACCCCCTAAGTAGCCAATGTGAGGCGGAAAGCCAACATAGTTTATCTGAATTCATAAATCCAACAATACGGACAACCACAATACAATTCTTGAAACAATAATAATGAAATATACCTCCTCTTCATGGGGTTATTGTTTTCATAGAGCTTGTTCGCGCAACTCTAAATTCCAAACTGTGGATGGAGATTTCTGCCCAGCAGCCAGTGGCTGTTACTGGCATGGCCTGTGCTAAATCAGCCACTGTATAAAATGGTATTCAGACAGAATATCGAGTTGGAAATGTCGACTTACACAAATATCGAGTTGGAAATATCGTGACACAGAAATATCGACAGCAAGAATATCGTGGTCAAGAATATCGAATTTAAGGTAAGAAATATAGTTTTTAAAAATATAGAAGTCATTAATATCATTTGCAAAAATATAGTTGTTTAAAATATTGATTTTTTAATTAGTGTTATGTATTTTAGTTTACATTTTAAATGTATGTGATGTATGTTTTTTTGTATAAGTATTGTTTATGTTTTTTAATATATGTGTTAAATTTTTAGTAGTTATCAATTTTATTTTAATTTAATTTTGCATTTTATAGTTACGTAGCGGGTTGTGGGCTTATAGGGGAATAGGGTGGGAAATAATTTAATTATAATAACCATGTTTATTTTTTATTATTCATTAATATTTAATTGAGACTTTGTAGTGTTAATTGTGGGAAGTAATTTATTTGTAATTAATTATTAATTGGTTGTTAATTAATCTTAATTAATTTATTGTTAATTAATTATGGTAATTGTGTAATTTGTTTTAGGTGTGGGTTGCGGGGTTTATAGGGGTAAAGGGTGGGAAGTAATTTATTTGTAATTAATTATTGATTAGTTGTTAATATTAAATAATTAGTAATTAATTATGGTAATTGTGTAATTTTATTTTTTAGGTGCGGGTTGTGGGGTTTATGGGGTAAAGGGTGGGAAGTAATTTATGTTTATTTCATTAACAATTAGTTGTTAATTAATATTAATTAATTAATTGAAAATTAAATATGGAAATTGTGTAATCAATTTTAGGTGTGGGTTGTGGGGTTTATAGGGGGTAAAGGGTGGGAAGTAATTTATGTTGAATTAATTAATAATTAGTTGATCAATAATATTAATTAATGAATATTTAATTAGGGTAATTGTTTATTTTGTGTGTGTGGGTTTTCCTTTTATAGGGGTAAAGCGTGGAGAGTAAATTAATTTTACTTACTTTATTATTAGTTGTTAAATACTATTAGTTTTTTAATTGTAAATGATTTTTTATTGTGTAATTTATTTTTACAGTTTAGTTTTAGCTGTATGTTGTGGGGAATATAGGGGTAAAATGTGGGAAGTTAATTAATTTTATGAGTTTTAATTTGTTTTTTAATTATTAATATTGCTTTAATTGGTAACTAACAATGTTAATTATGGAAGTACATTTTTTTTAAATTTAGATGTGCATTGTGAATTGTGTGGTGTTATAGAGTAGGAAATAATAAAAGTTAATTTATGTAATAATTAATGTTTTTGTTACTAAATAATTTCTAAATAAAAATATTTATTTGTTGGAAAATTATTTGTTATTTTATTTAAAATAATATTTGTAGTTATTTGTCATATGTGTTTAACATTATAATATTTCTTTTTAATTTTTAATATTAACTATATTTGTATTTTAATTTTTAACATTTATATATTTTTTAATTTATTTGGGGGCCCATTACAATGGCGGGCGGAAGCACAACCGCCGTGCTGGCGGATGCAAAAACCACCAGTTACCGCCGGCACGCAGCAGTCCACACGCCCGCCCAATTACGATGCGAAAAGCAGGCCAAACACCGCCGGCAAGCCAGCAACACCGTCCGCCATCAAAGTGCGCCCGCACACGTAGCGGCGCAGCACAACTGACACACACCGTCCGACGAAACACGTCCCGCCCGGCGCATAAATTACGATGCCGCAAACAAACGGCTCCCACGGCAAAGAGACACCGCACGTGAAAGAGAGGCGGAAACACGGACGCAGAGCACGGACAACGAAGAAGCGGCACCCCGGGCATGAATCCAGCACTGCAGGCCCTTCCCATGCTTCTGCTGATGCACCACCAAGGACGCAACGTACCGCGGAGACGCAGGTAGGCACACACACAACAAGTGCACGCAAACAGCGCACACAGTGCAAGGGCGGAAAAAGCGGACAACCCCCACCAGCGCGTGTACACTACACATCCACCATCGCATCCACATATGACACACAGGCCAAATCGTAACATCGCAGAACACATGTGTACACACCACCTGGGACTAGGAACCAACCACCCCGTCACGGCCCCAAAGCGCCGATGACGCCGCCACACATGCGCACAACGCAGAGGCCAACCGCAGCGCCATGCATGCGTCGCACACAGACACAGGGACACAACCAAGCAGCACACACATCAGCCCCACCCCGAACGCACATGACACGTGACAGGCCTTCCACAGACATGTCCCCAACGCCCAATTCACGGACAACACCCAACGCCACACAAACGACGCACACATGTCAGTGAAGACACGCAACTGCAGGACACACCCCAGTGTAACAAACATGGCGTAGCACACAGCGGCGGCAACACCAACTAGGAGAAGCAGGGCCCCTGCGGGAAGAGGAACGCCAGTACCACACTGAAAAACCCATACCACCCTGCACATATGAACAAGACACATGAAACGGAACACCAAAGAGCCCGGGGACCGACAACAGGTGGCCCAAGAATTACATCCACACACAAGGCCCAACGCAGAGCGGAAAGGCAGCCTGCCGCCCACACAAGGGAGAGCAGACAGCACTGAATGACCTTCCATTCCAACACCGAAACCACAGCCCTACGACAGAAGCCGGTGAATACAGCCATTGTCCAAGAATAGACCAACACAGGCATGCCGAGGAGACCGACCACAGGGCAGATAGCGCATATCACAGAAGCACACAACGGACGGGGAAGAAAGAAGAAAACACTCCCCCATGTCGGCCACATGCAAGTTAATTGGAAGGAGTCACACAGCACTGACCTTGAACTGTCTGAGAAGCATGTGGGAAGAGGGCCCGTGTCCTCCAAACAAGCCAACAGAACACAAGTCCTGTCTCCCCACGACTACACAGAGCTCACAGCAACCCCGGAGCGTGCACATTGCAGACTGCACACACAGCCGGAGCACGCCACCTCTACGAACCGCTGCGAAATGGCAACCGCAACACACCTACCCAACTACGCCGAACAGCTCAAGCTGTACCAAACCAACACGATACATACATTGGGATGCGATCTCCTGTCCCTGCTGAACGTAAGTTACCGACTGACTTACCGCATCACATTGTTCAGCTGCGTCATGCCCGTCTTCTACTGTCGGAGGTGTCCCTACCAGCATCCCGTCGAGATATGCCTCTCCAACCCGGCATGTCTGAAGGCGGACCTGCTACCACTACTCCTCCCTCTGGACGCACACGACAGGGCCTGCTCTGCCTATGGGGGCATGGCGTATGTGGCCAACATCGCACGCGCACTGAAATGGAACCACTGTGCCTCCACACGACGGATCATCGAGAACAGCTACATCGAATGTCACCCAGCATGCCCCATCATGGTCCTCCAAGGGACAACCTACGAACAACACCTTGACAGCCACCATCCGCTTCATTGGCTGGCAAACATGTACACCACCAATGACATGGAAGCCCTGCTGGACGGCATCGCATACCTGACAACCTGTAAATACGTCGGACCACAACGCAGGTTCCCGAGTGACCTATGAAGTCCAACCCCGCACCCATGCTCAGCTTCCGCACGGACTGGCCAGTCACCACCACAACAGCCATACCAAACGACCGGCAACTGTAACCACACCATCAACGACATCGCCATGACATCGGATATGACCGGGACATGCACACTGTTCCCCATCACATCCAGGAACACCGCATGCATCGTGGGAGGCAGTGGCATGGGCTCTGTGCATCGCACCCACATGGACGGAACTGCACGAACAACCAGGACACGACATGGATCCAGCGCACATGGACACACACACCGCTCAGTGGACATGAATAGGTCGCCTGGAGTCTGTGGGTGCTGCACCCCTCCCACCCCCGCCCGGGAATCCCATACCAGGACCTTTGCATGGACGACAAGTGCATACAACAACAACACGACCCCAGTGACTGTGACATGTCCAGTAACCACCACAGTGCAACAACAAGTGGCACGCCGCTGCATGCACGCAAGCACATGCCCTGATGTCATCTCACATGCACGCGTGCATGAGGAACAACCGCAGCAAACCTGTCACATGGAACTGAGATGGACTGTGCCCATGATGCCGAGCGGTCTGGTAGGCTACATGTATACCGTCTGTGTCAAAGTCCGCAGCTCCGCAGCTATACGTAAATGTACATTAGCACAGCCTTGGCCAAGCAGATGTAACCCCACACCCTATCCCATTTGTTATCATGCTCAGTATATCCTCAACATGTATTCCGCTGCCAGTAGTGTCCACTATACTGCATCACAGAGGACAGAAGACTCAATATAATGTTTGAAACCAGAACTGTCTCCGCTGACTCATTTCACAAGTACGAATGAGAGAGGATGAGAGTATGTGAAGTACACGGCAGTCGTGACATGACCATGTAGTCCACTGGTATTGGATGTCAACGCAAATGAGTAGCACTACTGTGGAAGACACACATGTGTCGTGTGAAGTCGTATGGACGCAGTGCCCAGGTGGGTGGGTGCGACGGGTAGATGCGCACATGCCAAGTTGGAGCACGCCGTGTTGGGAGGGGTCATGAACAGTACACCACCGCTTCCCTGGGCATTGTGAGAGGACACCTGTCGGGGGAGTGAACACGTGTGTGCACAGCAGCCGGGCACACGTACAAAGCGGTACCAGGCGCACCTCAGCCCACCCTCTGTGGACAAGCTGGATCCTGTTGTGCGCCCGCCATGCCCCTTGACAAGGCACACACAGCCCCAGTCGACCAGGTGTAACCCCAACATAGTCAATCCGCACAGGCGATACAGGGCACGGGATGGCAGTGGAGCATGGTGTGTGAGAGGTCTCCTCGCGCTCCTCCTGGTCATATCACGCAGGCAATAGAACCTCAACGTCTAGCATGGCACAAGTCAAATGGAAGTGTAGGGGACGCACCACAGCACGAGCAGCACTGACGTCACGGGAGGTGGCTCGCACCATCCCATCCATTGCCCATCATACCAACCACGCCACATGCCATTGCGACTAAGTGCAAGCGCGTGCGCCACCACCCCCGAGCCCTCCCCAGAGAGGCCAAAGAGTGAATGTGTGGGCCATCAGCCACAGACGGACGCGGCCTGGCCGCAAGGGCAGCCACAGCCACTGGGTGTCGCAGGTGGCGGATCCGGAAGGCGAAGACTGTGATGCATAGTCCATGCAGGCCGGGTCTCCATTTGGGGCACCACGCAGGTGGACGGCGTCCCGCCACACATCATACCCTGGACCCACACATACACTCCTTGCCCTCTCTGGTGCGAGCTTGGGGCTGCCTGTGCAAGCGCTAGCCTCGCAGGTGAGCATGCATATTGGGGGGCGAGGGGAGGACATGAGGGCTGGGGCGAAGATGACTGTATCACTGTCAGTTAGTACAAGGGATGACCCAGATGTGGAAAGGAAGAGACGTGTCCCGTGTGTACTGCAACTAGTCGCCAATCCAACTACCCCCCATGTCCGGAATGTAAGCCCGCACCTAGGCCCGCCCATCCGCCACATCGAACATACCACCAGCACGACAACCTTCCCATTCGAAACACTGACTGGGGGTGGCGACCAGTGAACAATCATGTGTAGCCTACCCACGCGTACATGTGGGCCCTCCATGATCCATGTCACCTGCGGCAAAGACATGACATGCGCAATGAGGGAAGTGAGGAGAGCTGTCCGCCCCACGCGCAGAAGGTGCATCAGCTCCACAGACCCAGCAGCGAGTCCAGCAGGGGTCACATGTGCAGGGGCAGCTGTGCCTGGTGTGAAGGCACATGCATATAGACAGCACATCGACCAATGTGTAGTCTGCCCACATCCACAGTCCATCATCATGCGGACATAGGAATTGAACACAGGGCAACACATCTTAGTTGGTGCACCCACCGTGACCAACAATGCGCAATCATCGACGTACCCGCCCTGTGCATGGCCCCCACCCAACGGAGGCACATCCAGTGCCACCATCCCACACACACAAGCCTTCCACGGAACATGCTGTGTCCAATGCTCAGTACAGAGTCAGCGCCCATCTGGTGGATCCTGAACAGGAGACACATGCACACACATGCCAGCTCCCACTATGTACGTCTGCCACCTGGCACGTGCAATGTAACCTCTCACCTGTGACGTGTGACTGCAAGCACACAGCCGTCTTGGCATGGGGCTGTCAATGTGGACACCAGTCAATGTTTCGGGAGCTGTGATCCGTACAGTGCTGTACATAGGGTGCAGTGCTGACACCTACTACTGTCTCATATCCCCTCGTGCCACAGGTCCCACTTGTATTGGCCGCTCAGCCCGTGCCCACATCGTCGTCGTCGTGTGCCATACTCATCCAGCCTCGGAAGCAGTTCCATGCTCAGCAGACACTCATGTTGCCGTGGCGTTGCCGCTTGACGAATATGCAGTCAGTCCCCATCAGCACGCCCCGCAAGTCATTGGGGCCTAGATCCCCATGTGCATGCACATGGCAGTGGTATGTCTCACTTGCCATTGCCATTGTTGGGAGACCTGTGTAAGTGTATTGTGGCCGTGCCGTCCCAGCTTGACAGCTGGGCTGTGGCTCATGTGCTTGCGCAGTCATGTCAGTGATGTGTATGCGAAATTGCTATGTGCCGTGTTGCTTTGACATGTGTCCTCTGCCATTTAACCCAGGCGGAGACCGAACATTGACCGCCCATACCAATTGCTGGCGGACATGGACGATACAGAGGTAATCAGGAAGTTTCGGCTGGACAGGCCAACTCTGCATCGACTGTGTGCCATGTTAGAGCCCCATCTCCGTCCCCGCAGGGTGTATCCGACTGCTGTCACCCCCACGGCTAAGGTGATGGCCGCCATGCATTTCTTCGCCACTGGGTCATTCCAGCACACAGTGGGCAGTGGAGGAGGGATGTCCCAGCCCATGTTCAGCAAGGTGCTGAGGGATGTACTGGCAGCCATGATGCTGTACCGGAACAGGTACATCAGATTCCCCAGGGCTCGTGAATTGGCGGCAGTGAAGGGTGCATTCTATGCCCTTGGCAGAATCCCACACGTCGTGGGAGCCATTGACTGCACTCATGTTGGCCTTGTTCCACCACAGGCCACTGAGCACCTGTACCGCAACAGGAAGCACACGCACTCCCTGAATGTGCAAGTGGTGTGCCTTGCGGACATGGTGATCACCCACGTGTGTGCCAAGTTTCCAGGCTCGGCCCATGACGCACACATAATGCGCAACAGCATCTTGCCACGACTGATGGCCAATCTGCAACAGGATCGTGCCTGTATTGTCGGTGAGTATGTGGAGTGGTGTAGCGTGCTGGTTGTGCGATGCTGTCCCCTGTCCAGTTGGAATTGCAACGGTTCTCTGTGTCCCTCACACCCAGGTGACTCTGCGTATCCGAATGGGGCATGGCTGCTCAGTCCATTGAGGAATCCTCGCACCCCAGCAGACGATCGATACAATGAGGCACATGGGAGGACCAGACGTGTGGTCGAGCGTACCTTTGGCCTCCTCAAGTCCAGGTTCAGGTGCCTGGACCGCACCGAGGGTGCACTGGCGTACTCCCCACAGAAGGTGTGCCAGATAGTGGTGGCGTGCTGCATGCTGCACAATCTGGCCATTCGGAAGCAGATCCCCCTCATTGTGGATGACGGAGATCAACCAGGGCCCCAGCCCGCAGACCAGGACAGCTCGAGTGAGGTGGACAGCGGAGAGGAGGAAGCTGGGAATGTGCGCCAGCAGCTCATCGCCCGCTACTTCACTTGACGGTGAGTGTCCATGTACGACGGATGATGTGTCTGTATCTGTGCAGGTGTGTGTGTGCTGTGTCAGGGTGGCCGTATGTTCACTGCGTGCAGTGTGTCAACGCTCCATGGCCAGGGTAGTATGCCACTGTTGGTGACTGTGGCATTGTGCCCTATTGCTCTGTGCGATGTGTGTACATTGCTTGTAGTTGTTGACATGTACTGTGTGATGGGTGTGTGACACACTCATTGAATGTGCTCCTGTTCTGTCTCCCACCCCTAGGTCCCTACAGGCCCTCCGGATTCCATTGCCATGCCACGCATCAGGTGCCTTTCCGCCCAAGGTGGCCGTTGTATTCCGTACAAATAAAACACAGGGCACAAACAGCAGTTAGTGAAAAAGGTGCATTTATTACAAACTGTGACATGTGATTGTGTGTAAGGTGATGACAAAAGTGGTGCGTGCAGTGACAATGAGCTGTCGGTCATGGCTGCGTGATGATCAGGGTGTACCCACTGGTTCTATGTCCATAGTCCAACACACACATGCCATCCAGCTGGCTGTGTGGAGTGGGATCGTAGAGCAAGTCAATGCAGTGGCTGGTCAAGGAAGGCTGGCGGAAGGCTGGCTGGCTGCCTCACTTGCGACTGGAGCGTGCGAAGTCCTCCCGGGAGATCTGTTTCCTCTTCGGACGGCCCCTTCCACGATTGGGAGGGGGTGTGTGGTGGCGACCTGCTGGTGGTGGGTGAGGTGTGCTCACTGGCTGTGGACGCAGGGGAAGTGGACACTGCTGCCCGAGCCTGCGCCCTAGCAGGTGGTGGCGGAGGTGGTGTTGCTGGCCTTGCCTGTGACCCCACCGCCACCACCAGCTGGCCCATGAGGTCCACGAGTTGGTCCATACAGGACACGAATTGGCCCATATGGGCGTCCATGGACCTCAGCACCCCCAGCACCTCCCGCGTGTCAGTAGCAGACCTGGCCCATTGTCCTTGGGCCTCTTCATAGGCCCCAAGGACTCTGGCCATTTGAGGCAGGGCATGGCTCCCAGGGGAGGCTGGCGTTTCCCTGACCCTGCTCCTCCTACCAGTCCTGCTGCCACCGGCCTGCCCACTAGCCACATTGCACACCACGGTCCTCGCTGTGGCTCCCAGGGTGGATCCAGTCGGCCGGGCCACCACCTGCGCTGGGGCTGGTGCCAGCGAAGACGTGGTGGTGGTGGAGGCGGTGGTGGTCGGTGCGGCGATGGTGGCGGTTGCGGCAGTGGTAGTGGCCGCAATGACCGTGGGTGTGGCCGCAACGACAGTGGCAGCAGGGGACTGGGACTGTTCAGCATCCCTGGATGATGGGTTGGTGGGTAGGAGGGGTCCTGGGAGCGGCTGGGCCCTGCCACGCCAGATGGGCCAGCTTGGTGGTCCGTGTCCGAAGAGGAGGACAGATCCTCCAGATCCGTGTGTCCTCGTTGGGGGCTTGTAGGCTGGCTGTGCTGGCTGCTGTCTCCATCCCCAGCATCCAGCAGTTCGTCACCTGTGGAGAGAATGAGATTTGTTATTGTGTTGCACCTGGCGAAGTATGTATTAGTCGTCTGACATTGGCAGTTCGTGCAATCTCGTACATGGGTTTCCCGGAGGCGAGTGTGTGGCTGTGGCATCTGTAGTTGTGTGTGCTAGGCAATGGGACTGTGTGCTGTGCACATGTGGCATGGGACGGATTGGCCATGCCGATGGGTGTGTTGCTGTGCCCCTACTCATTGTGAATCTGGTGTATGCGGGCTCCTGGCCCATCCTGGGTCTGGTTTGTACTTTGCTTTTGGAGTTCATATGGAACGCTTAGGAACGCATATGGCAACATGGGGGCCATGCCACAGATTCGCATTTGGGAGGGGATATGCTTTTGGGGTTCAAATGGAACGCTTAGGAACGCATATGGCAACATGGGGGCCATGCCCCAGATTCGCATTTGGGAGGGGATATGCTTTTGGGGTACATGCTGTGAGCCATGGGTGCCGAACGTGACATGTGTTGTGGCAGCATGACAGTGCATGGTCTGAGGTGTGTGCATGCCTGACATGCCCTGCATATTTGCTGTCTGTTGTGGTTACTGGACATGGCATTGGACGCATCGTTATGAGTGAGTGATAGTTGTGTGCCAGCCAACGTATTGCAGTTGTCCCATCTCCTTGGTGTGCGTGCTGCCCTGTGCCATGTGCATCACTGCAGTGCTCGGGGGGGTGTGGCCCATGTTGTGTGTTGTTGCTCACAGTGTGTCGTGCGCTTAATTGACTTCTGGCACATGGTTGGTCATGGGCATGTTTCTTAGCGTGACTGCTGTATGTGTGGCAGCTGTGCGGATGACATGCCTTTCATGAGACTGGGGCTGACGGATGGGATGGATGGTATGTTGTATGTGCATGGTGTGTCTGTGTGTTTGATGGGTTCAGTGGTGTTCGTGTGCATTTATGTTGTTCCGCTCTGTTGCGTCTAGTGTTGTTTGTCTTACATAGGCGTAGTTGTGGGGTGTGGGGTTGACAGGCAGTGGGGGCTACATGGACAGGACTTCAATGGTGTTTCGGTTGTGTGTGATGAGTTGCACAGTGGCTGCCGTGTGGGACTATATTCAGTGTGGCTTGTGCATGCAGACGTGGCTCCTTGGGTGTTGCTATGTCTGTGATGGGTCATGTGGGGTGTGAGTCTGTTGTTCATGTCCGTGTGCACATTGTTCACTTGTTCGTGACGGTGGGCGGTGCTGCGTGTTCGTCTGCTACGTGACATGTCCCATGTGTTGGTGGTGTTATGGTCCTCATGCCTCCAGTAATCCAGCCCTGTCCAGTTTCCCACCTGCAAGTTGTTCGTGCGTGCACTGTACTGGATGCCACATGGCTCTAAGCGGGGGGTGCTCCATGTTGCAGGTCTGTGGGGGTGGGGGGGTGTAGTGGGTCGTGGGGGTGGCTGTACACCCACTGACACCGATTGCTGTGGACCGTGATGTCTGCCTTTCGGCTGTCGTTGTGCACTGCGGTGGCTGACACGTGGCTGTGGGGTGTGGGGGATGCTCCTCCTTGCTGTGCTGTGGGACTGGGGCCTGGTGTGTGTTGTACTTGGGCTGTCCACCGTCCCACCCACTGCACTTTGTGTTCCTGCCACTTACCTGTTACTTGTCGGTTAGTGCAGCTGTGGCGGACACATGGGTGTGGTGGGTGCTCGTTGTGGCGCTTCTGGCATATTTGGGGACCTGTTGGTGGTTACGTGGCTGGCTTAGTGTACACATGTCCCCACGCATCTTACAGTTGTTCAGTTTGGGCTGTGTGTGGTAGTGTCTGTTGCATGTGCGTGTGATGTGTTGTGTATTGTGTGCTGGACATGGGGGTGTTTGTCCCTGGGAGCTGTGGCATGGTAGTTGCGCATGTGAGTACATAGCGGTGTGCTAGTATACATTAGTTTGTACTTACCAGCCTCCACTCCCCCTGCTAATCCGGCGAGGATCTCCGGATGGATTACGACTCGCACCTTCTCCTCCCACGCTTTGAAGGTCTTAAAGAGCGCGGGATTCCCTCCGCCAGTGACGGCAGCCAGCTCTCTGTTTTTGCCCTCCTTCTTCTTGACCAGGCTCTTTACGTCATTCCAACGTTTGTTTATCTCGACTCTGTTCCTGGGCAGGGTCCCGACTGCATTGACCTGGTCTACGATCCGGTTCCACATTCTGTTTCTGGTGGCTAGTGGTGTGTGCTGGACCATGTTCCCATAGATTTGTGGGTACACCTTGATGATCTCGTCGACCATGACCGTCAGCTCCATGGGCGTGAACTTGAGCATCCTTTGTGGTGCCATGGTGTTTGTGGTGCTGGTGCGGTGTGTGTTGTGTAATGTGCAGGGGGTTTGTGGTGCCGGTGTTTGGTGGTGGTGGTGGTTGTGATGTGTGCGTTTCTGTGGTGTGCTGCTGTCCTTGCTGTGTCACTGTGTCCTCTCCTCTCTGGTTTGCAATGTAGCAAGGGGTTGTGGTCTGTGGGAGTGCTGCTTTTGTACTCACCTATGTGGGTGTGTCCTCATGGTCTGTTGTTTTCAGGTGTGTTGTGTCTGGGGTTCTGGCCTTTGTATTTTTTGTTTGTCCGGGGGGTGTTTTCGGGATGTGTACTGTGCTTGTGTATTTGTGTGTGCCTTGCTGTGTGGACTTATTGGCCATGTTGTGTGCTATTGGTTTTGTGTGCGGATGGTTTCTGTGCAGGTACGTTGGCGCCATGGCTTCTGCCGTGTCGATTCTCATCGGCGTTGTTTGCGCTGGCGGGCGGTATATTTGTTGTTTTTCCGCGCTCATGGCGGTGCGATCGTAATTTCACGTGCGGTGTGTCGGCCGTGTGGGCGGGCGGTTTTGTGTTGTCGTGCGTGTTTCCGTCCGTG